>SPJY01009385.1:133412-387418 GCA_005191435.1 Raddia distichophylla
GAGAGGAAGGCAGCGGTGGCCCACATGTGCGCGAGGGAGAGGGAGGATTGGGCAGCGCAGCGACCGTGACGCCTGCGGGACACGCGACGGACGAAGAAATACGAAGTGGAAACTCTATTCTCTTTATTATTAGGTAATGACATATCTTACATTGGACTACTTTATAATGACATATATCGATTTTTCTCTTATATAAAAGGGAGCGAGAGCAATAAAAATCATTTCAAGAGAATATATACATGCATGAAATTTAACTTCAGAAGTCGTACGTATCCCAAAAAAGTGCCTCCCCTTGCAGGCTCGCCCTCTTCTCCGCTATGTTCGGGTGGTCTCTAGGAGTGTTCATAACTATGTATGTCCGACCTTGATCGACAATGATTGTCGATTCTCAGCCAATTCTTATGCAAATTTTGATACGAATTTCGCGGCCGAAATCACCTGCTGAAATCGGTGAAATCGGCCATATCAACGTACCTCCGGTGAAATTTCCAAACCGGCTACGAAATAACTGACATGGCTGGCTGAAGAACGCGCTCGTGAGTCGTGAAGAGGAAAACGAATCCGTGAAGAACTCGGGATGATGAACAGAACCCCTAACGCTTTCGAACCCGGAGTTCGTGTCGCTCCGGAACTCTAATCCGAGTCGTCCTATGATCAAAATGTAGGCGCGTGTATAAATAGCGAGGGGTGCCACGTCCGGTCGATGCATTGATCATCCATCGATCGCTCAAGCGAATTAGAGCACGAAGGTCCATCTCCAGAGCAAACTCAAGAATCAAGATGGCGTCCGGCGGCATCCCGGACGCTCTCAAGAAGCAGCTGGCGACGGCCGACAAGTTCTTCGCCGCCGGCGACCTCAGGTCCGCCAAGATGCACGCCACCATGGCCAAGAACTTCTTCCCCGCCGCCGCCGAGGCCAAGCGCGCGCACGCCGCCTACACCGTCCACGCCGCCGCCGCCGCCGCCGCCGGCGGCGGCGGCAAGCCCGACCACTACGCCGTCCTTGGCGTCGCGCCGCCGCTCAACGGCAAGCCCTCCAAGGAGACGCACGACGCCATCAAGACCCAGCACAAGGCGCTCTGCGAGCTGCTCGACCCCGCCAAGGCCGACGGCTTCACCTCCGCCGCCGCCGCCGCCTACAAGCTCGTCAACGAGGCTTTCGCCGCCCTCACGGACATCAAGTGCGGCACCGCCGCCATGCCCGCGGCCTCCTTTCAACGGCGCCTGCCACCGCTGCGCTCTGTGCTGAAGCCCAAGGTGGCAGCCGCCGCCCGCGGCGGCGCCGGAGTGGCGAACGGCGGCGCGAATAGGAGGCCGGCCGTCGTGGGGCAGGAGGCGGAGGCGGGAGTGCTCATTGTGGAGGAGGAGGAGGCGCCGCTGCGGCAGGATGCAGCAGCGGAGGAAGAGGACCCCTACTACGCCGGGATGAGCGGCGTCGGCGAACGTAGTCGCCGTGGCCGGCCGGTCCCCGTTCTCAAATACTAGCTACTACTAGTCCCAGTCCTCGTGCTCTGCAAAATTTTGTGGCACTAGTCAATATTCGTTGTTCATGTGTCTCTTTTGATTTGTGATGTGGTGTTGTTGACAACCAACCATGGTTGTTCCGACATGTAATAAGGTTTCACCTATTCACAGGAATAAAGTTTGTTTAACATTTTAATTTGCATGAAAATATTTTCATCGTTGGAACCAAATTGGTGTCTTGACCATAGTTTAGGGAGTAAACATGTACCTTTCCTAAAAGAGAAAAATGATACCATTTTGTGTTAAATACGTGTATGAGTCGGTTACGGGGAGTCTGTGTTTTAATATGCAGGGAAGGTCGTGTTAGGATTCGGACTCGAATCCTAGTCTCCGCCGTAATTAAGGAGGTATCTATGGTGTAACTGATCATAACGACCTAACAGTAGCGTAGGGAGGATAGGGTCAACGGTTTGTCATGTGGTCGTAACCCCGGTGTGGTTGTGCTGATTGGGGAGAAATGCCCGTAGTCAGAACCAAGCAGGTGTAGGCAATTGTGTCAAACTGCACTACCAAATATCATGCATTTGGTGTCATCTAGATCTTGCATGGCAATTAAAGTCCTAATATTTGGTTAAAAAAAGGTGTATATAATTCTCCATGAGCTTCAAAGAATTACAAAAAACTCAAACATACAATTTATTTTCTATTTAGTGAATTTTTTTATGCAAAACTCTACATTCAACTAGGGTGTAAACGTTCCAGATATTTCTCGTACTGGACTGACCATATTCGGATTCGAATAGGATCGGGTCGGATTTTTTGGATATTTTTGGATTCGGTATCGAATATTTAGTTTCAAATAGGTATCGGATACAGGACGGTAAATACCGCTAGATCGGGTAATTTTTCGGATATCCGATCTAGATATTCTTCAAATATCCGATTTGATTTGAAGCCCAATAGCACAACTGCTCAAGGCCAAACTGGCTACTAGCCCACCACAAGACCAACTGACCAAGGCACCAAGTGCAAGTGTGTAACCCTACCCTCCACATTTGTTCCCATTCCTACCCTAGTCCCAACCGCCGCCACCCCAGGGCGCCTGCTACCGGTGCCTCCCAGCTTCGCGCCGTCGCGACCTACGCCGCCCCGATCGTTGCCGCCACTGCCATCGCCTTCGGCCCCGGTCCATTTTGTGTAGCTGTCATTCTCGCCGAACAGCTAGATATCGCAATAGCTTCATACTTTGATAAAATATTTGTAACCTTACTCGGTCTGATTTTTATTCTGTACGTATTCGTGTCCGGCAAAATCTGATCCCGTATTCGTATCGGAAATATTCATAACTGATGTGGTTAAGAATATGGTTTAGCCATTATCCGATCCGATCCAGACCGTTTACACCCCTACATCCAACATGTGCAATCGCAACCAAAACCGTCGTTTCACCATCATAGGACCATTTATGCGTGGTTTTTGCATTTTTGGGACTTATCCGGTTTTGTTTTTACTAAAATGACGCTTGTGTCCATAGCTTTGTACTTTTCAGCTTAAATTAAAATTAAAAGTTAACACCGTAAATTTGTTATTTTTATACAAACCAGACGATATAATATTTTGCAGTCATTTTTGTAATGTTTTAAATAATTTTTCTTGGAGTCTCTAACATATTTTTTTATTAGCTGAAAAGTATAAGGTTTAAAGCTGGACCGATTGTTGCACAATTAAGCAAACATATTTCCTTCTCACGCTTCGGCTTTTAAGGCTGTTGCGTAATCTTTCAGACCCAATGTCATGTCGTAGATGCTAGCGTGTATGCATATGTTTTGATGCATCAAAGCGAGGAAAGAACATACAATTATACATTGCCCATCCGAATATATAGATATCCAGCGTCCGAGACAATATCTATTTACGATATGTCTAATATGCTCTAACTTAAAATATTTATAGTAATTAAAATAGTAGGAAAAAAAATAAATGAATAGTAAATAGGAGATGTGAACAGCGGATGAGACATTTTAAGTTATGAAGCCACCAACGATTTTAAGTTATGAACCCACTGACGATGGCCTTACAGCCACGTACTTCTTATGTACTCTTTCTGTTTTTTTATTTGATATGTTTAACTTTTGGATACGTTTTTGATCATTCGTCTTATTAAAAAATTTAGTGCAAACACACAAAAATATAAGTTATGTTTAAAATACCTTTAATGATAAAACAAATCACAATAAAATAAATAATACTTACATAGTTTTTTAAATAAGACGAATGGTTAAAGTTGTGTTCAGAAGTTAAAGGCGTCAAATAAAAAAGAATGGAGGGATTATTTCTGCACAAGCATCATGTAAAAATTGCAGTGAAGAACGATAGGTCAGTGGCCTGTTATCGAGTACACCAGCTCAGAAGGCAACAGGACGCTATTTTAAGAACATACAGATGCAAACGTGTTAATTAACTGAATGCAACTCTGATCGCCTCGCACCAAACCAGTCACGAAACTACGACCATCACAGTAAAAATGTGTAACACCCCGACTTCCACGAGGCTCCGGATGCTATCAATTCTTTCCTAGCTAGACAAAAAAAAATCGGTAGAATCTTACCCAAAATTCATACATCCAAACAAAAAAAACTCACAGCAGAGACATAATATAAATCACCATGTATTAAACAAATGCCGCCACTTTGGCAAGCACCGCAACCACGCTGCACAACCACATCCAATATTCAATGGACCTTAACTAACCAGTACATTACACGATAATAGTTTTAACATTAAAGATCAAGTCAGTTCATGGTTTATTTAGATATAAGTTACTAGCTCGAGTATTGATCAAAAGTGTGAGCTACTTCCTTTTCCGCGCATGCTGCTTTAGTCGTCACTTCAAAACATAGAAAACAAACGTGAGTCGATAGACTCGGTGTAAAGTGCATAAGAGCATCCCCAGCACTCCCTGTATTTTACTGTTGCTACAGTAATACAGAGGAGCTGCTGCATGCAGCCTGCTCTTGTTCCCGCCAGGCAATTCAAAATTTCCTTTGTATGCAGCTATTAGCAGTTGATGGAGGCCAGTGAATGGAGGAGCTGCTGTCCATGCTCTAATAGCGAGACTTGAATATAACTAATAAGAATCATCAATATAAACATCAACCACCATTCAACTCTCTTAACACATGACCATTCAACTCTCTTAACACATGTCCAATGCAATGTAATACAATATGGTCTTTGATGTAGTGCGCACCGGTATTTAAACGTACACTCGTCGATGTTACGCTCTAACTTCATCCTGTGGAGGCGCTCACCTAAGTTAGTCTTCCCCACCGAGGGTGCCTACATCTATAAAACTTACTCAGGAGCACACCGGATTAGTCATATAGTTTTTCCATCAACCGAACTCATGGCTCACTGCACTAGTTAGCTATATGAAATTTCTCACCGCCCTAAGGTGTATGCATGCTTTCATGAGTATATGCAACATAAATGATTAAACATTTTCATCACTATTTCATCATTATCCTCCATCCATTCATTTATCATCATAAATTCATCAATAATAAAACAAACATAAATAGCACATCATATCATTCAACCATATGTTACCATACTCATCATATCATGCATTATTTTAGCTACCAAGTGAGACGGGAGAACGAGACGTCCATGTTGTCGCCTAAGCAACGCCTAAACATACAAACATGGCAAACAACCGACTCAGTGCCCCATAACGAGCATAACAGAAAATTAGCATACCGTCTTGCCCTTACCTTTTTCAACCCCTATAGCATTAGGCTTTGATTTTTCCTGATCCTTAACAATTAACTTACTTGGTAGCTAAACATATAGATCATTACTTAAACGAAAATCCTGGAAGCCATATCCCCCAAACTGTAGAGCCAAATTTTGTGTTCTTGAACTCGTTAGAAATTGCCTTACTAAGCAAGTGGTTGTTTAAGTTGGCTACTTCAGATGGGTTGTGGCAGCAAATCCTCCGAAATAAATACCTGGGGTCAAAACCGTTGGCTCAAATGGAATGGAAGAGTGGAGATTCTCATTTCTGGTCTTGTCTAATGAAGGTAAAACGAGATTTTTTCCGTTTTGGATCTTTTATTGTGAAAGATGGATCACAAGTGAGATTTTGGGAGGACGCTTGGCTGGGAGGATCCCTTCTCATGCATCAATACCCTTCCCTTTACAACATTACCAGACCAAAATTTGTAACATTAGCGGAGGTGTTGGGCACTTCACCTCCAACCTTCTCCTGGCGACGAAATCTCATTGGCCCAAAGCTGATTGCTTGGAACAATTTATTGTCTCGCATAGACGGAGTTGAATTAACCCATGAACATGATTTATTTTACTGGAATCTGACATCAAACGGGCAGTTCTCGGTAAAATCACATTATGTTGCATTAATATCTTTGGATTTCCCAAAGTTAAATAAAAACTTATGGAAATTAAAGGCTCCTTTGAAGATAAAATTTTTCTCTGGTACTTGCGGCGTGGGGTTTTGCTTACAAAAGATAATTTAGCCAAACGAAATTGGAATGGAAGTCAGACTTGCTGCTTTTGTCACAAGAATGAGACGATTAAGCATTTGTTTTTCGACTGCCGCTTTGCTCGTGCGGTTTGGAGTGTTTTGTTTGCCGCACAGGAGTTAAGCAACCAACCGGTGTGGATATGATGTTTGGTTCGTAGTTAAAGGGCTTTGATGAAAGACTGAGACCTATATTTCTACTAGGAGCTGCCGCGTTATGTTGGTCACTCTGGATTTGCAGGAATGATTTGGTGTTTTAAAAAAAGAGTTTTTTTTTTCTAATGCAGATTATTCTTTCAACGGCGCACTGGCTTAGAGTTGGGCTATTCTCCAGAGGGCGGACTTACAGGAGTCAGCTACGGACGGATCGCGACTTTTGGTGTGTACGGCCAAGGATATTTTTTTCGGGCACATGGGTGACGGTGGGTGACGGTCTAGTCTCCGGATTGAGTGCCACTAGAGTGTGTTTGTCTCTCTTGTTATATGGCTGTGTGTGTTTGCAGAAGCCGAAAGTTTTACCAAGACTTTGTATCTTCTTGATGTATTGTGGTTGGACGTTTATATAAAGCTTCCTTTTTCGAAAAAAAAAATGTTGTCGCTAAGCAACGCCCAAACATACAAACATGGCAAACAACCGACTCAATACCCCTTAACGAGCATAATAGAAAATTAGCATACCGTCTTGCTTAGAGCATCCATATCAGGCCCTGCATCCGGCTCGCCATTTCACTGTAGCACGGGAAAAAAAATTCGAACCGGATGACTGCGTAAAGGAGGAGGGCGGGCGTACGGGGGGATTACCGCAGCTGACAGCGGCCGGGATGAGGGCCCTGATGGGCATGCTCTTTTTCAACCCCTATAGCATTAGGCTTTTGATTTTTCCTGATCCTTAACAATTAACTTACTTACTAGCTGAACATATAGATCATTACTTAAACGAAAATCCTGGAAGCCATATCCCCCAAACTGTAGAGCCAAATTTTGTGTTCTTGAACTCGTTAGAAAGCTGGAAACATAGGCTAGGTTTCCCATGACATGATCGAGATCTTGTTCTTGATGAAAATATCCCGATTTCATTGACCAAGCTGTTGCACAATGCGTACCACCATCAAATCCGAAAATTTGATACATCATTACATCCTAATCATCATACAAACGGAGAATTGCAAGAATACAGCACATATCTTGCCGCAAGAAGACCAATTGAAGGATTCCCCTCAAACCCTAGTTCCATTACCTTCCCTTTCTCCTCCTCCCTTCTCCTTCCTCCTAAACTTGACTTGCTGGTGGGAGGATCCCCCCCATGGGCCGAGCCGGCCAAAATTGGCCCTACCTACCTTTTTCTAAAAAAACATTGTGGTGTTATAAAATGTCATGACCAACACAGCCGAAGGGAATTTCTTTCGGTCACAACTCTGCGTGCATTTTCTTATGACGAATCCAAAAGTGGCATAATCGCTACATCTGTGTTTTGCTGTTCTAGTACCAAAAAAAGGAGAGGTGCAAACAAGCCAACAAGAGAAACTTTCATGTAGGCAGCAATGGCAAGCATTAGGTACTAAATCGTTGTTGGTGCTCGGTTAATCTCCTCCATACCATTCGCCAGCAGTATTGCAAGGTCACCGCAGCCATGACACATAATAGAGGTGTACCAACGAGGCAGCCCCCCGGCACAAGGTTAATTAGTGTCTGAAATGAACAAATGGCACACAATCTGGTTAGGCAATGTATTGTTGAAACCTTAGCAACAAAATACGGTATAGACATTCACACAACATACCATATGCTACTTGACAAAATAGCTATTTGGTTCATATAAAACCAATATTGCTAGAGTAACTGGTGCAATGCAGATGAGGAAAAATTACAAAACCAAAATAGCGGAAATATGAAAGCATTTTGACTGTTCAGTGCAATACTAAGCCCTATTCTTAGTAAGTTGAGTTTTACTGTAGCAAAATTTGAGAATGCTCGAAAAGGGATCAAAAGAGGTTGAAAAAATAATTTAAAAATTGTTTTAAAATCTTTGATATGAACACTAAAAATCTTGAAAAAATCGTAACAAATTATTACAACATATATGCTATATAAAAATAACAAATTTTGCTACAGTAAAACTCAACTCAACTTTACGCTGAAAAGAACAAGGCTAAGGGCCCATCCTCAGCTTCTTTGATTTATTTTTCTATTTACTTATCTTCATTTAATTAAAAATATTTTTTTGAAGCCCTTTTTTCCTATCCTAAAGACTTGTCTAAAGTCTTTAGAGCATCCCCATCACACCCCCTAAAATGGCCTCTATTTCAAAAATTTTCAAATGCAATAGGAGGGAACTTGGTCCATGTGAGGGTGAGTTTGCACTGTAGCAGTTACTGTAGCGATAGAGGGAATTTTAAAGGCCCTGCTGGGGATGCTCTTAGAACACAAGTCAAATATAGCGCACCTGACTCTTGATTCTATCTCAAAAAAAACTCTCGAAGTTAAAAAATAAGTTAGATAAGCAAATAAAGCAAATAAGATAAGCTGACCAGAACAAACCGTAAATTGCCTTCCAGAACCATGCCAAACATCTCTTAAAACAGAAAACAGTCAGTTCACATAACATGTTTTTTTAACTGATGTTACTGTACATTTTAATAGATTTTGGGGGTCAAAATTTCAGTTTAATAGTGCCATTATCTGGAAGAAACCTCAGATTATACAGTCTTTTCATGATTGACATTGTTTTCAACAACCATTTATTATTCCACATTCAACTTTTATCAAACAGCACTTTCAAGTTGATTTTAAAGTGTATCACTTTGTCTATGCGGGTTGCTAATTTAGAAGGGACCCATATGAGGTAAAATTTTCGCACAAGAACTTTTCACAAATTGACAGATCTATTTGTATCAGTGATATCATGTTGGGGTTAGAAGAAAACAATGATTGTCATATACAAGAAAATGAACCTACAAACAACAGTAATTAGGAACTAGTTATTACCATTACAGCAGCAACCAGATGTACAACTGGGACAAAGATTTGGTCGCTTTTCTTTCTCTCATCATATCCATTAAAAGCAATAATCATTGAGAACGTATGGATGACCAAGAATCCAAGTGAAATAATGGCTGCAAATAGCACAAAGGGATAAAAAATAAACGTTACGCAAAATAAGTTCAGGACAATACAAATTGGCTTCAAGTACCACTGGGATCTTGGAGAAGCCAAGTATACTGATAACATAACATAAATTGTGTGCGATAGGGAAAAAAAGTGTTAAAATTGGCAAATCATTTTAGGAAATAAGTAAAGCTTCTTTGTCCTTCGTGAAAAGTCATATTAGGGAGAAAGAAAGCACTATTGACTTGCCTGATACAAGGAAAAATGGCACGCTTGAGCACTTGTCCACATAAAATGTGGCTCGACCAAATGCTGGAGTTAAAAGACTCAGACAAAAAAATACTGCATGAGCTACTCCATGACCTAAACCACCAGCTGCACAAACAGTTCAAAAAAGAAGTGAACACGAAGTAGCAGTTACAATTTGTAACATCCTAGACAGTGATAATGAAAAAAAAATGCTTCCACAGATCAACGAGTGAAAGCATATTTAATAATGTTAATACCAAGCTTATGTTTTGAAGATTTTGTAGCTTCAGATCAAATGATGGAGACACAGAAGGTGTGATTGCTTCATCACAATTGAAGACTAAAAATTTTCAAACACCAGCAAGCAATTAGTAGCCTATGTAATACACCTTGTTAGAGTTGGAGATATTGGAATGAACAAGAGACTAATAAGGGATGCAAATAACATAATGGGTGAATATTGCTGTGAAAAAATTGCAAGACATGGCTCTTCTAAAACTGGAGGTATGATTTGGCATATATCTAACTACAATATGTATAAATTCGCTAAAAGAAAAAAAAATGGTAAATATATCTGCAGGTATCTATTTTTGACTAAAACATGATCCCTCCATGCTACAGTGCTTACAAAGCATGGATCCATGCTTTGCCCTAGGTTTGCAAATTCCGAGACCAAAACAGCCAATCCAAACTGTCCATTTTGTTCATCTCATTGTAATCTCACTACCGACCAATTTTTTTTCAAATTTGTTTCGTATTTTTTAAACCAGCACTATTGGAGGAACCACAACTAATAAGATTGTGGATTTTCAAAAATACAAAAAAAAAAGTAAAAAAATATATAACATTTTGTCGTAGTGAGATTTCATTAGATGAACAAAACGGACTGTTCGGATTGGCTGTTTTGGTCCCAGATTTTGCAAACTTAGCACAAAGCAGCAAAGCACCGTAGCTAAAAACATTAGGCAAAACACAAGCAAGTGAAGGATAAATAATTTCACTTTGATGCAACACACAAGAAATTACCTAAAGAAATTAGTATCTTGTCTGTCAAACTGAGACGTGGTTTAGATATTCTATCGGCAAAGGCATCTAGCATATCTTCCATTTTCCTGGAAATATAGTTATCATCAAAAACCATTAGAAAATAAATCAAGTATGCCTTCTGTACTTGTATCATCTTAATACATAAGAATATATTTGGCACAAAAGGGGGCATAGCTTCAAGAACATAGATTAACATAAAGAGGGGGCATCTTCAACCTGTTATACGGTTTACTTACTTATAAAGCCTCCAGAAGACAAGACGGATGCCTTCTTGAGTTGCAACAGATGTAAGGATCAGAATTGCATATGGCCACCATGCTCCTGATTTTACAGGAAGAAATCCCCTCCATATTCCAGAGAGAACTATCAAACTTATCAGCCAAAACAAAGTGCTGCACAAATAGATTTTTGCAAAAGTCAATATTTAATAAATATAATGTATTTCCACTTGAATGTTTATATAAGAACAACAGAACAAAGAGGATATAATTTTGTATTTTAGGAGCTAAAGAATGAGTAAGAAACATGTACCACACAGGTGTGCTTAAGAGTTTGGACTGAATAGTGTAGCCTGTGCCAGAGAGGCTCTGACATGGATGTAATTTACCTGTATATACCCTGATTCAGTGCTCAGGTGTGAAAGCTTATGTGGAACACTGGAACTTAACATCCAGCTCAACTGGCCTGGATCGAGATATAATCTCAGCCTAACGCACATAAATTTAGTTGCAGAGCTCCATGGAGTAATTTGTAACAATGCATCTTCATTAATGAGAGCACGGATTCAGTTCATTACGAGGTATAATCTCAGGATACGTGATAACAGATAACAGAACTGGCAAAAACTATTTATCATTCTCCACAGTTCGTTCAGTAGTGAAGCCAATAAGATTGTTCGTCACTTCCTAAGTTTCTTGTGGCACCAGAACTAGAAAGTGAGGTCCTCATGGTTTTGCAGCACTAACGCAGATTCTGTGAATCATCCACACCAAACAGTGGTTCAGACTGAATTTGAGCAACACATGATGATAGCCCAGTATGCGTTCTGGGAGCTTTGTCTCCAACTACATAGAGAGGTGGTGCAGAACAATGCAGGTTTTTCAATGCCTGCATTCCCCAAGTTCATTCCCGACCAAATTCACATTTTTTGCAGGCGGAAAAGGTACATCAAGAATCCCAAAACCTCCGCAACATATGATTATAGCTAGAAGCTTCCGGATCGATCTCGCAAGCACTAATTAACCAACTAGAAAAAAAAAGAGCGGAATTCCCAAGATGCTGCAAACTCTAGCACAAGTAAACCAAGAAGCGGGCCTACCCTCACGAATCACGGTAACGCCTCAATCAAACACTTCGCGCCTCTCATGCAAACCTATTAATAGAACCGTGCGATTTTACAAGAGGAAACGAAAGATTTGATCCAAACAGAACAGAAGAAGTTCAAGAAACGGGTGAGGTTTCGGGGTACCTGGAGAGGAGGGTGAGGACGAGGAAGGGCTTCCTGGCGACGACGCCGGCGAAGAGGGAGAAAGCGGGGCCCAGTGCGATGAGTGCGTACCCCACCCCGGCCGCCACCGTCATCTCGTCTCGAGCCCCGCTGCAGCCGGCGCCGCCGCCGTCGTCGAGAGACAAGAGGGACGGCGACAGACAGAACAAGGGTTAATCGGGAAATTTACCCTATGTCACTCAGTTCCATGGTTCCGTGCGGTTCGGAAGGAAATTTGGTGCGACGGTGAAGCAAACGTCCCTGTTTACAGCACCTCCTGGATTGATTCCACGTGTCCCCCTTTCCACCAATCTTAAAGCAAGGCAAACCTCCACCTCGTTTCCTTCCCTTCCCCTGTTCCAGCGCCTCTGCTATCGGAGAAAAAAAGGCTGGGCAGCACCGGCCCCGGCACCGGCGGGGGACGACGAGGCGGCGGCACCGGCGGAGGACGACGAGGCGGCGGCGGCACAGGCACCGGCGGAGGACGACGAGGCGGCGGCACCGGCGGAGGAGGACGAGGCGGCGCCGGCGGCAACGGAGAATGACAAGGCGGCGGCGCCGGCGGAGGATGCGGCGCCTACGCCGGCGGAGGACGAGGCGGCGGCAGCAACGGAGGACGACAAGGGATTTTAGGGTTAGGGCCGGGAGAGGAGCATTGCGAATTGGCGGCAGGCTAGGGGGCGGCGGAGGAGGAGGCGGCGGCGGCGGGCGGGACAAGCCCTCGGGACGGACGGTAGATCCCGCGTACGGGGGGAGGGTATTAGGTTACAGACCCAAGGGCAAAATGGGTACTCTACTATAGGTAAATGGGAGGAATAAAGAAAAATACATAAAAAAACATGAGAGTGTCGTTTTTACCAAGTACAGCGAATTGGGTGTCACTGAGCTAAATTTCCCGTCGTCGAGAGACAAGAGGGACGGCGACAGATAGAACAAGGGTTAATCGGGAAATTTATCCCATGTCACAGTTCCATGGTTCCGTAGTCCATTACTTTCGTCCAACTTGTCTTGAATGACAGGACGGCGAATTAGACATGTTCTTTCAGTCTAATGACTTAACAACTTAAAAACTTAACTGCATTTTAAAAAACATATATTTTAAATTTTTTAATCCGTTTTTCGCTGTTTTAAAGGTGGATTCTAAAGTCCACCTGCGAATTAGGGCAGAAATGTCCACACATACGAATGGAGCAAAAATATCCACACAGTTAGCATGTGCCAATGTATTTTTTTGGCTTCAAATCACGGTGATACACATTAATAAATAGTCTGATAACAGCCTATAACAATAAATCACTTGTATCATCATTCCATAAAAATCTAATAAATAAGAAACTTGACAGTGAACGACAAAGCTTCCATTTGCCAAAATGACATGCATGCAAATCATGATACATCATGAAACTATTTCCATTTGCCAAACTGACATCCATCCATGGTCCCATTTGGACATATGTGCCAAAAGAACGTGGTTTTAGAAAGTTAAAGCAAACACATCCATTTAATAGATAGCTATAATAATGTTGCCATGTTATGGTCAAGACAGCCACAAAAGAACATGCAAATTACATTGCATCAATTTCAGATTAAAGAAATCATCATCTTGGCTGGTGCTTTCCCCTTCTCTGCTTTTTTTTTGGAGAAAGCTTCTTTGCAGTTTGAGACCTTGTTGTGTGCCGGCTCGCAAGCCCCCGCCCCGCTTGAGCCCACGACGCCCCCACCCCATGATACCACCGCCCTCACGACGCACACGTCGCCGCCGCCCCACAAACCCTAGCCAGACTCGAGCCACACCCACGACGGCTGCAAGTGGTTGGCCACACGACGATGAAGTGGTTGGGTTGAACCAAATAGTCAGGGTAAAATAGTCATCTCACCTCTCAAATGAGGGGAAAAGATTAAAAAAGACTAAAATGGATAACAGAGGGGCAAAATGGCATACATAAAACAAATTCGCACGCCTGGTGTCATTGAAGTGAATGTGGACGAAAGTAATGACATACGGAACCAGGCTAGCGAATTGAGTGGCATGGAGGTAAATTTCTCGGGTCAATCGGATGAAAATAATCTATCGAGTAAATTGCATCGTACCTTGCACATTTGAGCCAATTGGGTATATAGCACCGTGCAAATGCTTATTTTTAATGTCTACTCCCACCGCTGTGAAATACTAGTTGTTTTATACTTGTCCTCCTCACCTAGAGCCATCTCCACTAGTATTGGCTTGCTACCCAGACAGAGAAGACGAGCCTATCAGTGTCCGCGTCATGCTAACGGAGAAGCTGAGGAGGACCTCGCCGCCAACGGTGACCTCCTCCGTGTCTCCAATGCGGCGCAAGCCAAGGTCTCGGTGCTCTGATCCTCCATGGGGAGGCCATGCCGGAGTGCCACGGTGGTATCAATCACAGCGTGGTTCCTCTTCCCCCACGTACAAGAGGTGCGACATGTGTAGCATGGAGGAGGAGTGCCCAAGGTTGGCGGCGTGGGCGCGGCGCTGCGCACAGCGAGGGCGTGTTTGCCAACATGTACGCGCCAAAGAAGGTGTACGGGCTCTTCGGGATCTGCAAGTGGGAGGTTCTTGTGCAGTGATGATCTTTGTATCATCTGAATTTATATTCTGAAGGATGCACCACCGCCGTTCTCGCCCCCCTCCTCCGGTGGTCTTGTCCTGGAGCCTGCCGCCACACCACCATAGTTGCTCATCCCGTCCTCCACTTGTCGGTGTTGTGTCGTTTGTTGGCGCGCCACTGTCCAACATCGACGTTGTGTCGTTTGCCGGCACATGACACAACACCGATGTTGGGCGGCCGTTGTTTGTTCTGTGTACCCGGGCAGGGAGGGCGAAGAGGGAGGGAGAAGCAAAGGGGGAGAGAGTGGCCATGTGTTTGGTGACCAGGCAACCAAGTTAGTGAAACCTCCCTCTGCAAACCACCTTTGGATCCGAGTGAAACAGCAAGGCAACTTTGTGTACCCAATATCTAATTTTAGTAGTTGTGAACCTAAGCAGAACCGCGGAATTTCAAGGTTCAAAATTAAAATTTAGCATCCACGTTGCATAGAGTTAACTATCCACGTGTACAAAACCTCTATGAAACGTTCTGAGGAACGAGGTTTGGTTTTGGAGGTAGGGGACGAAAATGAAACAAGCACGAAAATTGAGGGACAAAAATAGACTTTCTAATTGAATGTATGCAATTACAAAGTGGTCTTGCCAAATGAAACTCAACAGAATGACCTCATGAAAAATGGCATTGGTTTCCATGCCTTTCGTGTAATGACACAAGACGTGAATTTCTTTGGCCGGTGATACTTTCGGCGTGTTTTGCTCAAAGTACCACTAATCACTACAAAAAATGATTTCTGTGTCGGCGGCTGAAAAAATCAATGTCGGCGGCTAGACTCCCGACGACAGGCTTTGTCGGCGGCCAAGCATAGTCCCGACGATAAAACCGGCATCAGGTCACCAGTGATGTCGGCCAAAGGAGGGCCGACGACACTATCTGCCCTGCCGGGGGAACGTTTTCGGATTTATGAATTTTTGTTCCCGCCAATATGGTTTTCTCCGCGGCCGAACAAGCTGTATCGTCAGCTCTAACCCAGACGACAGTTTGTGGATACCAGTGACGTCGGCTAACCTTGGGCCAACGACACTTCCTGCCCAGCAGAGAGCACGTTTCCTGATTTTTGAATTTCAGTTCCCGCCAAAAGAGTTTTATCCGGCGAGAGACAACTGGCGTTGGTGGAAAAGAGCTTTGTCGGCAGCAGAATGGATACCGACGTCATAGTCAAGCCAGGCCAAGGCCATGGCCAAGGCCAAGGCCAAGCCAAGCCAAGTCGGCGGCAGCAGGGGAAGGGTTTTGTCGTCGGCCAGGAGATGGCCGACGTCACTAGTTTGGTATGACGTCCGCCTTGTCTTGGCCAACGACAGAACAACTTGGCTAGGCAGATTTGTAGGGAAAGGGGCTGTGTCAACGGCAGCATAGAGGCCGACGTCACAGGTGTGGCTTGTCGTCGGTGATGACGGTGCCGACGTCAAAGGTTTGGTCTGTGACGTCGGCCTTGGCTTGGCCGACGAAACAGACCCTCCCCCCTTCCCGAGGGCCACGGTCGGTCGATATGTTTCCGAACCCACGACCCCTCCGCCCCAAACCTCGTAGGGTCTCTCTAGGGTTGTAAAGGGTACGTAACGCAATAAAGATCATGCCGCGCTCCTCGTTTCGCCGGCGATAAGTCCGAGCTAGGTGTGTGTTCGTATACGGAACTCAGGTGACAAGTGTGGTTTTTGACGTTGGCCTTGGCTTGGCCGACGACAAATCCCCTTCCCCTGGCTTGGCCTTGGCACTTGGCGGTGCAGACGTCGATGGCACAGCCGTGAGCTTTGATGTCGGGAACATCTTGGCCGACGTCAAAGTATGTGCGTGCTAGGCATATATGCATGCATCCGATGGAGTGCTCGTAAAGCTAGCACGTTGGCGTGCAGAGGCCGACGGCAAAGACTCGAGCTTTGACGTCGGGGAAGACGTGGCCGACGTCAAAAGGTTTGCGTGGTAGGCATGACGTCGGGTTTATTTGGCCAACGTGAAAGGGTTCATGGACCCCAAAATATACTAAGTCCTGCCTATCCCCTCATACCTCCTCCCGAGACAACTCTGCCCCGCAGCCGCACCCATCCGCCGCGCCCACCCGCCGTGCCGCCTCCCTCCGCTGTGTCCATGTCCAACACTTATTAAGTGCAATTTAATTTAGGCAATAGATAATGTAATTATGTACGCATTACATTTCCATTGCTCTTTACTCATAGCAGATAGCCTACGCGAAAGGAAACCAGTGTTCAAGAACTAAGTTATAAGATAGAACACCAAGGAAAGCCAACCACAAAGCCAACTCAGTGCAGCCTCATAGCCTCCCTCTCAGACTGGTCGACATTTTACTTCTGGAGAAATACATAAGCATACATAAGTTCAAAACTAAATTGAGAAATTGAACATATAAGAAGAGATTTTACCTTACTCAATGTTATTCCTTGCGCAAAATGAGTTTAGCCACATAACACGATGGTTTTCATTCATGGTCACAAATGCAGCACCTTGCGCCTTGTTGTCGACCAAATAAGCGAAAGAAGAAAACAAAGCATTTTCTGAGTAGCCAGTCATGTTCATCACAGCTCCATACAAACCAGGATGCACCTCATGCACTGCTGTGTCTCGAATGGCAGCTGCAACATTATTGACAGCCTCAGTCATACCAGACAGCATAACGGTTTCCTCATCGGACATAAGCGATCTCTTCCTTTTCTTGGCCCCCTTTGAATCACTAGCTGCATCTTTAGGTTGTTTTTTGGTCATGTTCGATACCTCATCGTTTGCAGGTGTCCCAGCTTCATCCGGCTCATCCTTGATAAAATTGTCCATGAACTCAGAAGGGTCACCAAGTGGCTCATTAGATCCCATAGAATACTTACCAGTAGCAATCCCACTCCCAAATATATTCATCATTACCTCATAGTTCTCTATGGGCTTGTTTAAGTACTCAGCATCCTTAGGATGTGCCTACAAATTCAACAAACAAGGGCATTTGGAAGACTTATTAAAGTTTACCTCTACGAAGGCTTAACATTGCATTTTTAAGTCATACCTTAATATGGCATCATGCGCTGAACCTTCCCAACCAACTAGCACATAGGTGAAGCGTAAATCAAAATCCACTGTCGCTAGCACATTTTGAGTGGGGTATGGCTTTATACCCCTAAAAGCTGCTACATTTGCCTTTGGAATTCTTGCGCGCACATGAGTTCCATCAATAGTACCCACACAATCCTATATAATCGAAATATTTTATTACATGCCATACAAGCAAATGAACTCAAAACTAAATAAAGGGTCATATTTTTACCTTAAAATAGGGATACCACCTCGAACTCGAGCTGATTTTTATGGGTGTCTCATTGGAAGGAGGCATAATCATCTCATCTTGTAGCTCTCCAATAGCATATAATGTTGGGAAACCACCTATTGAGGGGAGCCCGGCCCGTGCAGGCCGGCGGCTTACCCCGGTGGGTCCCACATATGGACCTGGCCTAAACCCTAAGAAGTACTATATAAGAAGAGGTGGAGCACCTATGGTAAAACAGATCTGAGAATTAATAAAGAGAAGCTCCACCCTATATGCAAGTGTGTACGTTGTCTTGCAACAAATTCCTATTTCTAAATAGGTTGCATAGGAGAAAAAAGGGGCTCTTCTCATACGTAGCATGCTGACGCATTCAACATCACTATAGTTATAAATAAGATTTAGGTTGGCTTGGCGTTCAGCATCTCTAGCACACATAGGACCATAGGTGATTGCGGGCTGTGATAGTCTAGCCAATATAAGCTTATTAACCCAAAAAGCTTGCATAAGAGTAACAAGCGCAACTGCTTGAATAATAAGCTTCCGTCGTCGGCTTGCCATATCCATCTAACAAATAATATGGGACTCTGTTAATATCCATCTAACAATTCTTTCAAAAACAGAATCGGCTCTTGTATGGTACAGTCAACATGCTTGTAAATTACCAATCATAACGATAAAATAATTCAAAATATCAATTTCATTTGCAGTTTGGTCACACAATCATAGAACATATGAAGTGAAATCAACATATGGTATGATGATTGATAAATTATAATTATCCCATTGGGTTATCAGAAACACATGTCATGACCAAGTGCAACAAGCCCCTGGATGTGGTCATGGATCGCAACCATTACCAAAAAAAAGAGCAAAGGGTGTAGCTGTTAAGTGTTTCTTATAGAAGACACCATGCAGCATAATATCCATGCTATGGAGAAAAACGACAGATGCTATTGCTGCCACAATTTAGCTGTAAAGTAAGGTCACCTCATTGCTTTGTAAAGAAGGAATCATGTACATCCATGATGACTAATGTAATATAATGCTTAATCATGTACATTGTTCTAATAAAGTAATAAAGGTAATTAGAAGGTCCCCTAAATCCTTAGCAGACTGATTAAGCTTTGGACACTCCCTTACATCTCTTAGTGGTTAACTTACAGTCCAGACTATATCCAAATCAAAAGGCGCCATGAACAGAAGATAATGGTATTACATATCTTATCAATTTAATCAATTTAATTCTTATTGATTGGCCGTGCCATGTAAATCGTTATGTCTACATGCACTTCAGTAACAAAGAATTAAGGGCACTGTAGACTGCAGTGTGTTTGCTCATAATAATATATAGACAAATTGACAATGAAAATCCAAATTATGTAACTGTTTGTTCCTGGATGTATATATAAAACCTAAGGTCAAAAGTTATGTTTCATTGGTGAAATACCATTTCATTTCCCAAAAACCAGTCAAAGTTAGACTTGGCCACAACGGCACCAAAAATTACCAATTAATTCACTCAAAGACTAAAATGATCCTTTTTGGTTCATTTATTGGGTTAAGACAACTATGATCAGTACATTTTCCCTCAAAAACCTATGATAAGCACTTGAAAACTGCTCCCTCCGGTCACAAATATCTGACCTTTTTGAATTTGCATAACCTCAAGATACTGCTTTTGACAACTAATTACTATTACAACTTATTTAAAATTCCACTAAAAGTAAGAAAGATTTATGACCAGAGGGATCTAACAGTAAGAAAGATTTACCTACAAATGCAAATATTGATGCGTTTCATAAACATCATGATTTAGATTGTCAAGATCGGTAGTACATATCTACAACTAATTTGTGTATCTACATCGGCCATGACATGTCTAGAAGAAAAAAAACGAATAAAAGGATCACCGGTAGGTAGCCCTTGAATCGCCTTGGAGAAGTTGGCGGCGGAGTCCGGGAGGGAGTCACCCACGGAGCCAAGCAGGAGGGTGGCGGCTGCGTTAGGGCAAAGGGTGGGTTGCTAGCTAAATAGGGGAACCTGGCGGGAAGGAAGCAAATCGGAGGCTGGCGCGCGGGAAGGAAGCGAGGCGAGGTGGACGCGGCGAATCGAAGGCAGGCGCGCGCGAGAAGGCGGCGAATCGGAGGCGGTTACAAGCGGGAATAAGGCAAGGGGGACGCGCGTGAGGAGAGGGAGGCGAGGCGAGGTGGAGGCGGTGAATCGGAGGCAGGCTCGCTTGGGATGGAGGTTGCGCGCGGGAAGAAGGCAAGGGATGCGTCCTCGCGGTCACGGGAAGGAAGCGAGGTCTGGTAGTAGTCGCAGAACTCACGGAGAAGACGCGCGCGAGCAGGAGCCTCCCATCAGCGCGAGCAGAGCATCTGTGGAGCCTGGCTCTCCGAAAACACTCGATTTGGGCGTATCTGCGGAGCCAGGCCCGAGGGGGTGTTTTGCATCCGAACTAACCAGCCCAGGTACGAGAAAAGGCAACCAAACACCCAATTTTTGCATCTACAGATGCAAAACTCTAGGGATGCAGCCAACCAAACAGCCTATTAGTATCCGCGTCATGCTGAAGGAGAAGCTGAGGAGGACCTCGCCGCCAAAAGTGACCTCCACCGTGTCTCCAACGCGGCACAAGCCTAGGTCTCGGTGCTCCAATCCACCACGGGGAGGCCCTGCCGGAGTGCCGGCCGGTGTTGGACGTACGGAGCTAGGAGCGAGGGAGTTCTTTGGTAGCGAGGCGTCTAGCTAGGCATGTGGATGCCACGGTGGTATCAATCATAGCGTGGTTCCTCTTCCCCCACGTACAAGAGGTGCGACATATTTAGCATGCAGGAGGAGTGCCCAAGGTTGGCGGCGCTGCACACAGCGAGGGCGTGTTTGCCAACATGTACGCGCCAAAGAAGGTGTGCTCTTCGGGATCTGCAAGTGGGAGGTTCTTGTGCAGTGATGATTTTTGTATCATCTGAATTTATATTCTGAAGGATGCACCACCGCCATTCTCGCCCCCCTCCTCCGATGATCTTGTCCTGGAGCTTGCCGCCACACCACCATAGTTGCTCATCCCGTCCTCCACTTGTCGGTGTTGTGTCGTTTGTTGGCGCGCCACTGTCCAACATCGACGTTGTGTCGTTTGCCGGCACATGACACAACACCGATGTTGGGCGGCCGTTGTTTGTTCTGTGTACCCGGGCAGGGAGGGCGAAGAGGGAGGGAGAAGCAAAGGGGGAGAGAGTGGCCATGTGTTTGGTGACCAGGCAACCAAGTTAGTGAAACCTCCCTCTGCAAACCACCTTTGGATCCGAGTGAAACAGCAAGGCAACTTTGTGTACCCAATATCTAATTTTAGTAGTTGTGAACCTAAGCAGAACCGCGGAATTTCAAGGTTCAAAATTAAAATTTAGCATCCACGTTGCATAGAGTTAACTATCCACGTGTACAAAACCTCTATGAAACGTTCTGAGGAACGAGGTTTGGTTTTGGAGGTAGGGGACGAAAATGAAACAAGCACGAAAATTGAGGGACAAAAATAGACTTTCTAATTGAATGTATGCAATTACAAAGTGGTCTTGCCAAATGAAACTCAACAGAATGACCTCATGAAAAATGGCATTGGTTTCCATGCCATTCGTGTAATGACACGAGACGTGAATTTCTTCGGCCAGTGATACTTTCGGCGTGTTTTGCCCAAAGTACCACTGATGGACTCACATGTCATCTTCTTTCTCCCCTTCTCACTCCTCTATCCTCTTTGTGGTGTTCTCCATCTCCCATGACCTCCGTCTTCGGGGCTCCTTGCTACTTCTTTGTGTCCAGTGAGTGGACAACCTTCTCTCTAGTGACCCATCCACCTCGCGGCGCCGCTACCTCCATCGCCTTGCATTGGTGCCGCCTCTGCCTCCGCCTTGCACCACCGCTGTTGCCACCACTCCGTCTCTGCCTCATCGAGCATCATCGTTGCCTCTACATCAGCCTCATTGAGCGTCCCCGCCTCCTTGCGCCCCACACCTCATTGAGCGTCGTTCCCATCGTCATCGCCATCTCCGCCTAAAGCTAGTGACGCTGCTACTCCTCCCGTAATACCAAAAGAAAAGAAAACATGTGGGCCGGTGGACTATCCAGCCCATCACTGACTTGGCCAACGTGGGTAAGGCAAGGGAGTTGATTCCCCTAATTTCTCTCCTCTCTCCCTGCCCTCACTTCCTCTCTCGGTCTCTCTTCTCCCTGCTCTCGTGCTCTCTCGATCCCTCCCGACTCTCCCTCTCTCCCATGGGTGCGTCTCCCCAGCGCCACTGGTCGCCGCAGCCGCCGAGCGCCGCCCTCGCCCCTGTCCCTTCCTGCTCGTGCTGCTCTGCCCTACCCTCGCCGTGGTAGCCTCAAGGGAAGGCGAGGTGGCAAGGGGAGGAGATGGGGAGGAGGTAGAGGAGGAAGAAAGGAAGCCGACCTACAGGAGGAGATCGACGAGAATAGCACGGTGTACATCGACGCGGCGCCGCAGAGCTGTCCAGGATGTTGATCCAGGAGGAGAAGGGGAGAGGAGGAGAAGAGCTAGGGTTTCGCCCAAACCCTAGTGAAATGTTGGGAAATTGAGGTAAATTTCTACATCCTACCCTTGTATGTGTTGATTTAGGATGGGGTTTGGAATGGGATGCAAACTCTAGACATGAAACTTTGAGGTTAGATTGTGTATGAGTGTGCAGCGACTTGGTCAGCGAAATCGAAGTGCTTTGTCCAAGAATTAGGGCTCGGCCATACTAAGGAAAACTTAGCCTATCTTTCTAGCTTTCCATTGAGCCCAAGAACGCGTAATTTGGCCTAGCGGTTTAGGAGCTATGGCCTTCGGAGCGCTGCTGTCTTGGGTAAGCTGTGACGAGTTTCTAGTTAACGTGATTGCCAAATTTGTTCAGCAACTCTGTAAGCTAATGGCAAAGGGTTGTGGTAAATTAAAAACCTATTAAGTTAAGGGTTGGAATGGGCAAGGGCCAGAGGGAATACCGAATCTGTGTATTGGCTAATAAGAGTATCAGATCGATTGATTGCCATGCCTGAATGTGTAGGTGACGCTTTGGGGACGGCATCGACGTCTCGTCTTTCCGCCCCGTCGGGTAACTAAGGCAAGTAGATGATGCGAATACTATGATAATGTGTGATTGAATGATGGTAAGTGATATTTATGCCTATTTTAAATACCGGTACTGATGTGTTGATGAATGGTTGTGAGGATGGTGATGATATGTAGCTTGATGCCGTTTGTGCTTTGTATTTTTATTAATGATGATATTATTAGTGCTAAATGAATGGAAAACAAAGATGGATAAGTGTGTGTATGAATCAATATGGATAGAAATGATGGAATGATGATGAGAAATGATGATTAACTCTATATATGTTGCATACATTTATAAAAGCATGCATACGAGTCAGGGCGGTGAGAAAGTCATATAGCTAGCTAGTCCGGTGAGCCACGGGCCCGGTCGATAAAAAAGCTATATGACTAATCCGGCGCGCTCTTGATAAGACCTACAGAGGTAGGCACCTGCCACGGGATGGCGGGAAAGACTCACTTCGGTGAGCACCTCCACGGGATGGAGTTAGAGCGTTACATCGACGGGTGTACGCTCAGATACCGGTGCGCGCAATGTCAAAGATCATAATGCATAGCACTGCATCGCATTGCATTGGACATGTGTTGGAAGAACGGAGCGATGATTGATGAATGAGGATTATGCTGATGATGAATATGTTTTTAAACGTCGCTATTATGTGCTTTACTGAGTCTTGGACTCACACTTGCTCTTTTGGTGTTTTTAGGTGATGGTTGAAGCTGCACTTGCGGGAAAGGGGCGTAGTTCACACTTGTGCTCATCACTCGAGCCAATCAACCAAATTATAAATGATGCCATTAATTGTTTTAGAGCTTGTATGTTAGTCTGTTAGTGTGTAATTACATATCTTATTAAAGTTTGCTTGAACTGGATGGCTAATGTGCTCTGAAAGCTGCTGGTTATTGTCTATTTAGTGGTGGCTGTGGTTTGTGCCAAGAGTTGGCTTTGGTTCATTAATTATTGAATGTATAATGTTAATTGTTATGCTTCTGTTGTGAATTCCCCTGTTTGGGTGTCCCAATTTTAGGGGAAGCTCTGCCAAAATTTTTGACTAGAAGAGTTTGGTAGCATCGTGGGCCTTTTGGAGGCCAGGGTGTTACACCGCTAGTCCTAAGTCATTGGTTGGCCGCCACTAAAGATAGAGAAGAAGAGACGGTGAGGAAAGAGACTAAAGAAAGAAAATGGCATGTGGGTCCTCGGGAGTATTTTGGGCAAGTGTAATTGGGCGAAGAAATTCGTGTGACCAGTGTCATTTTGCGAAAAGCACATAAACTCAATGTCATTTTTCACCGGGCATCCTATAAACTTAAACAAAGCGGCCATTTAACGTCTTGCTCCACCTCACGCCACTACTAAGCAAAGAGAATTCACAATGCCATTAATTATACAAAATTTTGGCATCGCCCGCGTCGCTCGGACCGAAGAGGAAGAACTCCGGCCGCGTCCACTTCCCCGCCATGGCGAGCCCCTCCTCGTCGCCCTGTCAAGCGGTGGAAACGGATCGGATACGGATCGGATAGTGCCTTTACCGTATTCGTATCCATATTTTTTTAGCGAATACGAATACAGATTCGGATAGTCTCATATTCGAATACGGATATATCCGAATACGAATCCGGATATCCTCGGATACGGATATGACTTCGGATATGTCGTTTTTTTTTAGTGTTTTTATCTCTTTTTAGATACAAATTAAGACTTCAACACCGGATACGGATACGAATAATGCGAATACGGATAGCGTTTTCTCGAATACGGATAGTGTCGGATATGAATAGTGTTTGTATTCGAATACGGATATCATCGGATACGAATGGTGCTTTTTCGAATACGGATGCCGGATAATACGGATTATCCATTACCATTTTCCACCCATAGCCGCGCGCGCGTCCGCTGTCCGTCGTCCCCCGGCCGCGTGTTCGTCTCGTGCAGGTCGATCGGTTCGATCAGATGAACAAGATGCATCATGCCATCATGCACCCACGGAAGGACAACCCATGATCCACGCACGCACGACGAACCAGCTAGCTGTGCATCCACGTGTATAAATACCTAGCTTGCTTTAAACTGTAATATGTGCACTGCAATTTCGCTTGTTGGTCGGAGCCAAATTAAGATTCTAAAATCTTGAGTCAACTGGCCGCTGCTAGCTGTTGCTGCTGTTGTAATCAATTAAACCAACAAATCAAGGATATGGCATTAGCATGCAATGCATGATTGGATGGGGTACATGAGATGTCGACAGCCAGAGCCATGGCGAAGGAAGGAGGAGGAGGACGAGACACCCCCTGCACGACGCCTCCATTTCCGTTCCCGGCTGGCTTCAAAACGCGCGGTCCGCATGCCGCCACCCCTTGTTTTGGAGCGCGCGCGCCAAACTTAGCCTCCTCTCCTTCCCCTCCCTTCCCCCCTCTCCTTCCTCCCTCCCCCCCTTCCCGGGAAGGCCCTTGGATCCCTCGATCTCCAAGGCCTTCTCCTCCGTCGCCATCCGGTCCAGGCTTCAGCTCCATCCATCGCCGGAGCGTCGATCGATCGTCTGGCCTGACAAGAGTGCGGTGCGGCTGGTCATCAGGACAAGCTAGCCGGGGCGGGTGCACCTGCAATGGCGTCGCACGAGGTCGTCGACGCGCGGCGGCGAAGCTGAGAAGCGCGATGATGGCCGGTGCGCAGTGACGGCGGCGGCGGCTGCAGCGGCGGCGTGTGGTTGTGTGTGCGCGTTGGCGTTGGCCTTCTTCTTTGGGCTGATCGATTGAGTCGTCGGCAGCAGCCACGGGGAGGCCGGGAGGGAGCCGGAAGATGAGCTGCTTTCCGTGCTTCGGCAGCGGAAAGAGGAGGAGCGCGCATGCCGAGGCGCCCGGGCGCTACGAGCCGGCGCCGCCGCAGGCGCACGCGTACATGACGCCGCCGCCGGCGGTGTACGCGGCGGCGCTGCCCTCGCACATGACGCCGCCTCGGCATGCGCACGGTGCCGCCCACGCCCACATGCCCTCCACCGAGGACGCATCCCTGCGGCTGGCCATCGCCGCGCAGGCCTTCGCCTTCCGCGAGCTCGCCGCCGCCACCGACCACTTCACCCCCTACAACCTCGTCGGCGAGGGCGGCTTCTTCAGGGTCTACAAGGGCCAGCTCGAGAAGAACGGCCAGGTACAAACTATCCCTTGTAAATTTCACATCCGTTGATGAATGATGAACCAAACCATGTGTATATATGTGTTCGATTCGATGATGTGAAATGTGATTTTTTTTTCCCAGACGGTAGCCATCAAGCAGCTGGACAGGCACGGGTTCCAGGGCAACAAGGAGTTCTTGACCGAGGTGGCCAAGCTCAGCCAGCTTCACCACGAGAACCTCGTCGGCCTCCTCGGCTACTGCGCCGACGGCGACCAGCGGCTGCTCGTCTACGAGTTCATGTCCGCCGGCACGCTGGAAGACCACCTGTTCGGTACCGATCGATCATCACATGCTGCCTGACCCTGGGCATATATCTGAATCTGATTATTCATGGAGAATATTGAATTGGAGGTTGATCGGCGCGTGCAGATTTGGCGGCGGGGGCGAAGGCGATGGGGTGGTGCACGAGGATGAAGGTGGCGTACGGGGCGGCGCAGGGGCTGGAGTACCTGCACGAGAAGGCGGCGCCGCCGGTGGTGTACGGCGACTTCAAGGCGGCCAACGTCCTGCTGGACGCCGGCTTCACGCCGAAGCTGTCGGACTTCGGGCTCGCGCAGCTGGGGCAGCCCGCCGGCGGCGGCAGCGCCGCCTTGGCGTCGCCGATGATGGGCTCCTTCGGCTGCCTCGCGCCGGAGTACGACCGCACCGGCCACGCCACCATGAAGTCCGACGTCTACAGCTTCGGGGTCGTGCTGCTGCAGCTCATCTCCGGCAGGAGGGCCGTCGACACCAGCAAGCCCGTCGACGAGCAGAACCTCGTCACCTGGGTAACTCCCAACTCCCAATTACCACCGAATTCATTCATCTGTCGACTATCAATCTACGTTGTTCATCCTGTGTCATCGATCATCGTAGCTGATAATGGGTATTACTAGCTCCATAACCATCATCGTATTGATTTGCTATGCCGGCTTTGCAATCTGCATAATCTGCAGGCCCAACCGAAGTTCAAAGATCAAAAGAGATACCATGAGCTAGTTGATCCACTCATCAAAGGGGAGTACCCAGCCAAGGCGCTGAACCAAGTTGTGGCCATGGCTGCGATGTGCTTGCAAGAAGAGGACTCCGTGCGGCCATTGATGGAAGATGTGGTCATGACGCTGGGCTTCCTCACTGCAATGCCCCCAGATCCACCCAGTGTAAATGTTCCATCTGCCTCCCTTGCTCCATCTCTTCCGACGATCTCCCCGGCGCCAAAGCAAGACAAAGAATTGGATCGCTCTGACACGTCGTCGTCATCTTCTTCGTCTTCTTCGGATGACGACGACGACGATGGTGATAACAATAATAATGAAGAGTACGAAGAGGAAGAAGAGGAGGATATCGAGGAGCAATATTTAAGATAATCATGGAGGCTTGGTTATGGAAAAAAGAAAGAAAAATTATGCTAAAGAAATTAATGAAAAAACATGAAGACCAAAGGATTTGATGTGTATGAAGTTTTATACAAGAACCCTTTTTTGAAGTGAGAGGTTGGCGGTTATTTATTGTCGAGGACGATTTTGTGAAATGACCGATTGCCTGTTTGATTTGAGGAATGAAATGGATTTGTCCGCCAACGCCGTTTGCACGTCTTACAAGAAATTAGAAATTGGTGTTATCCCACAAAAAATTAGAGTGACAAACTAATTTCATTTAGGATGAAAAGGCCTCTCAGACGGAGCTACTGCAAGTTTTTCAAGGCCATGGCAATGTAAATTGGGGATGAGAATTCAACAAGTAACGTTTTTTGTTGTGAAAAGTAGACATGTCAAACATTGTGTTTATGAATCACACGCAATGATCAATAAGATTTAGACTATAATAGGCGTGAATCAACATCTATACATGCATGTTGTATATGGAATTACGTTACATGTGTTACATTGCAAATAATCTCCCGGTCTCGCAATTGACATATGTAAAAGAACACCATGGACTTCACAATCTTTGCGATTTCTTATTGTCAAGCGCGTACTAAATTCATGCATTGAAAGAACAAATCAATCAAGTACAGTTGTCACAGCTAGATGGTAAGAGCATCCCCAGCAGGGGCATCAAACGGGGAAAGAAATTTGCTGGCACCGGGTGCCACCGTTGCACCCGGAGAGAGATAGAGAGGGGGAAGAGAGAGGAGATAGAGAGAGAAAGGGAGGAGATAGAAAGAGAGGAGGAGAGAGATAGAGAGAAAAAAGGGTGCCACACCCCTTGTGTGGCACTGGGTGCCAGCAAATTTTTTTCCATCAAATGGACCGGCATCGCTACAGTAACCCGCACAGTAACCCGCGCAGTGCTTCGCTGCTCTCTTGGCTGCTCGCTTCCCTGCCGGTTTGGTTCAAAAAATTTTGAAGTAGAGGCTCAAGTGATGAGGCTGCAGGGGATGCTCTAAGAAGAGAAACCATAGCGAAGGGGGAGAGCTGTAAAGAGGAGCTCGGGCGCTTGGGTCCACCGTCGCCGCCGCCGGCGTTGCCGCCGGCTGCCCATGGCGGGGCATGATGCCCTCCTGTTCCCGCTTCCCGTCCCCGCCCCCAATTCGAGCTCTCTCAAGCTTTCAACTCACACCAACCCACCCCCCGCTTCGTCCTTGTCTGAAGACTCCCTCGGACGCGTGGCCTGCGACGGGAGGGGGAGCTGTGGGGCTTAACTGCGCCGGAGCGAAGGCGCCGCGGCCGAATCTGAGCGATGCGACGGCGATTCGTACCTTCAAATCCGTCTCGTTCGTCTTGCCGGCCAGGTCAGTGTCTCGCCGTCAGCAGCCGCAGCTTCCCGAGAAGAGTTCAAGCCAGCTCTGCAGGGGGACGTGCGCCGCCTGACTTATGCGGAGGTGCTGCGCTCGCCTGCTCCTCGCCTTAACTCCGGCCGGCTGTCTTCTCGCCGGAGTTACTGCTCGCCGAGCCGTTCAACCACCCGTGCTCGGAGATGCTTTAAGTGCCTTGCCTCCGACCACCTCCTTGTCGAGTGCAGAGACCCTGTTCGCTGCAGGGAGTGCGGGCGCTCTGGTCACAAAGCTCATCGCTGCCCATCCCGTCGACCTTCCGCCACCGTCGCCGGCAGCCCGATCATGTCTCGCCAGGGCGCGGCCGCTGCAGGCCGTGGTCCGCTGCTTGCACGCCTCCGTCTCGCTCTGGCGACGCGGCCTCGGCGCGTGCACAGCTTCACCTATGCCACGGAAGCCATGGCGTATGACCTACACCTCCTCCACTCCCGATGCCTCGTCGCCAACCTGTGCGCGCATCGCCGCCTCGACCCCGACGCCCTTGTCGACGAGGTGCATATAGCCCTGGTCGACGTCTCCGGCGAGCCTTGGGAGGGCGTCGCGGTCTCTCGCCACTGTCCGGCCGACTTCCTCGTCCGCTTCTCCACCGCCGCGGGCCGTGACGCTGCCCTCGCCCGCGGCAGCACCTCCTTCGGCGATGCCGTCGTCGAGCTCCGGCCGTGGCGACCCATCACCGCCGACGACCCCAAGCCTCACCGTTTCAAAGTGCGCGTCTGCCTCGAGAACATTCCCCTCTTCGCCTGGACGGAGAAGGTGGTGGAGGGGGTGCTCGGCAGCCGCTGCACGGTGTACTGCGCCGAGGAGCGCTCGGCACGCCGCATCGACATCTCCACTCTCAACGCTTGGGTCTGGACGGACGCTCCCCAACTTCTGCCCAAGATGCACTATCTATCTGTCCTTGCCAACCCTACTACCCGAAGTTTCGCGCTGGCGAAGGAAGCTTCCGTTTTCAAGATACTCATCCACGTCGACGTGATTGAGGACCACGTCCGGCCGGCGGGGACCATCCACCGCCACCGTTCGTTCTGGCGCCTCGGCTTTGTCGAAGGCGAGGACACGGCCGGCGGGGACCATCCACCGCCACGGCGGTGACACGGCTTTGTCGGTAATTAACTTTGCCCAAATTTGCCATTAGCAACGCTTTTCTAGCTCACAAATTGCAAATACGCAACGCACACAAGAGACTCAAGAGAGAATGGGTTGGAAGGGTGGCTGACAGAAGAGGGGGTGGATACCTATTTATAGGAAATTTTTTTTGAGATTTTTAAGAATTGTTTGCTATTTTGTATGAATTTTTAAAGGTTCAAACGACTATAAATGACTTATTCGCAACGTATATAGAAAAGAGAACCGAATGAACCTAACGAATCGGCCCGCCGGTTCAATGCCACGTGTCAACCGTAGGATACGCGACGCGGGAACGCTGGGCGGGAAAGGGCACAGGTGCCGGAGAGGGCGGGGCACGTGGCATCGGCGCATTGGCCGGGGTGGGCGGGCGGCTGCTGCGCGGGGGACAGGCGACGACAGCGTGGAGCCCGCAGGCGCTTTTGCTATAGTAAAATGGGCCAAATGGGCCAAACCGGAGGTTCGGTTCGCATAGTAACGAACCAGGCTGTTACTATGCAAACCGAACCATGATGGCCTGACGGGCCACGTGCCAGGCCCCGCCACGGTTCGCTGGCCCGAACCGGGCCGGCACTGTTCGTTTTGGAAACAAACAGAACCGGGCCGGCCCAATGCACAGTACCGGGCCGCCCGGTTCGGCCCATATGGCCAGCTCTACCATTTTCTAGCAATCAACGGTTCAACAAGGATTATTTCTAACACCTTGCCTATAAAAAGGGAACATGAGACAAGGGAAAACACTCTTGCCCTCCTCTTTATGCCCTTAACCTCACCTATAGTCTTCCCCCCTTCTTCTTTCCAACGCTCCCCCTTCCCCAGCTCAATCGGATCTTCCAAGCCCTGTGATGGGCAAGATTGGTAAGACCAAGCTGACGACGGAAAGGATGGAGGACATAGAGCTACTCGGGGAGATTGATTCAGGAAGCTGGAGGTTGCTCAGAGACAAAAATATGATGGCCTCACGGGAGAACAAGATTGTCGGGTTCCAGTTGACATTCGTTTGTGGGTTGTGCCCGCTGGACAACGACTTTGTCACCTCCCTACTAGCGTAGTGCGAGTTGGAGGCATTGAATCTTCACCATAACTTCGTCCTTGTCATGGACATATCTAGTCACTGTGAGGGATTCTTGAAGACTCCGCCAGAGCATCTCTAGCAGGGTCTCTAAAACGTTCCCTAAAACACTATTGCGGACAACCTCAGCCTCTATAACGTTCCAGCAAGGTCTCTATCTCAGTCTCTAAATTTAGAGACTCTCCCCAGAGTCTCTAAATTTAGAGACTCTCTAGAGAATCTCTATATCTTTTCGAGGACATAGACTCTGCTGGAGATGATGAAAATATAGGGAATGAATAGTGATTTGGAGAAGGGATATAGAGAATGAAATATAGAGATCCTGCTAAAGATGCTCTAAGCATGTTCCTGTAGTACTACAAAGTGCACAGTCCATCGTGGAAGCCGGCCTTGACGAAGGGAGACCTCTCTGTTGGATGCGCCACATTCCGGTTGAAGACCAATGTTTGCTTCACCTACCCAGAGATACCGCTCAATTACTCCATCTCTGGGTGAGCAAGGTTTTGTTTCTACCTCTGGTGGCCAGAGGGGAGACAGTTGATATATTGGGGTAAAGCCCCAGACAGCTTCAAACCGCTGTCGCGTCCAGAAGTCACCCCGAAGGAGAAATGACAAATTAACTGGATCACGGTTGTGGTCAAGATAGGTCTCTCCGTGGTTCAAATCGCCTGGGACTACCTCTCCAACCGCCTATGAAAGACATCACCCGAGAGGATAACGAGCGTAAGTTACCCCTTTTTCTAATGTCATTATTATGATCTTCTCGAAATTTGCTTGTCCCTTTGTTAGAGCACCTTCTCCCACCCTAACCTCTTGTAGCCCCAGCATGGACTGGATCAGGCTGTCTCCAACAGCACACCCTAAAGCATCCTCTACCTTAAAATAGGGGATGGATTCTTCCCCTATGTGCTTCAACAGCTCTCCCTATACCATTCCCTAAAATAGAGTTTTTCTCTCCATTCCCTTATATATAGGGGTTCTCTCTCCTCCCCCTATACAATTCTCTATATAGGAGACACTGTTAGAGATGAGAAAAATATAGGGAGTGGATTTTGTTTAAGGGAGCCTGTAAATAAGGCTATAGGGGATCAAATTTAGGGGTTACTGTTGGAGACAGCCTCAAGGATCCGCTAGCTGGGTTGTTCAAGGGTTCTTGGAGAAGGAACTCCCGGCGGATCAAGGCGTAGACGTTCCCCGAAACGTCCTAGAGCTGAGCGCGTAGGTAAACCAAGAAAATTGCAGCCCATTTCCCTTTATTTAATTCAGTGCTCATTTTGCCCGCCTCCAACCAGGAAGACGCTCTTGGAACTTCACCCTGAAGGTGAAGGTCAAGGAATTGCAGGCCTAGGCAGATGAAGCAGACAAACTCTATGAATTGCTTGTGAAGGAGAAAGCCCGAGTCAACGCTTTGGAAGCCAAGGTTGATTCCCTTTAGAAGAATCAAGGAGGAAGACAAGAGAAGTTTAAACAAGGAGAGAAACTCACTGTTCAGTTGAAAAAGAGCGAGGAGGACTCCAAGAAGCTGTGTGAGGAAGTGAGGACTTCCTAGGAAGCACGGATTGAGGTCCTTAAGCTCAAGATCAAGATAGGTACATTGTAGGAGAAAAACTTGCAGCGTATAAAGATCAGTAGGCTTTTAAGGGCAAAACTCCTTGTAAGCCTATTTGTTAACAAAGATGCTTATTTAATTTCCCTGTTCTTTTCAGCTTATCAGCTTAACGACTTATCTACGTTTTGAAAATACATACGTTTTGATTTTTTGATTCTGTTTTTTCGTTGTTTTGAAGATGGATTCTAACGCTTTAAAAGGCAAGTCAAACAAAATGGATCTGAATCTCGAGACTACCTCGAGAAGCTCTTAAAATTCAGTCATTTCAGCCGTTCAGCTGTTCAGATCAGCTCAAAAGAACAGTTAGGATTATTTTCAAGTATCTGCACGAAAAAAATTGTGCAAGAGAGAGAAAAAATAACGCTAAGTTTGTAGAAAAACGCTAGAGACACAGTATCGACCTATCAACCCCCATGTGTACGCATTCGGGCACCTGAGTTGTGAGTCCAAGCATGTGCACAAGACAAAAAGACACAAAGTTTTTGATGCTAAGTGCCAATCCCCTTTCAGAGCGCTTAAGGATAGACATACCTCATACCCAGGCAAGAAAAGTGTCCATGCGATGAGGATTGGCTCACAAGTGCCAAGATCTCAAAGGGTGAGAGGTGGCCTTAAGTGTCATCAAGTGTAGGCATTGCAAAGTAACACTACACTTGGGCTAAAGACTTAGAACACTAACATGAGCATGAATTCAGGGAATACTTTATTGAACCATGAGAACAGATAAGTGAGGAGACGGGTAAAAGGATGTAACATAAAGAGACATTCATAAGACAAAGTTGAACAAATTGATTACCTGGGCTATGAGTTTTTGCCAGAAAAAGGACAAAGCGCTTAACAGAAAACAAAGTACGAAAATCCTACATGTAAAACTTACAAAGCTGGTCCATGTTCCACGTGTTTGCGAGGTCTCTCTCATCGTCCATGGCCAGGTGAGCAACCCCTATGCGTGTGGTAGAAACGACCGTGTGCAGACATTCCCAGCGAAGTGTTAACTTGTTTGCCTTGGACAAATCCTGGACGCGATGTAGGACTAAGTCACCAACATTATGTTCCCTTGGCCATATATTCTTAGCCTCGTGCGGGTGCAACTTTTGCAAATAGGCGGCGGAGCGGAATTCAGTCAGCTCCCTTATGCCCTGGAGGAGGTCAAGATCGAGCAAGCGCTCAGGGGCTTGGTTGATGCCCTCAACCAATCTTACTCGGAGTGAGCCTAGGGCTAACTCTGCAGTTAGTACAGCTTTTACATTGTATACAAGTCAAAAAGGAGTTTCTCACGTTTCCTAGCTAGTCGTGTGTGAACCGCCCAAAGAATAGAGGGTAGCTCATCTACCTATCCTTTGCCTCTCGGGTAAGAGCCACAGTGCTCTCTTTTTAATACAATGGACCATAGCTACTAGCTAGTACTATCCATGCGTGTGTACGTATATATGGGCACCAACAGGCCACTTCCTGCTGCCTCCACGTCAACATCTCATCCGCGCACTTGCCCTCCCGTCACCACATCGCCGGGCAGTCTCTGGCCATCCGATCGCTTCGTCCAATAAGATCCGACCGTTCATACAAAATTAATCTTTAAAAACAAAAAAACGGTGAGCCACATGCCAACGCGGGTGATTCGGCGAGTTGGCTAGCCAGCGCACCCTTCACTCCGCAGGCCGCGGTTCGATCCCTGCTCCAGCCGTGGCCTTCAATTTTTTTCCCACACGCGTGGCCGTTTGATCGCCGCTGCCTGCGACGATTCGACGGCTCGTTTAGTTTATAGGCTAAACCCATGTATAGCTTCGGGCCGCCTGGTGACTGACTGCTTGATTTTTGTTCTGAACCATGGAACTTACGTTTGCAAACCTGGATATTAATAGATATATTTTAAAGTGGAGATGCATCATCGAAACTAAAAAGTTTTGGTCTCTGCTTCATTCATGGTTGCTCATTTGATCCCTAGCTTTCGCTCGATTCTAAACTTTTTATTACACTTTATAGCTTGGTAAAAAAAAATAGATCATATTTTCATGGTAAGGGTTCCCAAAAGGTTATATTCTTTTTACAAATTTGAAACAACCATAGAAAAATAGAAGAATAACCTATTCTTTTCTTTCATTCTAATTTTTTGTAGCAAGGTAAAAAAAGAAATTAAAGCTTTCCAAAATGCAATCATAACTTAATGGTAAGTGTCCAAAAATGAATTTAAACATTACAAATATTAAATTTTATGACATTAATTAGTAAATGATAGAAATAAAATGCCTTTGAAATATTTAACTATAATTTAAAAGCATGTATTTGTGAAAGTCCACAGAAAGATTTAGCTATTTTTAAAACATTTAGGATTCACGAATAGTTGTATGAGAAAATATTATTTTTTCCTTTATTCTAACTTTTGTGGCCGCTTAAAAAATTATGTACAAATGCTTTTACAAAAGGCACCTTAATGTCATGATAATGACCAATAAAAAGATTTAGGCATTAAAAACTAATCTCAAAAAAGAAATAAAAAAATTGGTAACAACAAAGAAAAGGTGTAATGTGTTCTTATTTGTTTGTTTTGTGATACGTCTTTATTTTCTCAGGTAGAGGACATGTAGTGGCGCGCCATGGGTGCGCTGACCCTGCTAGTATACATACATGTACGGTACCAACATGTACGTGTATAGCTGGCTAGCTAGTTTATCGTATATATAGTAGCGCGTACGCGTACAGCCATGCGTAACTCTGCAGGTCATGGTGTCGTGCATGTATGCCGGAGTACGTACGTAAATTAATTGAGCACGCATAATCGAATGCTCCCAGAATCGCATGGGGCCGGAATTTGGTCGGAAGATGACATGCGCGTATGGTCATATTGCCGCCATCGGTGAGGGCGCCCCCCACCCTTACCGCCCTTGGCGAGGGCGCACTCCCCCTTTGCCGCCGTCGGTGAGAGCGTCTATCCTCTAAATGTCGTCCTCCCCGAGAGCGTCTGAGACCATTTTTCCAATTTGATCTAAAGTATAGGTATTTTTTTTATTTGATATATTTTTTTGGACAAACAGTAAAAAAATTTCTAAGATAAATGTATCTCACCAGCCAACTGACACACAGATAACAAACGATTGGGGAACGGGTCGGCTTGATCAATCTTCTGGTGAGAATCATAGGGATAATTCCGATATGTTCAAAGAGACGACCTTGACAATCCGGCCAAAAACACGATTGACCTGAACACGAAGGTCGATTCCCGCGAGTGATCGAAAAACAAGAAATAGGTGAACACAATTTGAAAATTGCAAATACGGATGAAGCACAAGATACAAAGGTGAGGTACGTGTCGGTGTCTGGGAATCGCGCTCCTGAAGAGCAGCGAGACCACGGACCAGCAGACGAGTTTGAGGTTGGTATGAGGCCCAACGACAACCCTTCTCAGCAGCCCGGGTGGCGGCCGAGCCTACGGGGGCTCAGGCCACGCGGTCTTCCCGGACTAAGCCTGGTGCGACTTGATGATCCGGGTACGGATCCTTCGTAGAGAGGGAAGAAGAAGGAAAATGATACAAACCGTGAAGACACGAGCGATTTACCCTGGTTCGAGCCCCCACTGCCGGGTAATAACTCTACTCCAGTCTCGTTGATTATGCGGTGAAAAACAGTACAAAGGTGCCGAGACCGGGCCTAGAGGCACTGATCCCGAACTTACAGGGGAGATAGCTAAGGACTAAGACTACTGGCGAGGAAGCTTCGAACGGATACGGCTTGTGCGCTGGGAGTTAGGTGTGTCTGCTTTCGGGATCGGGTCCTCTCGAGTGTCCAGAGATCCTCCTTTTATAGGCGCGGCGGATCTCCGAAGCTGATGCGGTGGGCCCGCGCGCCGGTCTTTGCTTTAGTGGTGAGACCCTTGTCTTGTTCTAGGGCTCTGTCTGGTCTTGAGCCTGCAGGGAGAAGCTGGTCAGGTTAGTACTAGACACGTGTTTGTCCCGAGGTGCCTGTTCGGGAAGGAAACCTTCTTTAGGGAGAAAGCACTTTCCCTTTATCCTTGATATAGCCTTGACTGGACCGAGCCAGCCTCGCGCCTCCCGTTGGGGGTGTCGCGTAGCGTAACAACCATCCGCTGCCTGCCAAAGAGGGCAAACGACAAGACGGGCTGCAATCGTGTCCATCCCCGGGCTGCGGGTTCCTAGGGAGACACGGTTCGTCTCGGTCAAGGCCGGAGAAAGTATGGTGGGATACGGCAGTTGTCGCCACCTGCCCCTGGGTAAGCGAATTACCCGAGGGTCCTTCTTCCCGGGCTAAGGACAGCCCGGGAGGCACATGGTGCCGCATGGTTTGACTTGGTCAAGCCCGGGGCAGCCGCTGGCGGGTTAGGCGTCTTCTTTAGTATGGCCAGGAACGGCCTCTCGGACCCTCTGCTTGTGCGATGGGCCGGTGCGGAGTTGGCCTAAGGCCCGTCTCAGGATGGGCCATTTATCAATCACCAACAGTACGGTTATGTTTGTCGTGTTGGATGGCCTAATCGACACACTCAACAAGAGGAGGGACACACAAGGGTCAACAAAAACACAACAAAATCCGAGTCTAAATAGATATGACTACTCAATATATAAGAGGAGGGTGATTAGTAGGGAGGGCGTCCACCACATTGGCCTTGACTCGACAAGTTTACCAGGCCCATTTTGGCCCAACTGGTTGACACAACACATTGTTTTGCTGATTCTCAATGCTCTAGGATGAATTTTGAGAAGAGATCAGATCCTTTGAAAATCTTATCTTCTAAGCTTTCCGTACAGCGGTAGAACATCAAAACCGAACTTCGTATGAAACCTAGGCGTTAGTTTAAAGTTGTGCTGCACAAAGACTGCCGAACTGGACTTTGACTAGAGCCGGGCTTTCTCTTGAACCCTCCCAGGGGCGACTCCTGGAGGGATTAGGGTTCCTCTGTGGATAGCCCCGCAGCTGGCCCACTTATTCCCCCGTCTCTTTCCTTCCCTCTATCCCCTTCTCCCCTTTACAGAGCTTGGTGGTGCCAGACCGGTGGAGGCCATTGGTATTGGGGTTTGCTCCAATGATAGCCAGCCGATCTAGCAAAGGTGCGTAGATCAAGATCCAGAGGTGTTGGGCCAGGCTCCGGTGATGATGGGCTGATCAAACGATGAAGCATAGATCCGATGAATTTGAGCCCGGATCTAGTGGTGGTGAGCCTAGGCCTAGCGGGTGTGCCTGGATATGGTAGTGCAGGGGCCAACTTCGATGATGGTGGGCCGTTCTGGTGGTTGTGTCCATGGATCCGGTGGCTGTGTGCATTGATTCAATGGTGGTGAGCCTAGGTCTGGAACAAGCCCGGGTCCAGCGGCGTTTGGGCTAGCTCCGGCCACAGGAGGTGGTGGTCTAGGGACTAGGGCGGTTTTGGGGTGAGGTTAGGTCGCTCCCCTCTACTCATGGCCATCACTTTCCTTGTCGACCTCTTCCTTCGACCACCTTTTTTTATTATGCAACCGCTGGTCTATTTTCTAACTCTTCCGTCTCGTACGGCTTCCTCCTGTATCCTATAGCTCCTCCCCTTCTTCCACAGGGAACTCTAGGGGTTTCGGGTCTTCGGTAGCAGTCCAGCATCATAATGGTAGGACGACGTCCTATGGTGCAGCATGGCTTCAAAGTAGTGGGATTGACGTTCGCACCCTTGCAATGTAGCGTTCCTCGTGTTGGGGCTCATGGGTGTGCATGTGAAAGGATCTCTACGGCCTAGAGGAGAGTGAATAGGCAATTTTTAATTCCTTTAGTTTATACTTGATTAAGCAACAAGATTAAGAGTGACCCAATTCTAGATTCTAGTGCCCTATTAAGCGAAAGCAAATTAAATGGCATGCACTAGCAACCAAATTCATCTCATCTAAACAATCAAGCAACTTACAACAATTTATGCGAGAAGTAAATGCGGAAGTAATTGAGACAAGAGAGAGGAGACACGGTATTTGTTTCACCGAAGTTCGGAGTCACCACTCCTACTCTCCGTTGAGGCTAGCACTTGCACACAAAGACTGGCTCCCTCTTGAGCCACATGTCTCGCTTACTCCCCGGTAGTCGTTCCGCCACTCCGGCGAGGTAGATTCCGTCACCTTCACACCGACTCAAGAGTAGCCATACGCCAAGGCCTACTCCCAAGCCCACTTCTCCAAGAAGAACATCGTCTTCAAGAGTAATAAGCCCAAATCGCTTCGATCATGCCAAATCGAAGGACTTCCATAAAGCTTGGTTTGGGGGCAAGGTAGGTGGTTGATGAATTGGTGGAGGAATGGCTTTAGAACACCTCTAAGATGAGTAGATGTTGCCTATAGGTGAAGTGGAGCATCAAACCTCATAAATGGCTGCCTACCGAAATCAATTTATACCCCCCGGAGAGAAACTAGTCGTTGGAGCTGGGGAAAACTCTAAAAACTAGCCGTTACAGTACCCGTCGGACCCGGCCCGATGGCTGCAACCACGTCTCAGATCAGCTGACACACGTTCTGTCGGACCCGGTCCGATGGAGTTTAACGCACTGGATCAAGGTACTGTCGGACCCAGTCCGACGACGGTCGGACCTGGTCCAATGTGTCGGACTCAGTCCGACCAGCAATAGAAACACATTTGGGCTCACCAGACCCAGTCCGATGGCGATCGAACCCGGTCCGATGAGTGCTGAAAAAGCACGGCTTGAGTATTTTGAACGAGTTGGGATCTTTAGCTATTTGTAGAAGGCTTGAGGGATATAGAGAAAGAGAGACTCAGCATGATCGTACCAATTAGACCTCTCTTGAAGCATGGGTGACAAAAGTAAAAACCTAGCTACTCCTAAACCTAAACATGACCTCTTCACTCGTCCGGTCATGTTTAGATTATCTCGAAGCAGCTCAAATGTTCGCCGAAGTCTCGCTAGGGTTCCATGAGAGGTTCAAGAACTCTGTAGCGCAAATGTATACGTCATCAATGCCACTAAAAGAATTAGGGCTCAACGATGCTCACAGCATGCACGGGGTGAAAGCCCTGCTTGGCTTGTTCGAGCCAGCGATGGCGGTGCTGCATGGTGTCGTCCATCTTCTTGGAGGCATCGCCGAGGTGCTCATATCCCTGGAGCCTTGTGGGATGAAATCTGGGTCGCGGGTGGGCGATGGCGGCGTTAGCCGTCTTGTCTTTTTTTTTTTTGTTGAGGGCGTCGCCTTGGCCGTCTTGTTTTTTGCCTCGTTGTTAGGGTGTCCCTTTTTTTGTTGCTGAGGCTAAGCTGCTAGTTGTGGTCGGTGGCTGTCGCCGATGGAGTGGTGTTGGCTGATGGCCGATGTTGTCGGTAGCTCTCTCATCGTTGGGCGAGGTGATCGGTTTTAGGCCAAGTTGACAGTGCTCGTGCTGCGTGTTGCCTGGTGCTCGCACCAGGGTTTTTTTATGTAACTTTACTCCTACTTTCAATTACAGAGTCCCGCCAAGGATCCTCATCGGCCGGCTCCCAGCCCCCCCAAGGCGCCCAAGCCCCATGGTCCCTGGTCCCCACTCCCATCTCTCACGACGCCGGCTTAAATTCCTCACCAAATACTCTAGATGGTTTTGTTTCTAGGATTATTACACAGTTTACCGAGCATTTTCACATGTTTCTAGGATTATGTCCTTTTTGAAGAAAAACTTTGATGAGTAATTAATGGGATGTAGCGACATTATCCTAGGAAAAATTACTTACAAAGATTCAAATTATCTACCTAAAAGGTTTAAGTCAATCATATGATAGAAAGTTGCTAAAGTAATTGCACTTGGGTACACATGATTCCAGCAAAGATAAACTCATTTTGAAACAAACAACAATTACTTGATGGTACTACTTGCCTGCTTCACCTTGCAGAGTCTTTGGGGGAGCCCGGGAGGAGCCAAGGCGGGCAGGCCGCACGCGCCGGGCGGCAGCAAGAGTGCCCTAGTGGGGAGCTGGGGCCTGTCTGGGAGGGCGGCCGACGCAAGCGGTACCATGGGAGGCAGACGATGACAAGACCATGAGCTGGGACCCGGGAGGATGTGAGCAGGGTTTCAAAAACCGCCGGTTAACCGCGGTTAACAGCGGCTAACCGCGCCTCCGCGGGGGCTCGGCTCGGTAAACCGGCGGTTTAGGGTTTAGGGGTTTGGTTAAAATTCGTTTAAATAAATTTTAAATGTAAAATATACATAAAATTCCTAAAAATACTATTAATCATTCTAAGCATTTTGGCTTAAATAAAATTTAAAAATTCAAAATTTTAATGTGTATTTTAATAAATTTTAGTCATTTTCATTGATTTTGAAATTTTTTTCGTCGCAAACCGCGGTTAACCGCGAGAAACCGCCGGTTAACCGCCAAAAACCGCGGCTAACCGCGATCAAAACCGGGAAGCCGTGGTTTTGAATTTAGGGCAAAAACCGTACGGAACCGCCGGTAAACCGCGGTTAACCACGGTTAACCGGCTCCACGCCACTCGCGGTTCGGAGAAACACCGCGGTTTTGTTATCCCTGATCATAACCCATTTGTATTTTGCAATACAAGTCATATTATCTCTTTAGATAATAACGGGGTATTGATTGCATTAAAGTTATATGACTTCACATATGGCCAACCATTTTCTTTAAACCATGTTTCTTCATGTGATGTCTCACATAATGCAACACTTGGTGGATTTTACTGCTAGGTCTATTTTCATGATTTCATCAAATTCATACCACCATATATCTAATATGAGATTTTAGGATTTTGACAGATATCCAATGTCCAATAATCCCACCATATTTATACTTTATACTTTGGAGAGTTAAACATATTTTAATGCCAGTCTCATATCCTTCACTTAGAACTGCATTAATTTAGTCAATAATTGACTTCGATATTAGGCCTAATACATAATGCTCAGAAGCATCATTATTAGGAACTATATGTCCCAAAGTATCTCCAAAGAATCTCATATATCTTTTGAATATATTATATCAAACCTTCATGGTCTTGACATTTTAATACTTTCTCTTAGTGATTATACATACAACCAAATATCCTAATTCTTAGGACTTACCAAGTATGGTTGTACTACTATAGAGCAAAGTACTAGGTCAACTCAATCCCACGGGCACTGCGTACTTGTTTTGGCAACCTTTGTGATTATTTATGGTTGAATACAAAATTCATGTGGCAGAGATTTTGAATTAAAAATTTAATCACTGGAGAATGGGAAGATGGTTCTTTTTTTGTCACAAAGACGGCTTAGTCGAGTTTCTTGGTTGCAAGCTAGGCATCATCACACAAAGTATGTGGAACCTATTAAGTATACAACGTGTTATATGATCAACTTGATGTTTAATTAATATATAATTTGATGAGCTTGAGCATGACCAATGATACCCAACTTGAACGTCTAAGTTGGACACCATTGGTCATGCATGCTCTTATTCTTTTGAAAATGTTGTTTAGTAGATGAAAGCACAGCTACAAGCAAGTAGATAGATGCGTAATAACTTCGTATAGCATACATTATACGAAGTTATACGAGGTTGTGTTTACCTGTAATATTATTTGTTACCTACTCTGTTTAATTTATGGTTGTTACCTTGGTTCGTTTTATGTTTTTTGAACCTTGTTGGCTTGTGCTTTCAAAGTTATGCATGAATTTAGGGGGAGCTATCTTAATTGCACATCCTTGTGGTCGAGTTGTGGTCTTCTTAAATTTAATTACTCGCATATTTGTATTGCACTAACCCCTTTTGCAGCTCAAAAATTTTATTCTCTCTTGAGTTGTCATCATGTGCCACAAAGGGGGAGATTGTGAGCATCGTTGAGCCCTAATTTTTATTAGTGGCATTGATGACAAATTAATTAATATTAAAGTGCTAGGGGGTTTTTGGACTTCTCGGAACCCTAGCGAAGACTCGGCGCTTTTACAAACCCTAATTCGGAGCGACGTAAATTTCCTGAGCTGCTCCAAGATTTCAAGTACGTGGACCGGGCGAGAGATGAGGTCACGTATAGATTAGGAGTAGTTAGGGTTATTTTTCTGTTTTTCGTCGGATTTCAAAAGGGGTTCGAATATCTCGGACTATGCCGGATCTTTGCGAATTCTCGAAAACTCGGTTTCCGTAGTCCACCACTTCTAAAAATACCCAAATATCCCTTTGTGAGACTTCTAGAGAGAGAGAAACCCACCTAAATTCTCCCACTTTTTTCAGCACGAAAACACCCTCTGTCGGACGGCGTCCGGTCGTTACCGGACGGCGTCCGATAAAGTTCAAAAATCTGAGTTTTCTCCCATCGGACGGCGTCTGTGCAGAGGTGGCGAGCGTCCGGTGGAGTTGGGGCGTCAGTTTTCCTTGCTGTCGGACGGCGTCCGGTGGGGGCCGGACGGCGTCCGATAAATCGTTTTTTTGTGAGCAGTACGCTCTGTCGGACGGTGTCCGGTTCCCGTCGGACGGCGTCCGGTAGAGGCCAACGGCTAGGCTTTTTGTCCTCTTCCGAGGGGCAACGGCTAGTTTTGCTCTTGGGGCTATAAATACCTACCTAGTGGCTGGCTATTTTGAGGTTTGCTGCTCCACTTCACCTACCACATTCATAGCTCATCAATTAGGTGATCTAGAGCCATTCCTCCACCCACAAATCATCGAAAGCCACAATCCATCAAACCCCAATACCGAGCTTCATGGAAGTCCTTCGATCCGGCATGATCGGGGCGTTTCGGGCTTGTTACTTTTGAAGATATCCTTCGTGGAGGCGAGGGCTTGGGAGTAGGCCTTGGCGTGTGGCTACTCTCGAGTCGGTGTACGGGTGACGGAGTCCACCTCGCCGGAGTGGCGGAACGACTACCGGGAGTGAGTGAGGCGGTAGGCTCGAGAGCGAGCCGGTCCTTGTGCGCAAGGGGTAGCCTCAACGGAGAGTAGGAGTTGCGGCTCCGAACTTCGGTCAAACAAACACCGTGTCACTCTCTCATTTAAATTCCGCATTTACTCTCTCGCATTGCTTGTGATCATTTGAATGCCATGTCGTAGTTGCTTTGTGATTTATTTATAGCTTCCGCTTACTTGACTTGCAACTAGGATTGGGTCATTCTTAACTTGTTGCTTAACCAAGAATAATTGAAAAGAAATCAAAATTGCCTATTCACCCCCCCTCTAGGCCTTAGGATCCTCTTTCAAGCAGCACATTAGTACCAGTTGGATTTGAACCGATACTGACAGTGGCATCAGCACCGGTTCATAGCTAAAGTAGTGATTCAGGCTTTTCCGTACTGGTTGAAGGCATCAGTAAAGATTCCTTGGCAGGTTGGTACAGGCTAGTTGGCATGCAAGCTCATCAATACCGGCATTGATGAATGCTCATTAGTTTTGGTTCGTATTACGAACGGGTACCAATGCCTCGTTTCTTTAAAGGATAAAAGGTATACATGTGCTAGTTATATCAAAACGCATGGGTGGGTGCGTTTGTTAGAAAAGTTAGGTGTGGGTCACAAGGAGGCAAGAGGTGCTTGATTCGAGTCCTGATTCTCCTTTTTTAACGTGCACCGCTCAAAACATTCAAGGCGACTAACCAAGTAAATCAACCTTCTTACTAAAGAAGAAAAAACATGTATAGCATAGAACTGTATGGTTAATTTATTGAAATAGAATAATATCAATTGGTTTTAAGCTATAGGCAATAGTACGTAACGCTTCCTTTTTATCACACTACGTGAAAACCACATAAAAAGATACAACACATAGGTGACGTGTCGGATGGACCCGTCATTAAAAGTGACATTAGTGGTGGGTCATGTAAGGATCATCACTTATGTTTGAAAATGGACCATCACGAACATGTGATGGTCCATTTTCAAACATAAGTGACGATGACAAGTTACAAGTGATGGTGTTAATTGAACCCGTCACTTATTACAACAGTGGCGGTTTGAAAATGGACCATCACATGTTCTAACTTCCTTGGCGGGTTTACCTGGGTAAGTTATAAGTGACAGTTTTGGACAAGAACCGTCACTAATTTTACCGAATGTGTTACTGCGCTACCTGAGATTCGTCACCAGTAATTGCATTACAGGACTCCTAGATGGGACACTCCAACTATCACATATTACTATGTGCCCGACACAACAACATGGGCGGCGACGCGACAATGCGATTTTCCTAAGTTCCACCATTTTCTCCTCCTCTCCCCTTATTTCTTGTGGATTTGAAGTGGTCTTCGAAGGTTTGTACCCACTCCCACCCCCTTTCCTGCTCCGCTCCCCACTTTTGGTAGATCAAATGACCTCCTTTTTGGTTAGGCACTTTACAGGCCTCCTTTTCGGCAGATTTGTTGCTTTTAGTTAATGAAAAATTTTATGGATGCAATGCAGATGACTGATAGAAGTTGGATGTACCTCAAGACCCATAATTGTGCGGAGTACTTAGCGGGGTGAAGACGTTGATGAGTGTCACCTTAGCGGATATGAAAGATAAGGGTAAAATGACAATGAATATGTCCACCGTGATTGCAAGAATGACAAAAAGTTTACGGAATCAGGCAATATCCTCGCATACTTGATCATGTGTGGATTTAAAGAGAATTATCTATGTTGAAAAAAACATGAAAAAGAAGGGCTTAACGAATGAGAGAGAGATTGGGGCCTTCATGCCAAAATACTCCTACCCGGTGATATGGATGAGAACATATTAGGTAAAGATGATAATGATGTTGAGGATTTTGTGCAGAATGTGGAGCGGATGGTGTGGGACCTTGAGCGGCACGACGAGTATAATGATGGTGAGTTTGCTAAATTCCAGGAATTCGTGCGAGATTTGAAGGCGCCCCTTTATCCTAACTGTAAGGAGAAGTACACATTACTATTTGGGGTCCTAAAGCTCCTTCAATTGAACGCAACCCACGGTTTTGCAACTGGTTCGTCGACGTCGATGGCGAGCGTGTCGGCGAGGGATTTGAGCCGCCGGCAGTATGCTCCGATGGTCTGATCGCCCTGCACAGTGGCGCGGAGTTCTACACTGAGGTGGATCGCCCAGCTCGGCTTGTGGGCATGGAAGAAGGTGTGCAGTTGTGTCCAGGCGTCGTATGCGTTGGAGTTTCGAGTCATGACGATCTCAATGAGTTCGTCGGAGATAGTGGAAAAAATCCACAGTGCCACCGTGATATCAATGCGGCGCCATTCGTCACTCTCGTGCTGGGGATCGGTGGCTTCCTCAATGTGCTCATGGACAGCGAACTTTTGGAGCACATACTTCATAAAATTGCGCCACTTATTGTAGTTAATTGTTTGCAAGTAGGTCGAGCTTGAAGGGGATGTAGCTCTGAATGTTAACATGGTGGATGGAGGCAGTGGCTATTGGAGTAGAAGAGGAGGCAGTGGCTATTTGAGTAGAAGAGGATGTAGTGGGTGTTTGATTTACCGCGTGGCTATTTGAGTAGAAGAGGATGTAGTGGGTGCTTGATTTACCGCAGCAGGGGCAGATGCATAAGGTGATGGCACGAGATGAGCACCAGAGCCATCGTTGATGACGGAGGGGTTTGGAGGTTGAGGAAGCCGAGTGTTTTCTTTGGTCATGGCGAGGGTAAATTACAATGTTGTTTTGCATGTATTTATTTTGTGTGCACAAATCTTGATGAAATCCAACGGTAACAATGAATGGAGCACTGACTCCATGAAGTCTCATTTTGTTAAGCAAAAAATTGATTTAAACTAAACGGGTATATGGTTGACAAACCCGCTATGCAAAAAGCAATATTTAAACTGATCAAAAACTAATAAACGTTGGATGAAAGGGGAGCCTAGGCTTAATTGCTAGCTGCCGTTGATTTATTTGATCAGCAATTGCATTGGTAATTATCGGGTATGCATGACAATACCCGTTAGACATCTAATTCAAATCGGTGATGTAATACACGCATTTAATGTAATTGCAGAACCATTCGATTTTAAATACTCTTCTAATAAAGACCTGCATGCACTTTTTGAAATTTGGACGTAGCAATTAATTTATTTGTTAATCACCTCCTGATACCTCCTTAAACAAGTCTTTGGTTTATTTTAAAAAAAATTGAACGAGCAATGAAATCAGTGTACATGAAATCAGTAACAAAACCTTCATATTTTATGTTTCAATATACACTATTGTGTTGAAACGTGTATATACACTGACATAGTAGTATATACACTGTCGTGTATATTGTTAAGTATATACTCATTGTGAGCATGTATGTATAGACAATTTCTTTACAAGATATTTTTAACTGATGTACATATGTTGGTTCAATCCATATACATTACATGTATGTAGTAGTGTATATACATGCAATCCTAACGAATGTGAAGCATCGTGTATACCAGAATAAAGTGAAATTGGTGCAAAACTAACACATAAACATGCTTTTGGAAGCAACATCCGTACAACCAACATTCATATTTATTAAAATTCATAAATTCTCAATGCAAACGTCACACACCGTGGCAGTACAAAATATCCAAAATACCACTTGTTTAAGGTATTTGTTACATAAATACACAATTAGATTGAATCAATTGTATTATGTCTATTTTGGACTCTGCCAAAGAATCTTCTCGATGTCTTGGGGTGCCGGCTTAGCAATGTTTGGTTGCCCTGAAATTCACGTATGCTTATCCCGCAAAACAAGTGGTATTTTAATTGAAGTTCATGATTTTTTGCTCACTCAAAATGTATTATAAAAAAAGAAGCACAACTGATATGGCTGCACCCGCGCGGGTGTATTATCGCCAACGACGAGGCGGGGACCCGGCTCAGGGTCAGGCCGAGCTGTAGGCAGCCGGTCAGTTGTTCACCTTGTTTTGAGTTATCCAGTGATTAGTTGGGTTGAGTTATCTTGTATTAGTTAGTTTGTTAGCAGGTTGTTAGCATCTCTTGTTAGGCTAAGCGCTACGCGCATTGAATAAATAGAGAAGGACACAAAGGAAAAGGGCAGCTTTTACCTGCCGCAAGTCTAGTCCAGGCGCGCCGTCGATTCCGGCCGGTGGCTCCGTACAGCCGATATCTTCCACCATAGGGCGCCCTCGCCAGCCGGCGACGCCCATATCCTCTCGCGCAGGTTCTCGGCCGGGAACGCGGTTGTTCGACAAGGAACACCCGTATCAACTGGTATCAGAGCCGTGCGATCCCATCCTCATGGCTAACGGCGATGAGCGTCTGAGCAAGCTGGAGTCGTCAATGGACGAGATGAAAACGTCCATGGCCGTGCTGCAGCAACAAATGACGGACTTCATCAAGGCCGCCGGCAAGCTGCCGGTAATTCCAGCGGACGGGGGCTCGGCGGAGAGTGAGGCGCGGGCTCACAACCGTGCTCCTCCCCCTAAAACCCCTCTCCAAGAAGACGAAGACGAGGAAGCAGTGGCCGGGGGCAAGAATCGGGGGCGTGGTGATCGGGAGCCGAGGCGTTGGGCTCCGCGAACCCCCCGATACGAGCTGTCCCTGTATGATGGGACCGAAGACCCCCTGGCGTGGCTGCGCCAGTGCGAGCGTTTCGCCCGAGCGCACGATGTTCCCGACGCGGAGCGCGTGGAGATGGCAGGGTTACACCTGCGAGGAGAAGCACAAGACGTCCTCGACAACTGGGAGCTCGAGGAGAAGCACATCGCGTGGGACGATTTCTACGAGGTGTTCGTGCAGCGGTTCACGCGGCATACCACCACGGGGCCTGTTGGTGATCTTGTTAATCTCAAGCAGGGTGGAACACGAGCAGAAGAATACGCGAAGGAGTTCCAGCGGCGCCTGGCTCGGGCACCGCGTTTGAAGAAGACGATGCAGATTGACACCTTCATGGCCGGGTTATCACCCACATTGGCGGCGGATGTCAAGCGTGACCGACCACGCGACCTGGCGGAGGCCATCGCGCTAGCAAGGGAAACGGAGCAGCGCGAAGACGCCTGGATTGCACGCGCGGTCCAGGAGATCAATCCTCCGGGACCCGCTTTTAGTAGAGGCACTACTGCAACCCATCTACAGAGCACGGCTTGGTCGGCGCCGTCTGCTGCGCCGAAGGCACTGCCTGGCCCTCAGGTGGCCAACGAATCGGTAGCATTCAACCAGGGTGGAGGCCGCGCACTGCCAGCAAACTCCCAGGCTTCATCGTCGGCATCTGCACCGTTTCGGCGCCGCCTCAGTCCAGAGGAGATGGCGGAGCGACGGGACAAAGGCCTCTGTTTCAACTATGATGAGGTTTTCGCTCGAGGGCATAAGTGCAAGCATCTGTTCGTCCTGGAAGTCATAAACGAGGGCGAAGAAGAGGAGCTTCAAGAGTTGGCTGCACTGCAAGCTTGAGGACAAGCTTGCGGTGGAGGGGGCCGACTCAACCAGAGCCACCTAAGCCTCAAGGCTCTGGAGAAGCGATGAAGATCCAGAACCCCAAGGCCACCGAGGGAGGTGGGAGAGCAGACCACACTCCAGCTGATCCTGCTAGCAGCGCGCTGGGAGTCAGAGCCCTTCCAGAGCCAGCTTCTGCGCAAAGCGTCGATTTTTTTAATGACCGAGTTGGAGGGTCCGATAACCGAAAAGATGAAAGTGGGGAGGGCGGTGAGCACCGCTTTTAAGAGTGTAAGATGGCCGCCTTTGGACATGAAAGGACCTTGCCAGCCAGCCAGACGTGAAGCCACTTTGTCGATGATGGGCTGGAAGTGGACATGCCTTATCTTGCGGGTGGAAAGGGGCATCCCTAGGTATTTGATTGGGAAGGTGGTTTGCTCGGCTGGTAGGGCCTGCAGGATGGGTTCGAGGTGGAGGTTTGAGCAGCGAATTGGTACCACTTGACTCTTGGAGAAATTGGTGCGCAAGCCCGTTATGTTCCCAAAGGTTTGGAGAATCTCGGCCAGGGCGGAGACGTTGTGTGTAGAGGGGTGTAGGAAGATGGCCGCATCGTCAGCGAACAGGGAGATGTGGGCTTCTGGGAGCGGGCCACCCAGCAGTTGAAGCACAGGGGAGGTGATGGCCTTATTGAGCAGAGAGACCAGAGGCTCTATGGCCAGGTTGAACAAGAACGGGGAGAGCGAATCTCCTGGTCTTAGGCCTCGCCGATGTTGGATGGGGGCTAAGGGGTGGTTGTTGAGGAGTACCCGGGAAGAGGAGGTGGCGAGGGACAGGGCTATCCAGTCCCACCAGCGAGTGCTGAAGCACCTGGCCCTCAGGTTGTCAAGAAGGTAGGTCCATGAAACCGAGTCGAAAGCTTTTTCCAAATCCAGCTTGAAAAGGAGGGCCGGTGTACCGGATTTGTGGAGGGCCACCGCCTTTTGTTGGACCAGCAGGAAGTTGTCCTAGATGTGTCGATGTTTCATAAAGGCACTTTGGTACGGCGAGATCAGCTCATCCATGAAGGCAGCAAGGCGGGAGGCGAGGATTTTGGTGAATAGTTTCCCCACACTGTGAATGAGACTTATGGGCCGGTAATCCGAGGGGGAGATTGGGGAGTCTTTTTTAGGGATGAGGACAATGTGGCCTTTGTTTAGATTGGCGAACCCGGTGGCGTCGAGGTTAAAGAGACACTGCAACGCCTCAAGCAAATCTATGGAGATGAAAGACCAGCAGGCCTTGAAGAAACTCCAAGTGAAACCGTCGGGTCCAGGAGCCTTGTCATTTGGGAGAGTGAAGAGGACGGTTTTTAACTCTTCGAGAGTGAGAGGAGCGTCGAGGGCTGAAAGGTCAGCTGTAGGTAGTGCCAAGAAATCCCAATTGAAAGAACGACGCAGGGTGTTTGTGAGGGCGACCGAGGATTCGCCGAAAATTTTGGTGAAGTGGTGGTGGAGGGCGGCAGCCTGGTCATGGAATTCAGTGTGGAGGCCGACGTCCGTTTGGAGGGAGTGGATGTGGTTCCTGCGACGACGGCCATTTGCCCTGAGATGGAAGTACTTGGTGTTGGCATCGCCCAGCTTGAGCCAGGTGAGACGCGAGCGCTGCTTCCACTTGATTTTTTCTATGGAACTAAGGCCAAGAACCCAAAGTTTTAACTGCTTACGAAGGGTTATCTCCTCCGGGGAGAGCTCATGGGCCTCCATAGCCAAGTCAAAAAGCCTGATGACCTCCGAGGCCACCGACAGCTGAAGCTTGATGTCGCCGATCTGGGAGCGACTCCAGTTGGAGAGGGCAATAGCAGTACCGTCCAGCTTGAAACGAAGGCGGAGCATTGGGTGAGTCGGGAGGGGTGAGGTGCCTCCTGGGGAGCTTCCGTGCCCGCACCAGGCCTTCTTAGCAACCTGGAGGAAACCATCGATGGAGAGTCAGTAGTTTTCGAAGCGGAACCAGTGCGACGGGCGAGGAAGGCTCTCAGCGGTGAGGAATAGCGGGCAGTGGTCGAAAGTCAAAGAGGACAGCGGAAGGAGGGAGCAGGAAGGAAAAAGGAGCTCCCAGCCGCTGTTCGCGAAAGCCCTGTCAAGGCGCACCAGGGTGGGGTGGGATTGCTCATTGCTCCAGGTGAAACGCCTGCTGGAGAGATGGATCTCACGGAGGAGGCAAGCATCCAACGTATCGCGGAAGTGAGACATGAGTCGCCTGTTCAGGTTGAGGTTGTTCTTGTCGGAGGCCTTGTAGATGAGGTTGAAGTCGCCCAGGATGAGCCAGGGACCACTGAAGTGAGAGGCGATGGCTTGCAACTCCTGCAGGAACAGCAACTTGGACTGTTCATCGGTGGGCCCGTAGACGTTGGAGATGGTCCAGCTGCGCTGTCCGTCGACAGTGGTGACTTTGGCGGAGATGGAGTGGGGCAGGATCAGTGGGTCGGAGAGGACGACAAGCAAATCATCCCAGAAGAGCAGCAAACCCCCCTGATGCCCATGGCTGGCGCGCAGAGGATGCCACGTAGCCTGTGCCCGCAAGTATCCATGAGGATCTGGTGGGAGGGAGCGGCAAGCTTGGATTCTTGGACCGCGAGGATGGTGGGTTGATGCGATCTGACTAACGAAGCGACGACGTCGCGCATGGTGCCGGAGTTGAGGCCCCGGACGTTCCAGCAAATGATCTTCATTTGGGGAACCCGGTTAGCACACTAAGGGTGGATCTCTTACCAAGGGTTCTAGGGACCCATGAAAAGAGAAGAACAACAAGGAGGCCAAGCACGCGGGCCATTGGCGAGCCAGGCCGCGGGCACCTCCGCGGTTAGGCTCGAGGTAGGGGGAGGCCTCATCGTACATGTCGATGTCGGCTTCAAGCGGGTTGTTGGCCGGGTCAGTCGTCCACATCCACGCACGGAAGGAGGCCGTGTCCTGGCGGAAGCGTGTCTCGGGGTCGATGACGGCGAGGCGACCGGCGCCGGAGAAGATGAGGTCGACGATGGAAGTGGACCACGCCGGGAGTGGCAAGCCCTCAATGAAGACCTGGACGCGGTAGCGCGCGGCGCCGGGCGCGCCACCGGCATGCGGGTCCTCGGGGAAGGCATGAAGGCGGAAGTTGTGGCCTTGGGCGTGGAAGGACCGGCGTGCCACGCCTGCTCGGGGCGGGTGAAACGGGCGAGGAGGCGTAGATGGGATAGGTGTGTGACGGTGATGTCGTCGAGCGGGATGTCGGTGTAGGTGCTGATCATCGAAGCGACGAAGGCGGGGTCCAGGTGAGGGCCCCGTGATGGAGACGAAGACGGCGCAGCTGTGGAGCTCGGCTGCGTCAAGTCGCATGGCGTCGGAGACGCCCACGGTGACCCTTACGGAGGGTGGGCGGTGTGCGGTGTGGACGGAGCGCGTGTCGGGCGCCATGGCTGCGGGTGGAGTTGGCGGGACGGCGCGCCGGCTACAGTGGCGCGACGTGACCGGATTTGCGGCAATGGAGGCAGCGGATGGGGTCTCTGCAGGCGGCCGCCTTGCGGTCGAGGGCGAAGCAGCAGGCACACCTCCCCTTCTTAACACGACGTTTGGCATGGCGAGCTGAGGCGGCGACAGGGTGGCGGGCGGCGGCGACAGGGTGGCGAGCTGTGGAGGGAAGGGCGTAGGGGCGCCGTCGACGCCTTGGAAGCACGCGTTGCCACTGGCTGGCAACTTCACGCACGATAATGGAGTTTAGGGCGCGGCTTTACTGTGGAGTGGGGGGCGGCAGGTTGGGAAGGTTGCTGGAAGAGGAAGGGGATGGGTGCTGAGGGTCAGAGCGAATAGTAATGGCGGCCGGCGCCATTACTACCTTAGCATACGAAGGCGGGAGTGTTTGGCAGGTTGGGGGAAAGTAATGGCGTCGAGGGAGGTGGGGGAGGAAGGCTCCGGCTGCCAGCGAGACCAGGAGGACGGCGAGGCGGATGGCGGCGCGGAGGTGGCAGGAACGGGGGCGGAGTCAACCAGGCGGTCGGAGAGGTCCAGGCGGCGGGGATGGGCGCTGTGGCTGGAGCGGCCAGCGGTGGGGGGAGGATGGCAAGCCCAGTAGCTCATTGGCGATGACCTCTCTGAGGATTGAGTTCGAAGATACTTTTTTTGGCACTTTTTCCACGGCTATACGAGGCACCGTGTTGGTGAAGGGCGCCAGGGCGGAGGATGGTGAGCGCGCCAGGGCGGAGGTTTGGGAGTTCGCTGGCCCGGAGGACGGCGAGGTCGTCGGGGCGAAGGTCGGGGAGCCTCTCGGCGCGGAGGACGGCGAGGTCGGGGATGCCATATTAGTCACTCATGCTTAGATTTGTCAAAACTTTTGCTATATTGGTGCATGTTTATCCTTTTCATGCAGTTCATGGATAAGTGATAGTGGCCATCTCCTCTCAGTTTTTGTTGTGTGATTGGCATTGTTCTTTTCAGCGTTGACGTAATACTGTAGCAAATTTGAGAGCCCTCGAAAAGAGGTCTAAAAATTATAAAAAATTAATTAAAAAATAGTTTTAGAATTTTTGAAAGGACTACTAAAAGCCACGAAAATATCGTTACAAATTATCACAACATATAGGCTATATAAAAATAATAAAATTTGCTACAGTAATACGCAATGGCACGATACGTTGAAAAGAACATGTCCTAGCAAATTGGAGAAAGAAGGAGCATGATTTACGTTTTTCCTATGTGATCACGAGTCTTGATTTCTTCATGGAAATATTTTGCTTTATTGCTTTGGAGCTCCATTCTCAACTAACATTGTTTTCACTTTTTCCCTTTCAATCCCAGTGTCACCAGAAGGTTTGGATAGGTGCTTTGATCTTGCAGGATTGATTTGCCTACATAGTTAGGGCAGTGTAGTTTTTCATGCTATGATCCAACAGGATTCACCGAACAACAATATTATGGAGATTATGTTCCTATAGACCAATAAAAAGGTTTCGGGTTCATTTGGTTTCTTTAGCTCATGTGTGGTACGACCGACGGGATGGCTTTTGTACCATAATCATATGTTGCAAACCGCGTTACCATGGATTGCTGAATTTAAATACTAGCTTCCAGTAATTCTCATGCATCCGACCAATATTTTCAGTTATATAGCAATTTCACCTGCTGATGAGGACATCACTGACGAGCTCGTTGTCACTCACGAGCTTGCTGATGGAGTAGAAAAGCGACAAGACGACATGAATCCTCAAGCCATACCATTCAAGCCTTTATCAACTAAAGTTCAGAAAGATAGTTACAATGTTCAAGAAGTCCCTGACCACCGGGCCCTAGACGAGAGGACGTCGAACTCGCTGCCGAGTTCGGTTCGGACTTTCAGGACCAGTACACCTTCAAACGGACGCCCAAATCACATACGTTGTCCAAATGAGGCAAATAAGGACTCGACGAAAAGCTTACGAGATAAGATTTCCAACGGATGCAACCACGCCTCCAAATTCCATCCGAGTCAACGGGAATCGTAAAAATAAGTTGACGGACAGAAACTTTCCAGCACTGCGTCGCCGTATTTTTGGGCCCAATGCCCATGTACCCCTAGAGTTAGGGTTGAGCACGTGTGGGCACCTTTTTGGGCGCCCCTCCTCTGGCCGCCGTCCTATATAAGTCCCACGCCGTGTTTCGTCTTAGTTGGGTTTTGTTTAGTTGATTTCGTCACGGTTGTGTGAGATTTTGCCCTGTTTTTTTTGTGTCGGCTAGACCAACAGGACCAAGTTTCTGAACCCCATTATCCTTAATATATATTCGCAATTGAAATTGCTTATCTTGTGTTCTTACTCGTTCTTCAGTTGCCTGCAGGAATAGTCCTTCGTGGACAGGTCGATCGTGCCTCTGGTTCGGTCGATAACAATCGTCGTGGTGGTTTAGCGATCGCCGGGAATTCCAGTTCCTTTGCGGGGTTGAAAGCCGGATCGTTTAGGTCTCCGTGATATCTACCGAGTTATCCTTTTCATCTCTCACCAGAAGATCGGGACCCGTGTCCGCGCCCATCACCTGCTCATGAAAGGTGTTCAAATTAGAAGAACCTATGTGCTTAAAATATTTTATTCAAAAGTTGCCTCTTAGAGAATCCAAAAGAAGAGAACCTGCATGTTGTATGATTTCTGAAATTCCATTCCCTCTTTGTTCCAGGTTTAGCTTGCATAACAGAGGAGATTGATGGCTCACAAACCACATTGGCTGAGTATATCGTCTCTAACGAATGGAAGCCTGCTAAGAGATGTTCCACAAACTGTTGAAATAATTGCTTCACTATACTACAGGTTTGACGCAAGCAGATCAATAATTTTTTTGCTACTGTTCCTTTTTTATCTTTTGTTTTCACAGGTTTATTTATGTGTGTAATTAACTTTGCTCTTTTGAATCTGCCATGCAGCTCTGCAAAAGGTGCTTTGTATTAAAATAGCAAAGAACCGATAGATCTGGTTAAGCTAATTGGCCTCGAGTTCTGGAAGAACCATTCACATGATTATTATAGTTCTACACGATCATATTTTTAGTGAGACTTTTGAAGATTACATTGGAATTTGTACTCCCTCTTATTTCTAATTCAGTGATAGTGTGTTTTGAGGTCCAATTTTGGGTACAATAGTTTATTGATGCTGACAGGATTCCTGTTCAACATGATAGCTGATAAGGACATCCTTTTTGCTACGTAGTTGGAAAAGAATCATAGTTATCTGAAAAAAAGTGTATTTGCGACTTGATGAAATATCAACTAACTGGCTAATGAGTATCATGTGAATTGTCATTAGGTTTTGCAGCAGTGCAGCCTATGCAGGTAAGCTTACTGGTGAGATCACTGAGGCAGTGTACAACATGAAAGCAAAGCACGAACAAGACCAACAAGCTGCAAACATTGTATAGTTACACATCGAAATAAACAACGAAGTTAGTTACTAAGATTTATTTACAGGAGCTTTACTAAAAAAAAGATTATTATTCTTAAATATACAAAAGGGAGTTTCAGCCTTCCCTCGGTACCACGTGTCGTGCACCATTATGCCACGTCGCCCGTTTGTCCACGGTCGTCCGATCAAATTTTTTACGTATAAAACAATTTTTTACGTGTAAATATCAGCAACGCGGGTAGTTTGCTGGGTTGGTTAGCTGAGCCAACTGTCAACCGGAGGCCGCGGTTCAAATCAAACTTATCAATTCCATTTTGGTGCTCATTTCGGTTTTTCTATTGGAGCGGAACATTCCGGTATCAGTCCATTCCGGTGTACCGTTTCGTACCCTTTAATATAATAAAATAAATGTTAGAAATATGAATATCTTTACCAAAATTTACATTGACATGCATAAAGCATTCATATAATACACAAACATAGCTTATAGTTCATCGTATTTCATAGTTTGAAACTAGGGGGTATTAACCGAAATTGGTAAATCCGGCCGGAAAGGGGAAATCTAGCCCGGAATAGGTAAATCCGGCCGTTCGGAACGGAAAGGAATCAGTAAGTCTGGTTCAAATTCCGCAGGCATCTGGGGCGCCGCCGAGCTTTCCGGCCGACCTTTCCCGCGCGCACGCGTTTCCCAGGCTTGGCTGCGCGTCTAGTGTTACTAAAAATTTTAGCACCACCAACTAATCACGCGTCTGATATTTAGGAATGCAATTAAATATAAAAATTTTAGGTTTGTTTCCTAATTTCAATGTACGGCAGTATATGGGTTGCAGCTTAATGGGTCGCCGCCTCCTGAGACCTCCCCAAACCCTGGGAACAATCCGCCGCCGGGATGCGCCGATCTCACGACGGCCGCGCCTTCCGCCCGCCGGACTGGGGCCACCACCACCACCAGCGCCAGCAGCAGCACCACCAGCGCCAGCAACGGGTCCAGCCACCCCCGCCGCTGTTCGAGGTGAATCTCCTCCGCGCGGGGCCCGACCTCGCCGCGCCGCGCGCCACGGAGGTCGAAGCCCTCATCGCCGGCCTCCCGCCGCCGGGCCCCGACAGCGTTTCCATTGGCCACTCCGGCCGCCACGCCGCGCGCCTGCTCTTCCGCTCGCTCCCCGCCGCCGCCGCCGCCGCGCGCGACCTCTGGTCGATCCGCGTCGAGGGCCTCCACTCCCTCATCCCGCACCTCAGCCCGCCGGCCCTCGCCTCCCACGCGCTCCCCCTCATCGCTTCCCTCTTTGCCGCCCACGCCTCCCGCCTCCTTGGCACTAGCCTCGTGTCCCTCTGCGCCGCGCGCTCTGATGAACTCGCCGCATCTATTCAGGACACTAACAAACGCCTGGGCACCCGCAATAAAGTCCGCAACTTCGATCAACTACTCCTCCAGAAGAGGTCACTCGAGGCCGACAAGGAATCGGTAGATGCCAAAATTGCCGAGTACAAAACGGCGATCCAGTCGATCCGTCGCGCAATGTTGAGCTATTGCGCAACGGAGGATGAGGAGGCAGGGGAGGCTGGGGTCGAGGTGTTTGGGAATCTCCAAACTGATGAGGTGGACTTCACGAGGTTACACTTGATGATGCTGCGTGAATGCAGGAGGCTCAAGGAGGGGCTACCAATCTATGCATGCCGAAGGAAAATTCTCAATCACATATTCGCTAACCAGGTGAATGGGGGGAATTGCAATGCAGCATGAGTTATTCTTATTAGTTTTTTTTTGCTTGGCACTATGGAAAAAGAGGACTTATCTGTTGTGTGACTGTTGGTTATGTCATATGTGCATTGTCAGATTGCAATGTGCCATCAAAAGTTTATGCTTCAATAGTTTAATTTAAGCTGGGACTTAAGTTTTAAATTTTGATGCGTTGGCACAATATTGTCGATCATGCTTTTCTCATGGAATTATATGCTCTGTTATTAGTGGTGTCTACACTTATCGGCAGAATGTTATTAGGCGATCTATTGTTGATAAGGTGGCAAAACTTTTTATTCAATGTTTGGTAGCCAGCATTGTATTGACTCGCATATCCCCTGCATTTAGTTTTACTAATTGTTTGAAATTTGTTAGTCATAGCATGTTGATTCAAAAAGTATTGTACTCTTCAATAATACGAGCTTCATTTTCCATAGGTTATGATCTTAACTGGGGAAACTGCTTCTGGGAAAAGCACACAGTTGGTCCAGTTTATTGCTGACTCAGGTCTTGCAGCTAATGGTTCGATTGTCTGTACTCAACCTCATAAAATTTCTGCAATGTCACTGGCAAAGAGAGTATCTGAAGAAAGCAATGGCTGCTACGGGGACAAATTTGTGTCGTCACATTCAACCTTCTTAAAATACCAAGATTTCAGTTCAAAGAACATCATATTTACCACACATAGTCATCTTTTACATTGCTGGATGGATGATGTGGACCTGGATGGCATTTCATGTATTATTGTTGATGAAGCTCATGAGAGAAGCTTGAACACTGATCTTCTTTTAGCTTTGATTAATAAAATGCTGCTTGATAGGCTAGATCTGCGACTTGTTATAATGTCTGCCACTGCTGATACTGATAAACTTGCTGAATACTTTTATGGCTGTCAAACATTTCATGTTAAAGGTCGACTCTTTCCTGTTGAAATTAAATATGTACCAGATATATCAGTCGAGGCACCCTTCAGTGCTGTGCCAAAGTTTCTGCATGGTGCTTGTGATATTGCTCCATTTGTTTTTGATGTTGTAAGAATGGTAAGCATCATTCACAAGAATGAAGAAGAGGGTGCTGTCCTTGCTTTTCTGACATCTCCATTGGAGGTTGAATGGGCTTGTGCAAACTTCTGCGATCCGAAGGCAGTGGTACTTCCAATGCATGCAAAGCTTTCCCACCTAGAACAACGTCTTGTGTTCAAAAGCTATCCTGGAATGAGAAAAATTATCTTCTGCACTAACATTGCGGAAACATCAGTAACTATAAAAGATGTGAAGTATGTTGTCGATTCTGGACTGGCCAAGGATTGCAGGTTTGTGCCTAGCAGTGGTCTCAATGTAGTGAAAGTTAATCGGATTTCTCAAAGCTCTGCTAATCAACGTGCTGGCCGGGCAGGTCGAACAAGAGCTGGGAAGTGCTACAGACTTTACTCTGAATCTGACTTCAGTATGATGGTAGCGCATGAAGAACCTGAAATCAAGAAAGTTCATCTTGGCACAGCTGTTCTGAGAATCCTTGCTTTGGGTGTTGGGGCTGCACGAGAGTTTGAGTTTGTTGACGCTCCAACTCCAGAAGCCATCGATATGGCTGTGAAGGATCTTGAGCTACTAGGTGCTGTCAAATATAAATACAGTGGCTTTGAGCTTACTGATACGGGACGCCACCTGGTCAAATTGGAAATTGAGCCGAGGTATGGGAAAGTGATGCTTGATTGCTTCGGTCTTGGTTTGAGGAGGGAAGGCGTAGTTCTAGCTGCTGTTATGGCAAACTATAGCAGCATATTTTGTAGAGTTGGCTCTGATGAGGAGAAATATAAAGCTGATCGTTTGAAGGTCCCATTCTGTCACTCGGATGGAGACTTGTTTACGTTACTTGCCGTTTATAAGAAGTGGGAGGATGGACATGAAAATAGGAATTTGTGGTGCTGGCATAATAGCATCAATGCGAAGACCATGAGGAGGTGCGAGGTAACTATATCAGATCTCGAGGAACGTCTGAAGCATGAGTTAAATATTATTATCCCAAGTTTATGGTGTTGGAATCCTGAGGAGCCCACTATGCACGATAGGTTGCTGAAGAGAATTATTCTAAGATCTCTTTCAGGTAATCTTGCTATGTTTTCAGGGCATGAAAGATTAGGTTACCAGGTGATTTCAACAGATCAGGTTGTGAAACTTCATCCTTCATGCTCATTGTTCACTTGTAACAGCAAGCCTGAGTGGGTGGTATTTACAGACCTCTTGTCAGTCCAGGATCAATATTTAGTATGTGTAACGGCTGTCGATCATGATGCCCTGTGTACAGTTCATCCCATTTCTTTCATTCAGCAACTGGAGAAGCATAAGTTGCAGGTGAAGGTGATTAATGATCTCGGAAATAGCTTGCTGAGAAAATTTTGTGGTAAATCTGCCCAAAATCAGCAGAAGCTTATTTCACTTCTCAAGGAAGATTTCAGGGACGATCGTATAACTGTTGACATTGACTTCAGGAGTAATGAAATTCTGTTATTTGCTACAGAACATGACATGGAAAAGGTCTTTTGCATTGTTAACAATGCTTTGGAATGTGAAGCTAAGATGTTGAGGAATGAATGCCTAGAGAAAAATTTATTTCCTGGACGACCTGGAAGTTATGGAAATGGCGGCAATCACTTCGTAAGGAATGTAAGGAATGATGATCAGCACCTTGCTGAGGGTCAATCTACGAAGAAAGTGACAACTCCTACTCAACCAACAACCCCAACAACTCCTCCTCAGCCTGCAACGGCCACCACAACCACTATTGCCAGCCTGAGCTCAACAACTCCTCCTGCTTAGACAACAGCAACAACTCCTGCTCACCCTGCAACGGCGACCACAACCACTGTTACTAGTCTGGGCTCAACAACTCTCCTGCTCAGCCAGCAGCAACAACTCCTACTCAGCCAGCAGCAACAACTCCTACTCAGCCAGCAACCGTCATCCTCTTCAAATATTATCAAGTTATGTATATCTTTGGTTGTTTGTTTCCCAGAGCTCTTTTGCAAATTCTTCTTAGCAAGTAATCAGCTTTGTGTTCGCGGTGCATCGTGCGGGTTTTAGTTTTGGAGGAAAGATAAGTGCCGAGGATCTTGTGATGACCTACACATGCAATGTGAGGGCTGTGCAGGACAAATGGGTGCTGCTAGAATTGTTCACTAACAAAAAGCAGAAACTAGATGCCGCCTGCTTAGCTGTTGTGGTTTGCAAATGCATATTCAGTGAGACTCCCAATCTCCCAGTAGATATCGCCGACCTCCTTATGTTACTTGACAATTTTAACCCAGATCTCGCACAATAGGGATGACCCATCCCTAACCCAGTGGGGTGGAAGGCTAAGTATCAGCCATACGCTCTGTACAGGAAAACATAACACACCCTCATGGCTTAGCGATGGTTATATGATAAATTGACTCTAATTCTCTATCTGGTGTGACAGCTCCTTCCCAAATTTCGTCGCACCCTCACCACCGTCGCCTACGTCGACCCTCTTTACTGAGGTGGCCTCATCAGCCCTCTCTACCGGGTAGCCGCATCGGCCCTCTCCATCATCGTCGTGTATGCCCTTATTAAGAATTATCTCATTTACATCGTCAAAACAATTAAATAAATGGAAGCTGCAATGGTTTTCCACATCAAACCACATGATAGACTCGGTATTAAAAAAATTGAGGCATACTAATATGTGATTTGTCATTCATATCATTTTGATTGAGCCTAAAAGAAATATGGACATCATATTTTTTTTATTTTCATACCAATCTACTAAATACTAAAAAAGTGGTTTTGATGTAAACATGATTTATGTGCTCACCCATGACTTTCCTTAAAGTGTACTTAATGAGCCAAATCGGAGAGGATAATCCATCATACCATTGCAGCTATAAAATGTGATTAGTTTTCAGAGATGAAACATATTATTTAGTAGTATTTATGATGGTTTGTGGATAGATCAAGCATACTTTGACCATGGTTTTCAAGTCGTAAAGTCGAGTCGCTAGATAGGCGACTTGTGGACTAGAAGTGACTAGGACCGACTAGTCCTTGACTAGTCGATACAAGTCGTTGTGTATAACTTATAACTTATATAAATATATAGCACATATGCAATGCAAATTAGCAAAAATAATGCAGCTGTTGAAGACAGAATTATAGAGAGGTAGAGAGTTGGATAAGAACCTGGAGTTGTGTACATCTGTGATCTGTACATGGTAAAAAGAAGAGCAGGGCAGTAGCAAGAACTAAGAAGCAGAGCATGGCAACAACAAGAAGTCAAGAACTAGGAAGCATAGTAGAGGTCAGAGGGAAGCAACAAGAAGAAGAGCAGGAACGAGCAAGCTGGCAACAAGAAGCAGAGCAAGACTTCACGAAGAGAGGGAGAAAGGAGGCCGAGAGGGAGAAAGGAGGAAGTCGAGAGGGAGAAACGGGGACGTCGGTAGGGAGAAAGGAGGAAAAATAGTACCTGGGGCTAGGCGGCGGTGCCCGGTAGCAGTGTTGCTTTCACGCGCCAGGCTGAGGCGGCAGCTAGGGTTCGTAGGGGGCTAGGGGTGGCGGCTCGGGAGTATAAGTGCTTGAGTTCTGGGCTTGCCGCTAGTCGCTCGGCTCCCTACCCACGCCTAGTCGCGACTAGGCAGCGAGAAGGCAAAAAGTCGGGTCCAGGTCCACAACTTCCCCTTCCGCAGCGACTTGCCAACTAGTCACCCAACTTTAAAACGGTGACTTTGATGTTACTTCTATCTCATGAATGAGTTTTCCTTCCTCAAATTTGGCGTCAACTTTGTGAACAAGCTTTTGTCCTTCAGCTTGTTGGTGTGAAAGGGCATCACCTCAGTAAATAGTTGAGTACTATTTTAATAAATATTAAGAAGATAATTTTTTTATACATACTTTGATGATGTTTGCAATTAGCAAGATGTTAACATAATCATGTAGATCTGATATTGATATTAGCATGTTCAATACACTTAGTACACTCTTATCTAGAACGTTTTTATCCTAATGTGACTATCAGAATGGTACTATAAGATTGTCATGTTTCATTTACACATTATCTTGCGCCTAAAGATCGTTTCCTCCTAAAGCTTGCCTCAGCAGATGCTAGAGCCAGTTCCATGCAAGCATTACATTTGCTGGTACATCATACATAGCAGCCTCTCCTAACTCCCAGCATTAGTCACTTGAATTCTTGTCAACGCCGCCGCCTGGTCTTGACACGGTAGCTGGGTTTAAAAAAACATTTAAAACCGTAAACCCATCAGCACGAAAAAAAAAGGTTAAAATAAAAAGGATAAAATTTGCTTTCAAAATTTTGAGTTTGGGATCAAACACAATCAGTCTCTCGTAAAACTTCAACAGTACCTAACTAGAATCGAACGGTTTATCACAAAAAACGACATGTTTCTCATAAAATACAACGCTTGGTTTCCGAAAATTTCATAACGCTGTAATTATATTATTATTTTTAGAAAAAGAAGTCTTGTATAGCTAAAAAAAAGAGATCCATCCTTAACGCACAGTGAGAGATGAGTCTCCCCCCACAGATCCAGACTATCTACCATTCCAACTGGAATGCTACAATGCTATGGTTACGCTACGGTAAACATCGTAATAACTTCGTATAGCATACATTATACGAAGTTATACGATTATGCTTCTTACCATTCCATAACTATAAGAATGAGAAACAATTTCAATCCATGCAATGGCCATTAATTTCTAAAAATGCAGCCAACCAAACACATGCTACAACTTCTTAGGCGAGCCTGTCTTTAGGCGTGGCATCAAACCAAACAGCTGCCACATAATTCTTAGGCGAGCCTGTCCTTAGGCGTGGCAGCAAACCAAACATAGAATCTGGGAAGAGATATTCAGGGTTCATGTGTTGACGTGTTGTGCGTTGAACAGAGGAACACTGTCCGGAGCAATCAAGGACGGACACTGCTGAAGTACCAGCATTCGCCACTTACAAGCCACAAAACGGGGAAGAAATATAAGTGTAAATCGCCCGCATGCAGTTTCTTCTATCATCAAGCCCAGGTAGCTCCCTCAAATGTAGCTCAGGAAGTGCGCCATGCTGTGGTCTCATCATCACCTGGGCTCGAAGTGCTGCTGCCTTTCATCGCGAGGTCGTGGAACAAATCGCCACAGGTCAACAGCAATATCGACATCCTTCTTGGTGTGAAACTGATAGGTTTTTGGTAGAGCATAGCGCAGCTGTAACAAAGAGATAGAGCGGTTTGTATCGATTATCACACCAAGTAATGTAAATATCCAACTGTCTGACTATCTATATATCAAACAAAAGATAATTATCAAAGAAACACCTTTCTGGCCCTCTTTTTTGTTGGGACTGAAAAGACAATGCAAGTGGTAAATGCACGATTCAAAGTTGTATTTCCTGGTGTTAAGGATACTCCTATGTTCCTAGCATGCATTTAATTACCTCACACAGAAACACCTTTCTGTCCCTCTTTTTTCTGTTGGGACTGAAAGGACAATGCAAGTGATAAATGCAGGATTCAAAGTTGTATTTCCTGGTGTTAAGGACACTCCTATGTTCCTAGCATGCATTTAATTACCTCACACAGAGTCTCCGCGCTGATGGCATTGCAATAACGCAAGGCTGTCTTCTTGATGTGCTAAGGCAACCCAAAAAAGTGAAAATCAATACATATTTTTCCACATTTCATAAAAGATGGAAAATTAATCAAAATTTAGGGGAGAGGGAGAGGGGGTCTATAATAAGCTGCCTTTGTGATCTGTGAGGAAAAAACTTACTTCTCTCGTGGAAGTTTTGTGTAGAGAATAGACAGCTTCAGAGGCAACCTGTGAATAATAAAATAAATATTAAAATTCTAAAACATAAACTTCGTAATCTTCCAAGAAAATTGGTATAGCAAACTACTGCTCTGACTTTCAAACCCATAGAAAGGAATTCCATGTCAGCTCCTCCATTCCTTTTTGTCCCAAAGGGAGGATTCATGACAACAGTGTCAACAAGAAGGCCTGCGCCATATCTTTTATTAGGTAGCCAAAAAAATGTTTTCCATGTTAAGAGCATCTATATAATTATTTATGTATAGAAATATATCAGTGAATGATTCATTTTTAAGAACCACATTTGGCAAGTGTTTCACTTGTAGGCGACATACTATTTCACCTACTTTCATGAGCTGAGGTGTTCTGTCAAATAATGCTGCACAAGCTATGAAGTATTGGAGAGCAGCAATCAGCTAATCAGCCAGATTACCACAGTGATTGTAAAATTATTTCAAGATAATATCTCTTTCTACTTAAACTATAAAAAATAACATGCATTAGTGAAGACCAATGTTGATAACAGCTTCCAGCAAGATCAGAGACAATATAGTACTATATGATAACCAAATGAAAGTTAAACGTTCATTTCAGCCTACATAGAATATGTTACCACTTAAGAATAGTACCTTTCAAATTTAAGTTCTTTATGTCACACTGAATAAAGTCGATATCCAGCTGCACAATCAAACATTTAATGAAAGAAAAACGTCATGTACATGTTTGACAAAATATAATCTATCCTAGGGATAACTACTTAGTACATATGCCAACTTGCCAAGCCTCTCTCATGATATTTTCATATTTAGCTCACCAAAACCATACCAAATTTGATCACACGTAGAAAGAACAACACAGAAAGCCAATAACATCAAGATTGTTATTGCGGACAAAGGCAGTGAAAATAGAGGGGGATAAAAAGGATAGCTCAGAGACATACATAGAACAGCAGCACTTTGGAGTTGCAAAAACTGAATTATTCCATATATCTAAACTTAGGTGACTAAACACTTCCATCAAACGCTGAATAATTTCTATAAGTGCACCAACCATTGTTGTAAAATCGAGATTGCATTCAATTTCACCAAAGGACTGTTTCCCTAGTAAAGTAAACCATCTACTTTAGACCATCTGCTAACAAGAGATAATAAACCAAACTGACAGCATTGCTAAAAATTATGCAGTAAAGTACCCAATTTGTATCTACTTTAGAGCATGCTGATACTTAGTGCTTTCCACAAAGGTAGTCAACAGGAAGACATTGGTTGCCTATTTGCACCACGTACATAAGGGTGTGAAATATAACCTAAATGAAAAACAGTATGTAGAATTTGGCAGTGAGGCAAGCAATAAGCTGGTGACAGATAAAAACAAGACGGAAAGGAAACCATATGAACGTCTCTGCTCCATAAGTTCATACTAAAGAAATTGTTATAGTAGGAAACCAAAATAATGGTATACCTCCAGATCAGTAGCATTTTCTTGAGCAAGTTCAAGGGACTGCGGGTCAACATCAAAACCAATAACATGTCTGTCATTCCACAACAAAGTGAATACGGTTAGAAATCAAATTGATAAAACATCAACAAAATTGTTGATACTAACCGACATACATCAGGATTTCTAGTTCACAATACTAATGGAGGAGACTTTGAAGTATTCCCCAGAATATGTGCTTATTCAATACCACAGAATGTAGTAGGTTTTGTAGAGATATGTGGCCAGAAATGCATTATGCAATGCAGTTTAGACTACCAAACTGGAAACTTATGTCATAAAATGAAGTACTACTTTTTTTTATAAGCCCTTCAGGATGAGTAATGAAGTAAATGTACACCTCTTGCTAAAAAAGGTAAATGTACAGCCTTTTCCACTATACAGGAAAAAAGGAAAAGAAAAGGCAGTTCTCAGCAGAATATTTGCATTGGAAAGCTATAAAAAAAACTCTGCATAAATTCATTTTTACAAAGATAGTTTTTTACATGCAGGAAGAACAGATCCTGTCATCAAGATTCAGTTACAAGTACATAACATTAGTCAAGGAACTTAGGCAGGTCACTAGGTAAGATGCTGTAATTATTAGTGTATCAGCACACCAGACATCACAGACCATTGTGCTATATACTGCATAATCAATCACCATACAGTTTAGAACACCAAACTGGAAACTTATGTGATAAACTGAAGTAAAAAATAGTACTTTATTTTCTGAGTCCTTCAGGATGAGTAATAAAGTAAACATACAGCCCATTCCCCTGCGCAGAAAAAGAAAATAAAACAAAGTTTTTGGCAGAATATTTGTGTGTACAATCGCAGAGGAAACCACCCTTCATTTAGATTAATGAGTATTAAAACTTAAAGAAGTGTGCAAGAATGCAAGATGACGTGCACTGAAGTTAAAAAAATGACAAGAAATTGTACATTTAAGGAGTCAGCATCTTAACCGATATCAACATAGAAGAAATAGTAAAGAAAAAAGAGATGAGATTGATTGAATATTGAGAGCTTAAACATACTCACTCAGCATCCAGCAGAGCACTAGCCACAGCCAGGGTTCCACAGCCGCAGCCAAAGTCAGCTACTACTTTGCCAGATATGTCACCGAAAGAATTCTCCGCCTGATTTACAGATTCTCCATAAGCAAGTTACATAGAAAGATGAGATCACGCTAGATGATCAGAATCTAATTAATTCTAGAATATGACCACCAGCGCCAGATACCCCAAGAAAACATGTACTCTAAAAAACTGTCTACTTGATTATCTATCACAAAGAACTAAAACTGCTTGAATCCTACAAGAAAAGCTAACCCGACACTAGCCACGGTCCTACTGCAGTGCTACTCTCATAGGTTTGCTACTACCAGAGTAGCTTCGCTCATGGTTACTTGGTTAGTTTGGGCATGGAATCAAAGCTGCACACTTGTGGCGTCCAATTCCACTCACATCATAGCAAAGCTCGGGATCGTATTCAAAGGCCCAAGAATCGGCACGCATCGCGTAAAGCAAGCAAAGCAAAGCAACAGGCACCGGAATCGGGACGGGGCACCACCGTGAAGAGCATCCGCGACGCGATGTGAGGGCCCGTGGCGTACTGCTCCAGCTCCACCTGCACCCACCGGCCACCGGCGTCAAAAAGGCCATATATTCCTCCGCCTCCGCCACTTTCACCACCCTTTTGGGGTCAAATCGAGCAGGAGGCGGGGAGTGGGCGGCGGTGGAGAGTTGTACCTTGGGGTTCGAGAACTGGGTCAGGCCACCGAGGAGGCCCTCGAGCTGCTTCAGCTTCATCTCCTCCCCCCCTCGCCGCCGCCGCCGCCGTCGCAAATTGCCGGTGATGTGAGGCGAGCCACTGGCGCCTCCGACGACGAGGCGGCAGCTTTCTTTAGGGCCGGCGCTTGTGGAAACTGGGCCGCAGCTCATATATAATGGGCCGCACGATGGGCTGCGCCAGCGTCCGCAGCTCAAGGAAACATTTCCACAAAAGAAAGGAAGAGCCTAATGTTTCCAATTGATTTAAGATACACAAGTGCTAATTCGTTCATTCCAAACTTCAATGGAAACTCTTGAACAGAAACCTTGCAACTCTTTGATGTTTGTGGATACTGTTCTAACTTCAGATTCAGGGGGTTATGAAGAAAAATAACTTCTTTTAACAAAATAGTGAAATGCTAATCAATGGCAATCCTTAATTGACCTTGTGGTTCAATGCATATGAGGTCATCTATTTTTTTCGGTAAAACAACATCTATTTTTCAATATGGTGCATGTTTCTTGATCGCAATTACACCTAGTTTTACTTCTATACGCTCTGAAGTCTGAAGTTTGAAGGTTCACGCAATAGAGGAGAAATTAATTTACAATGCGATGTGTTATGCACATGGCCCATCACAGCCATGCACCCTAATTTTAATATCTGCATGCATGTCTAGCATTACGCACATAAGCACATTGACAATGGCTTATGCGTGTGCCACGTTTGGGAGTAGTGGGCGCTTAATTCTCTCTCACAGGAAGAAATCTCTCTTAATGAAAGTAAATGAGGCCCCATTAACTTGCAGATTAATGCAAACATTCAAGTCCCTTAAGTTCAAAGACCATAAGTTCTTGCCTAGATATATTATGGCATGTTGTGCCAATGTCTCCTCCTCTTAGCGATGCAAGCAGAGAAGGAGAAGCACCGTTCAGTCTCTCTCCCCCAACTTCTCCCCCACCCCTATGCTGGCTTCTAATCCATCCATGGATTTCAGTTGCTTCCAGCCCCATGCAGGGGTCATATATGATGGCATGCCGTTTGATTCCTATATGCAGCAACATGGCCAAAGCGAGCTGCTCCTCCCTGTCGATCATTCACATGCACCTGCCGGTGGATCGCTGCTTCCCTTTGCAGCCTTCTACGATGCTGGTGATCACGACTATTACTACCCACAAGGAGGATCCAAGAAGGCCGATGTCGTCGATGACACTTTGCCGAACTTTCTGAAGCCTGAACCTGATCATCTGCCTCTGATGATGCCCAAAAATGAGGTGTCTCATCTCATTGGAGCTGGTGTTGGATCATACAAGGCATATCAGATGAATGGCAGGTTCATCCCAAGAAGGAAGGCCTCGAGTAAGACTGCCAAGAAGGCTAATGTTGTCAAAGGGCAATGGACACTGGAAGAAGACAGGTAAAATTAACCCTCTGGATGCATGAATGATTTTTTAATTTCTTTTTGTCCACCATTAGAGTAATTTTAGTTCTTCCGATTTTTTACAGGAGGCTGGTGAAGTTAGTGGAGCAGTTTGGACTGAGAAAGTGGTCTCACATAGCGCAGATGCTGCCTGGAAGAGTAGGGAAGCAATGCAGAGAGAGATGGCACAACCATCTGAGGCCCAACATCAAGGTGCACCCCTCTGTTTTCTGTACGGAATTGGTGCATTTTTTATGGTTTTCAATCTGCAGCAAAGGGGAACGCTTGGCATTTCTTTTCTTTTTTTTTAGCTTGTTTGAATGACATAACAATCTTATTATATTAATGTCCAAGGAACTAATAAGCATTACGTGAGGTTTGAAGGTCATGGGTCAGTCCACTGCATGCAATGCGTTTATGCATTATGGATGCACTAAATGTTTAAGGAGTTACCAGTACACAGAAAACAAATCCTTTTGCTTGCGATTAGATTTACCATTTTTAATAATAACAATAAACTGGGGCACTAATTTATTTTTGCAAGCCGAGCGATGTTTTGTTGGTTTGGGCCTAGGAGGTTCGAGTGGCATGTTAGTTACTCTTAGATGGTGAACATGTTAGGACATCACCAATTCAAATTTAATTTAGGTCAGTCTAACACAATTCAACCACAATTCATCTACATCTGCATTTTTTTTATTTTATTTGTTATAGCACTATGTCGACCTAACTTAGGTTTCCGTTGGTGATGTTCTTAGGCTCACACCGGGTGCACTAGGCCAAGGTTATGACATCCGAAGATTCTCCTCTTTTAAAAAATTGTGACAAAAAACCTCAGCCAGCAGTTTTTTAAAAAAACCAAATTAGGGCCTCAGCTAGCAGAGTGATAAATTTTACCGCATCTTAGTTGATATTTGAGCTAATTACATTTTTTTTGGGAAGAAACAACCACTGTACTTTTTTTACTACATATGTCAGTCTAGAATACAAAATAACTTATCCTGAACAGACAATTATTCTTATTTAACTAAACGGGCAAACATATATATGATTATATGTATAATATGGATGGGGCTGCACAAAAATAAAGGGAAGGTTTAAAGTTAGACTGGAACCCATCCGGATATCTAATTCTTCCAATGTTTTAAACAAGTTTATGACTTCATAATATCTCCGTAGTATCCATGCCTGGAGTAACCTCCCTTTTTACAATGACATAAAAAAAATGCAGAAAGACACATGGAGTGAGGAGGAAGACATGGTCCTGATACAAACGCACAAGGAAGTCGGGAACAAATGGGCAGAGATAGCCAAGCGCCTCCCCGGGAGGACAGAGAACTCCATCAAGAACCACTGGAACGCCACGAAGAGGAGGCTGTTTGCGCGGAGGAGGAACCGCGCCAGCTCCAAGAACTCCAAGTCAGGAACCATTCTGCAGAGCTACATCAAAAGCCTTGGGATCATCAGCCCAGGCAAGGCCACTGCCCCTCCAGCTCCCCAAGAACCTGCCGCGTCGCCAACTTCTTCGCCGGCTTCTTCTTCTTCGGCGGCGATGAACTCAGAGCAGACGAGCGATCAGAGGCCAGAGCCCGACCATTCATCTATCATGGCACTCATGAGCTCAGAAGAGTTTGCAGCTCCTCTCATGTGTGATGTTCTGTTTGACACCAAGGAGGGGGAGGAGGAGGCACAGTTCCAGGTTTACGGCATAGACGACGATGCCGACATGAGCTACATCTTCAGCCACATGGATTATGCTGTCAAGATCGACCATGAGATAGATATGGAGATGACATGGGACGACGACACTCTCGGAGGCATTGAGCTTGGATCGGCGCCATTGTTGTCGCCGGAAGGTGCAGGGCAGATCAAGACTCCGCGTGTGAAGGAGGAGACGGATCTAATTGACATGGTCACACACACAGAGTCTTTCAGCTAGTGAGCCGGGCTAATGATGTAATTATATATATACACGCTATCTATGATGATCGCACGACCTTTTTTAGCGGTAACAGATACGACCTTAATTTTGGAATTGTATTATGGGGATCTGTACTGTCATAAATGGCAGAAATAAGAATACCACGTACGTACATGTAAGCAAGCTTCAAAACACCTTGATTATACATATTAATTATAATTATAGTCGATAATCCATCTTCTCTTGTTCGTTAATTGAGTACTCGACCTTCAATAATAATTAGTTGTCTAATTTTCTTTTTTCTACTTTGGAAATCATATTGGAGATGCATGAGTTGTTGTTCCTTTTTCTTATTCCTAAACAAGTACCCTTAACTCATGTGTGGCAATGTAGGTCATGCTAAGAAACGCTTAGTATTGTCAAACATATCGATTGAATTTTCGAGATGCACGTGTCTATAGCAGGTAGGCATTATTCAGTAAACAACTATCATAATCTGATCACAAATAAGTTGTAAAGAACATGCCCAAAGTCACTTATTATATATTAGGGTTGCAAACACGGCTCATCTAGGGTTCTAAGCTTGGTAACAGATAACTTCTATAAGAAAAAAAAAAGAGGAAAGCTCGAGCTACTTTCACTACTAGAGAAATGGCCTAATTTACCGGTACATCAGTACAGGTTGGATTTAAACCGGTACTGATAGTGCATCAATACCGGTTCATAGTAACAGTAGCAATTTTATACTTTCAATACTGGTTGAAGGCAACAGTAAAGATGCCTTTTGCAGTCGGGTACAGGCTAGCTGGCGTACAGACTCATCAGTACCGGTTTATAATATGAACCCGTACTAAATGCTCGTTTCAGTAAACTTCAAAAGGAATGCATACCCTACTCTAATCACTATGTATAGGTGGGTGGGTTGGTTAGAAGAGTGAGTGGAGAGTCATGTAGTGGCATGAGATCCCAAGTTTGAGTTTTGGGTTCGTCATATTTTTTTAGATATTTCAGTGGCTATAAACCAGGACTAAAACCTTTTTAGTCCCAAATTTAATGCCCCGATTGGCCAACCGGGACTAAGGCCATTTGCGTAGTAGTGTTTGTTATAGATTGTTATTTTTGTGTTCGTAAAATTATGTTTTTGTGTATTTATGGAGATGTTTTAGAAAGAGGGGGGAGCATATCTGCACCGTTGGTTGGAGGATTGATGGTATAGATGGATGATGTACCGCTAGCGCCACCCCTTCTCTTTTTAAAAGTACTTATAGATTAACTAGACACTGACAGATATGCACTTTTTAGTAAAATTTTTAATTCGAACAGCTGGAGAACATATGTGCGATAAATAGCATCCATCGTATTGAAACCATTGCTCTCTTTGGTTTGAAAAGGCATAAAACAAGAGGTTTTAGTTCAGTACAGGGTGTTATAAGGTACAACCCATGGACAAAAGAGTGCATTAAGTTAAACCCCGACATAGGACATCTCCATGCACGTACGTCAAGACGCGGCGATTCATTACTTGTTCAAGCGATCAAAGTAAAATTGATGATACCTGCACGTACATCATAAAAATGAGAAGAAATTTTGCAAAGGTTATGATAGACCTTGCTTCACCTTCATTGTTAATTGAAAATGAACTTTTGGTAAAAGTTCTTCTTGGTCAGATCGAGATATTACAAGCTGAAACATATTGTTTCTTCTAAAGTTTAACCAGGTTCTATTTGCTGATTATACAAAAAGAAAGGGTGTTCATTAATTGATATGCTGATAATTTTATTGATAATCTTTCAAAAAAAATTGCTGATATATAATCTCTTCTAAGATAATGTTATTAAATCTAATATTATAGTTCATATTTTTGCTAACTTATGGGGTATTGATTTAGTAATACTCTCTTGTCCTTGTCCATTTAATACTGAAAATTAATAGCTTCATATCCAATAAGTAATAAATATTGATTGGATTTACCAATCAGTATAGACCATATTTTTAATAACTTAAAAAACAAAATTAGTTACCCTATATGCAGGGAAGGATCACAGACGAGTGCAGAGTAAAGAAGATCTTGGTGAACTTCATTATCATGGCCACTAGATCCACTAGGCCCAACATCCTGGTAAGGCATATGCAGCACATTTTCTCCACTAGTTTGATGTATCTGGTACAATAGAAGACATGAAAGGTGAAAGATAGCACCCTTAGATAAGCATTTATATGTAGAAGCAGGTAACGAACCAAAATACTTCAAAGTTTTCTAAATCTATACTGTAAAGTTTAATAATTAATGTACCTTCTTTTGCCATGAATTTACAAGAGTTTCATTGTTTTTACTATTTTGGTGCATCAGTATCAACAAGTACGCGCGCACACAATCACCCATATTAATGTATTACCTTCCTTCTTAAATCTTTATTTACATCTTGCAGTTGTTGTTCCTGCGCAACTTATTAGTTAATATTTTTGGGCGGCTAGTTAAAACTAAAAGATAAAATAGAGCAAATAAAAATAATTGACACATGCATTTTACCTTACGCTTGAGATCAAACAGTTGATCAAGTAATTGTTGGCTCTGCACAAATGTACACGCACAGCTAATCAGAAAAAAAATATTCGTATATGCTAAATTTGATTTTATATAGGATATTTTCATAAGAAATAATAACAAATGGAAAATATGTACTTTCATAGCCCATGCCAATTAATTAATTATGTACCAATAAAGAGCATAAATTAAAGGATATCTGACAGTAGGCCCTGGTAATATGATCAACTTCACTATACCTTTGTCGACCTGATATGCTTAAGGGATATTTCAATTTGGTTCTCAAGTTGTTCAAGATCCTTCATGCTAAGTGGACCCAAGTCCTCACCAAGAAGATTTCTACGGAAGCTCAAATTTAGGCAGTCCAGGTAAAAAAATATTCCACTAAATTAATGTATATAATAGCTAAATAGATCGACTACATATATATAATATGGTAGTTTCATTACTTCATACCTCTGAGTGGTTTGTAGGAACTCAACTCTTGTCTTTAGCTTCAAGTACTCCTGGTAATTACTCTGGTTAATAAGGAAATTAATGATTAACCACTATTGAATTTGAGTGAAATAACGATTTAATGTAATATATCAACATATGCACACATTTCATGTGTCGTGTGTATTACAAAGAAACTGGTACAAGAGAAAATACTTAAAAAGTCAATGAATAGGGAAAATATCGTAAGTACTATTGCAAGTCACTTAATATTTAACATGGCATGCTTAGTCGTTTTTCTCTTCTATGCCATCACAATTACTGATTTATTGTCCAATGTGCCACCGTTGAAACTTCTCTTTTTTAAGTTCTTTAAACATTTCAAAAAATGGCAAAAAAATACAGTTATTAAGTTTGCAATTTGTTGAATACAAATTTTTTTAGTATTTTCAAGATAAATCTTTTGTTTTCAAAAAGTATTATACATAAATTTAGAAAAATGCCTTGTATATATTGCTAATTTTTTTTAAAAAAACTGATATGTTTGAAAAGCTCAAACAAAAAAGAAAAGTTTTCACCAGTGGCACATATATAGTACAGTAAAATAGCAATTGCTATGAATAAAAGACAGTAACGACCTAGTGATGACATGTAAAACTCTAAATAACTATGCAGTGGCATACAAAAATTTTACCTCATACTATATGAATGCATGGCACTACAATTAGCTACATGAAGGTAGGTAAACTTAAATATATACAATATGCATGCATGTACACCAACTGTGGCTACAAGGGATGCTGAGCGGCTAGGCGACACAACAAAACTCATCCTTAATTTGTATTTAGTTATTTACTTAAGCAGCCCAAAATTATTTGAATAAACGATACACATGGTAGATTCTTGATTACCCTAATGCTGAAGTGTTTTACGCTATCAAAATGTGAATTAAGCGAAACATACATTTCCTCTTTTGTTGCTGTCTGATATCTGTCATGTATGTGAGCTTGTGCATGTGTGTCAAATGTTCCACCATTTTTATTTTTATATTATTCCAGGTAAGTTTTTTTTTGGTAGGGTATTTTTTCAGAAGCAGAAAAACTTTGTATTGACGCCACACAATGTCATTCGAATAGAGATCTTCATACACAACTTACTACATATTGCTGGCTATACACTTCTATATTTTCTCCTTTTCCTCACATGCAATTTGACAAAAATATTAATGTTGGTTATTTGTACCGGTTTTAAATGCACGTATAATTACAATTAGAAATAAAAGCACAGACAAAATGAAAAGGTGAGATGTTTGGGGAATTAATCGTATTATTAAAAAAATATGATAAGAAATGATCGGACGCAATTAATTTATACCATTAAGGCAAAATATCGTGACAAAAGATAGCTAGGCTTAATCAAGCTTATGTGATTGAAAGTGGAGAAGTATTAATTGATTTGTTTTCTGCAAATTATTTTGGTATAAAACTCTTGAATCATAAATTAATACTAAAACAGTTGAGCAAAATAAGGTACAAAAGCGGCCTTGAAGTATTAACATAGCCTATATATATGTGATAAAAAGATATAATTAATATGCATTGGTTAACTATCTGAATTGTTAGTCTTTATATATGTAGGAATACAGGTAATCAACCGGAACAAGTGTTTCTCTAAACTTTTGCATCAGTCACATGTGAGTACGTGATGAATGAGATTAAGGCTTGATTTACCGTTGCCATATGTGTAGTGTGAAGAAATGCCACCATCTGACCATTAGCTAAACTATATTCAAGCCTGATCCATAAACTGCGTTTACATATCATCACGTCTCCCATATTTCCGGAACAAAACAAGCTTCTTACAATTTTTATTTGAAGAATATAAAAAATTCATGCTTCACATTTTGTATATATAGGGAAGCAGTAGTATTGAGAGTATTACTAATTCAGTCTCCATCGGAACAGATGATTCGGCTGAGTTGTGGCTACAGCTGCGGTATCGCTCCAGTGTCTTGTACATGCTGTGTTGACATATAAAACCCAAAAAAAATCAATGGATTCACACCAAGCTTGTTTTGGATATACACTATCCAAACATGTAGTTTTAATACTTTGACACCAAGCGTTTCAATCCCAAGATTGCTAACTTGTCAATGCAATATACATGGAGACATGGAGTTCAGAAGTCAGAACTATAGATACACAATTCTAATAAACTTATAACTGCCATTATTGTCCACAATAATACATGATGCCTTAGATTACCATGCTTGACTTGCACGTACGTAAATATACATTTGTTTGTTATTTCATACCATTTTCTGCTTAAGACAGATAAAATTAAGGTCACATTCTATATATAAGCATTGATTAATGCTCATTTTGTACTGGGAATCTGGGATGGATTTCTTGATCAGAAAATTCAGTTAACTAACCCAATGGCGGGTCTTCACTCTTCAGTACACAGACCGACGGCACACATACGTTGTCTCACAGTTGTTCTTGTAAAACTGCATGCGTTGCCGCATCTCCCTCTGTGCATGCGATATGACATCATGCTCAAACTTCAGAGCGTGCACAGCCTATAGCAATGCAGAACTACCACTACCTGCAGATATCACCACTACATGATGTAACATGTACTTAAAAAGTACATGCATGCTGGCAATGGCACTGCAAGCTCAAGCAAAGCTCTATCTCCAGCTCTCTCCAAGTCCCCAAAAACCCCAGTTCAAATCGCATCGATCTTGCCGCTTGTGCTTGCTATGCTAGCTAGCTACTATAGCTAGCATTGCCAGTGCAGCATAAGGATGACAGATCGACAGCAATGACAGTGCTACATGCTTTCTGTTCGATCGATCAGTCAGTAGTGTACTGTCCACAAACACAAAGCTATCCAATGACCTGCAGGCTGCAGAAGAGGAGAGGATAAGCCCTGACGACTGACGAGGCTACCGATATGCTTGCTTGCATTGCATCGCATGCTTTTCTTTCTCGCCCGCTTTTCCCTCCTGCAGCCGCTGCCGCATGCACGACTATAGAGGATTATGGACAAGACGTGTAGAGAGAGAAATTAAAGAGAGGTAGTAGTCGATCTCAGAACAAGTTGCCCCCAATGGAACAGTAGAATGTTGAACAAGGTCCACAAGAGAGAGAGAGAGAGAGAGAGAGAGAGAGAGAGAGAGCTCTCCATGAACGGTTCTCAATGGAACAGTAGTCTAACACCAGAAACACAAAGCTTGGACTTAGAGAGATATGAGGATCTAAAAGTCTGGCTTCAAATGGCCAATGGAACAGTAAAATCTAAAACAAGAAACTCAAAAGGTGTGTGGGAGAGGGGGAGAGATCTCAAAGAGTACAAGTTCCAAATGGAACAGTAAAATCTAAAACAAGAAACTAAAAAAGCAGAAAGAGATGAGAGGGAGAGATCAGAAAGACTGGTCCCAATGGAACAGTAAAATTTAGAACAAGAAACTCAAAAGCTGATGAAAGAGATGAGAGAGATCTCAAGGGTAGCTAGATAGCTCCAAATGGAACAGAAAAAACTACAACAAGAAACACACACACACACACACACAGAAGGGGGGAGATCTCAGAGGCCGGTCCCAACTCCCAATAGCAGTAAAATCTAAAGAAGAAACACAAAAACTTAAGAGGGCAGGGGTTAGGAAAAGAAACGAGGCATATTAAAAGTGGGAAAGAGCTAGCTCGATCGGCGCTGTGGTTGTCCAGATCTGGAGCTAGTAAACATCAATTTTTTCTAGATAATGGAAATATATTCCGGCATCTACATCTACGATGTATACGACCCCACATAAACATCAGTTTAACTATATCAAAAAAGCAAGAAAGAGAACTCAAGTTTCTTCACCACTCCAGAACCTTAAATTCATGGATCTTTGATCGACATGCATGCGCTAAAGAAACACAAAAGAAACTAGAGAGTTGGGAAAACATTCTGCGAGTAGAAGCTGGATTTTTTTCCTCAAATAATAATCAAGTAGAAGCTGGCGGGAAACCTGAAGAGATGGATCCTTCGCCCTGCAACTGGAAGCTCACAGAAAACAAAAAGAGGAACCCAGATCGATCATTATAGAAGAACTGGAGACATATGAAATACTCTATAATCTTTCACCTAATTAAACAGCAAAGTTAAGGAGCGGGACTGCGGGAGGACTAGCAAGCCATGGCTATATATGAAGCGACAACCTGCCTGATCTCTCAAAGCGACTGCTGTTAAATGTTTATACCCCGATAACTATTAACTAATATACCATAATCTTGTGACTAGGCTTGCATGAACACACGTAGCACGGTCGCCATGTCCATCAAGGAGACATAAACGCATGCATGAGTGGATGTGGGGTAAGGGTATGCAGTACCATACTACCATGAGGATGTGGAGAACTCGAAGAGGCGGCCGCGGCTGGAGAAGATGATGAGGGCGACCTCGGCGTCGCAGAGCACCGACAGCTCGTACGCCTTCTTCAGCAGCCCGTTGCGCCGCTTCGCGAACGTCACCTGCCGGCTGATCTTGTTCTCGATCCGCTTCAGTTCCACCTTCCCGCGCCCCATCCTCTCTCTGATCTCTCTCCCTTTCCCTCTCCCTCCCTCCCGGGATCTCTCTCTCTCTCTCTATCTCTCGCTCGCTCGCTCTTGTTCTTGGCCTTCTTTCCTCTTCCTCCTTCGCCCTAGCCGCCTCACTTTCTCTAGCACGGCAGCGTTATGCTCTTGTTCTCTCTTCTTTCTCTCTCATTCTCTCTCTTCTTCCTGAAGAGTCTCTCCTCGCTCTCTCTCTCTCTTCTCTCTCTCGTCTCTTGTCAGCCTGTCCATCAACCTGTCTATAGAGCTGGCGAGGGACGGAGGGAGGGTGCCTTCCACTGTTAGCTTTTTTTCACTTTTTTAACGTAGTTTTTCGCCATTTTTAATCCATTAAAAATCAGACAACCGGCCGGCCTATGACAAGATAATGATGACGTGCGTGCATACTCTATCCCATCTCTGACTGCTAGTTGGGCCCACCTATCGATGAGTATTTTTTTATTAAAACGAATTCTGCAATATCCCTTAAATTATAAATTAAATTGCAAAATTATAAAATTAATCTGTTATTATAACCTACAAAACTTAAAACTGGCAAAATAATCCCGAGACTATTTTAAAGACACTTTCACCACTTTACGTACAACATAGTAAGATGACTTAGCGATGACTATAGGCTACAAGTAAACCTCTACGATCCATCTTCTCTCCTCTTCTCTCTTCCCTTTCCTCCCTCCCCTTCTCTTTGGCCGGGACAACAAGGGGAGGGCCGGGGAGGTGTCTGTCTTGAGGGAGCAAGAGCTAGCGCCCACTAACACCACAGTCACTAGCTAATCAACGGTCTGCTATTCCCATAAGGTCATGTTCAATGTGGTGCTTAGGGAGATTCCTATGAGAAAAACATGTTATTTTGCAAATTAAAAAAGGATGAGCGTTTTAACTAATTATATATATACTTATATAGCTAGTTAGAGAAGGTTTTACAATCCAAATACCTATACAAACTTCTTAGATTGGAAGGAATACAATGATGCTTAATGTGGTCGTAGTGTTCTTTCTTCTTTTCCTTAATGCATGCCCTATGCTAGCCCCCTCGGCTATGGATGTCACCCCAACGTGCTACCAACTTTCTATGTCCAACCTTCCCCTCTATGCTTTGGCCTAGCCAGTGCCCCATACAATGGGCTTGAGGATGGTTCCGGATGTGTAAGGCAAAGGTTTTCTTCCTACAACCACCTTCAGCTTCAATATGCCTCCTCCCCCTCTTAATTTCTTGCCAGCTTCAATAAGTAGCTCTTTCTTTGCATTTTTCATTCAGTCTCTGCAATCCGGATGCACTCGATCGCCACGCGCGTGACGCTGTGATCCGTTCCAGCGCGCGAACAGCACACCACAGCTTGAGGGACACGTGTCGAACGCTCAAGCACTCCGGCCTCCCCCAATCTCTAACCTCTACATTTCTTCACAAGGTCAACCCTGCGACGGCGATGGAGATGGAGTTGCGATCTCTATATGTGCGATTTTTAGGCCCGTGAGTCGTGAGCAAACGAGGCTGACGAGCTATAGGCACACCGCACACGCACTATGCCGGCCGGCCGATGCCGTTTATAAAGGAAGGAGACAGTTTCACTATCTATGTATTCATCTCAAGTGTTTACCCTATGCATCTCTAATTGGTGTAAAGCTCCGAACTTCTTCCATTGCTAGAAAAATTATCCCAAATGTGAATATGTGTATGTATTATTATATTCAAAATGCAACCAAGTTATCATGCTATTTATGTTTTATATATGGTCGTTTTCTAATGTCAAATAATTTGGCTTCTCAAATTTGTGCCTCCAAAATGTTTAGAAAGTTGTTTATTAAAATATGAAGCAGCTTGGTGTGACCACTCAAAAATTGTTCGAGAAGCTTTTGAAGTTTAGCTTTTCAACGTACTGGAAATATTTGATGGATAATAAACACATTTATTTTGTCGCATCTAAAATTAGTGGTTCGCTAAAATGATGGATTATGGCAAGGAGTTTCCCATATCTAGTGGATGACCTTGATGTATTTGGGTTCTTGGGTTGGCTAATGACATCCTCCTTGTCGAGTTGAACTTAGTGGCTTTGTAAATGTACATCTTGGAGATGCTAGCTAGAGTGGATGCTCACATCATCCACACCTTTATTAGGTAATTCTTAGGCTGACGAGGATCTTTGATGCTCAAAATTACACAGGCAGTACTTGTTCAACAACTTCTACTAGGGCTCATGGGAACCCTAGGTTGGACATTCCAGCTAAGTGAATCTTGGGGTGGCGGTATGATCCCCTCCATCCTTTTGTGGCAAGAACACGAGGGCGCGGTGGCGGACTTTAGGGGTGGTGAGTAAGGAGGAGGCTATATAATCAACGGAGGTTAAGAGTGAAGGAGTATTTTAGCTTTTTAATTGATGGGTTATATAATTTCTCAAACTGACATATTTGCAATTTTCTTGCCTTTTATAATGTTTCTCTAAATTTAAAACTTTGGGGTGGCCTACAGTAAATAATCCTTAAAGGAAAGACCACACACTAATCAGGAGCGAGTAGATACTTAGATTTTTACTTATCTTGCTCTTTCTAATGCAAGAGTGAGTCATATTGAAACAACTTATTTTTATGTGCTTCTCTTTTAAGCAGTCCACAGAATTAAAAATAATTATATGATTTTTTGAAGCCTGATCAAACCAAACACCCCATCCTCCTGAAAACCTAGTTATTTAGAAAATATCCATAATAGATGCATAGCCAACCATTCTAAATAAGTTAAAAAAGAGTTGAGCCAGCGGCAAAAAAATTATCCATATTGTTGATGGGTTGCATTTGAATTTAATTAGAAAATATCCAAATTTTGGGATAGATAGGAATTTGATTTTAGCCAATAAAGATGTTGCGAATTTAAGTTTGATTCATAAACTTCTTCCAAAACACCAAATTATCAACCGTCTTCCGTTGTATCGCTAACTACTACATGGGGAAAAAAAACTTTAGGACACGTTTGGGAACAAGAATCCCCGCGGGGATCCCTGCCAAAAACCAGGGATAATTCCCACGTGGCGTACTCCCCAAGGAAAATTTTCGGGGCCCTTTGGCAAACACGCGGTTCGGTGATATCCCACCCCATCCTCGTGAAAATTCCGAGAAAAGAAATCAATGTCATCTCACTCGAAAAAAATCCCCGTCTCCACTTGACTCTGTCCACTCTCTCTCTCTCTCTCTCTCGATTCTTCCCAAGTGCTCCAACGAGGAGGAGGTGACCGCGGAGCTCCAAGGAGGCAGCGGTGACTACGGAGCTCCGAGCAGGCGGCGACAGCGATGGAGCTCCGAGCAGGTGGCACCGGTGAAGCTTTGAGCAGGCCGCAGCGACAGCGAAGCTCCGAGCAGAAGACAACGGCGGCGACGGAGCTAGAAACAGGAGGCGGTGGCGGCGCGGGCACTCGAGGAAAGAGGGGGAGACCAGCGATTTTTCTTCCTTAAAACGGGGCACCGCATGGGTGCACTGTACCTCTTTTGGACGACGCGTCTGGGGGGGCGATGGCCGATGGATATGCAGATATCGCAGAGCTCACCAGGGCACTGTGCGCGGCAGACGGCAGTGGAGGCAGTGGACTTGATTGCCCATGGGGCGCCACGTGTCGACCCCTCTCTGGCCCGGACCCCTCGCCGTTTTCGTTTCGTTTCGTTTCGTTTCATTCCGTCTGGGGCATTTATTATTTGCGATGGAGCGTGTACTTTTTTTCTCCTCATCTCCGCTGCAAAGATACCCAAAATAAGGTACTCCTAGCAAATTAGATGGCTGTGCAGTGCGCAGTGTGTGGAGGGATTTATATTTTGGGTTGCCAAAAATATCTGTTTGTACTAGGTGGGATCAGAAAGGTCTGCGAAATTTTAACAGAAATTAAATCCTTTTATGATGTTTCGTCACCTTTTGGGCTGCTCTAGCAATGGCATGGTCAACCCTCTCGCCGCACCAATTTACCAACACCTTCAAGACGTCCAAAAACTGCAATTAATTAGATTCGTATTTCGGGTGCCAGAAAAATCCGTTCCCTTGCAAGATTATCGGAATCCATAAAATTTCGCTGGATTTTCACCGAAATTTAAATCCCTAGTGGCACAACGCGGGAATGATTTTCTGGAGGGCAACGATATAGCCCTAAAAAGACCACAATAAGTTGATAGTTTTTCTTTGGATGATATTTTAAATTTAAAAAATTCAGTTGACAAACTTTTTTGACCGAAATCACCAGAACTTTTGTTCAGCGGCAAAACTTAAGACATTTTTATTTGCAAATTTGAATATTAATAGGATATATGGCACTGCTTAAACCCGAAATTCGAGAATTATCATTGTTTCTTTGCTTCTTGGATATATGCCATTATGAAAACATGTTTATTCAATATTTGCCACTGTGTGTGACACGTGTCACTTTTTTTTTTGTAATGGACAGTGGCAAATCTCAAAAAGAGAGGTTTGTGTGGCGGAAAGTACAAAAAAAGGGACACGTGTCATACAGAGTGGCAAATATCGAATAAACGTGTTTTCGTAATGGCATATTAGCATACATGCCACTGAAGAGTCTCTATTGGGCAGAAATGCCACTGCAGACATTGAAATATCGAAGATGCCATTATAAACTTCAGATTTGTGCATACATGCCATTTTCGGAGCTGGAAGGGAATTTCAGATGAAATACAAAGGTATATATGGTTGGAAATACGGTCTGACATGTGGGGCCCATATGTCAGCCTCCCCCACTTCATCTTCTTCCTCATCCCAACTCTCTCCCTCTCCACCACCCGCCGGGGGCACCATTGCCTTCCACGCCGTCAAGGTCATCGCCGGCGGCTGGCTGCGACGCCGCCATCTTCCTCTCCCCCACGCGCGCACGGCTGCGACGCCGCCATCTTCCTCGAGCCCGGCGGCCGGCGAGCGACGGTGCTTCGGTGAGTCCAGCGAGGGGGAGGTGGCGGCGAGCGGCGGACGAGGTCGGCGGTGGCTTGGCGACCTCTCCGGTGGTGGCTGCGCGGCGCGGGATGGCCCGAGGCAGCGGCGCGACGGCGGCCTTCGCCGGCTGCGCGGGCTGCTCGCCGGCGGCCGCGCTAGCAGCGCTAAGGACTAGGGGAAGGGGCGGCGTAGCTGCGCGCGGCCACGGGAAAGATGATGGTAGCGGCGGCTTGGGCTATGAAGGCCTGTGGTGGCTACAGAGGGGAGGTCGCCGCCGCCGTGGGTGAAGGGGAGGTCACCGCCGCCGCTATGGGCAGTGGGGGAAGCGGAGCTCACCGCCGCCATGGGGGGAGCCAGGCTGTCGCGGCCGCCATGGACAGTGGGGGAGGGGGGCTCCATCGCCGCCGCCATGGGTGAAGGGGAGGCATCGCCGTCGCCATGCGCGCGTGGGGGAGAGGCACGGCCGCGCCTCGCCGTCACCGCCCTCCTGCCGCGTTGCCCCTTGCCCGAGCCGCCCCTCGCCCGAGCCACCCATCGTCGGAGCCCCGTCGCCGGCGGGGTCGCGTATCGACCAGAGAGAGGAGAGAGAGGGAGAGAGTTGGGATGAGGAAGAAGATGAGGTGGGGGAGGTTGACATGTGGGCCCCATATGTCAGACCGTATTTCCAACCGTATATACCTTTGTATTTCATCTGAAATTCCATTCCAGCTCCGAAAATGGCATGTATGCACAAATCTGAAGTTTATAATGGCATCTTCGATATTTCAATGTCCGCAGTGGCATTTATGCCCAATGGAGACTCTCCTGTGGCATGTATGCTTTTAACCTATATCCAATAAGCAAATGAACGATGACAATTCTCGAATTTCGGGCTTAAGCAGTGGCATGTATCATATTAACCCTATATTTTATTGCGTCGCCCCCAAGTTGGTCCTAACAAATCTGTCGTTCGCGTTCGGCTTCCATACCGTGTCTAGCTTCCTCACGCAGATCCATCGTAATCGCGTCGATCGTCACCACGAACGGCACCGGCCCCCCCCCTTTCATTGCGTGTTAAGCCCAACCCAAACACAACTGAACACGGCCAAACCGCCTATCGAAGAGGCCCTCGTTCTTCTCAAAAAAAAAATAATTATGGCCTCAACTATCAGGGTAGAGCTCTTCACCATGCTTTGATCACGTTGTTGCTAAGAAAAAAGGCATATGATGATCATCACGAAGCTTTGGAGCCTCATGGGGCTCAGTACACCGCCTACAAATTCTGGTGTGACAAGGATGTTTGTGCTTACGCTATTCTGGTGGCTTGCATGGAGGTGCATCTCAAAGCGAGGTGGACTCAATGGGTTATGCATGACTAATGTAGTTAAATCTTTGTGATCGCTTTGAGGCTACTAGTGACTCTCCATATCTTGTTGTGTGATATGAGCAATCTCTATAACAGCGTGACACGTGTGATATGTTAACGTGTCACAATGGCTCGGATGTAACGTCGAGAAACTGCTTTGTACTATCACTTCAGATCTGGTTCGAACAAAACACAACTTCATGCATGAAAATACATGGTTTCGGAGATTTTAGACTTAAGTAAAACGCGAGATAACTAATATATAACTACGATGCAATTTACTCTATGTATACATATTACCCTATTGGCTCTGATACAAGCATAAATGCTATGTTCTCCGCTGCGAGGATCCAACTTGAGCCCGGCAGGTTATGACCTCCAACAAGCAGTCCATATATTATTCCATAAAGCTGAAAAAAAAATATAGAAAGTGTCAGCATCCTCTGCTGCTGTTACGGCCGCCCCTTGCAACCCGTTACGCGAAAAAAAAAAATTTAACCTTTTTTAAATAAATAATTTAAAATTAACCCTCGCCAAAAAGTTTTTGCAGATCTGACCCCTTTGGACGCGGAAAACCTAGTTATTTAGAAAATATCCATAATAGATGCATAGCCAACCATTCTAAATAAGTTAAAAAAGAGTTGAGCCAGCGGCAAAAAAATTATCCATATTGTTGATGGGTTGCATTTGAATTTAATTAGAAAATATCCAAATTTTGGGATAGATAGGAATTTGATTTTAGCCAATAAAGATGTTGCGAATTTAAGTTTGATTCATAAACTTCTTCCAAAACACCAAATTATCAACCGTCTTCCGTTGTATCGCTAACTACTACATGGGGAAAAAAAACTTTAGGACACGTTTGGGAACAAGAATCCCCGCGGGGATCCCTGCCAAAAACCAGGGATAATTCCCACGTGGCGTACTCCCCAAGGAAAATTTTCGGGGCCCTTTGGCAAACACGCGGTTCGGTGATATCCCACCCCATCCTCGTGAAAATTCCGAGAAAAGAAATCAATGTCATCTCACTCGAAAAAAATCCCCGTCTCCACTTGACTCTGTCCACTCTCTCTCTCTCTCTCTCTCGATTCTTCCCAAGTGCTCCAACGAGGAGGAGGTGACCGCGGAGCTCCAAGGAGGCAGCGGTGACTACGGAGCTCCGAGCAGGCGGCGACAGCGATGGAGCTCCGAGCAGGTGGCACCGGTGAAGCTTTGAGCAGGCCGCAGCGACAGCGAAGCTCCGAGCAGAAGACAACGGCGGCGACGGAGCTAGAAACAGGAGGCGGTGGCGGCGCGGGCACTCGAGGAAAGAGGGGGAGACCAGCGATTTTTCTTCCTTAAAACGGGGCACCGCATGGGTGCACTGTACCTCTTTTGGACGACGCGTCTGGGGGGGCGATGGCCGATGGATATGCAGATATCGCAGAGCTCACCAGGGCACTGTGCGCGGCAGTGGGGGCACTGGACTTGATTGCCCATGGGGCGCCACGTGTCGACCCCTCTCTGGCCAGGACCCCTCGCCGTTTTCCTTTCGTTTCGTTTCATTCCGTCTGGGGCATTTATTATTTGCGATGGAGCGTGTACTTTTTTTCTCCTCATCTCCGCTGCAAAGATACCCAAAATAAGGTACTCCTAGCAAATTAGATGGCTGTGCAGTGCGCAGTGTGTGGAGGGATTTATATTTTGGGTTGCCAAAAATATCTGTTTGTACTAGGTGGGATCAGAAAGGTCTGCGAAATTTTAACAGAAATTAAATCCTTTTATGATGTTTCGTCACCTTTTGGGCTGCTCTAGTAATGGCATGGTCAACCCTCTCGCCGCCCCAATTCACCAACACCTTCAAGACGTCCAAAAACTGTAATTAGATTCGTATTTAATTAGGGTGCCAGAAAAATCCGTTCCCTAGCAAGATTATCGGAATCCATAAAATTTCGCTGGATTTTCACCGAAATTTAAATCCCTAGTGACACAAGGGGGGAATGGTTTTCTGGAGGGCAACGATATAGCCCTAAAAAGACCACGATAAGTTGATAGTTTTTCTTTGGATGATATTTTAAATTAAAAAATTCAGTTGACAACCTTCTTTTGACCGAAATTACCAAACTTTTTGTTCAGCGGCAAAACTTAAAGACATTTTTATTTGCAATTTGAATATTAACAAAAGTTTTAAACGATATATAGTTATGTGTTTATTGTCGATCACCAACTATAATTGGCAAAAATTCGGTGATACAATTTTCTATGAGTAACACGGTGGTACTCCATAGATCAGTATTCTCATGTAAAAGGTTGGTAATTCATGCGCTCTCCAATGTCTTGTTTCGGTCATATTCTAGGGTTAATAGGATATATGCTACTGCTCAAACCCGAAATTCGAGAATTGTCATCGTTTCTTTGCTATTGGATATATGCCATTATGAAAACATGTTTATTCAATATTTGCCACTGTGTGTGACACGTGTCCCTTTTTTTGTAATGGACAGTGGCAAATCTCGAAAAGAAAGGTTTGTGTGGTGGCATATATCTGATTAAAAGTAAAAAAAAAAAGGGACACGTGTCGCACAGAGTGGCAAATATCGAATAAACATGTTTTCGTAATGGCATATATCCAATAAGCAAATGAACAATGTCGATTCTTGAATTTCGGGTTTAAGCAGTGGCATGTATCCTATTAACCCTATATTCTATTACGGCGCCCCTAAGTTGGTCCTAACAAATATGTCGTTCCCGTTCGCCTTCCATACCATGTCTAGCTTCCTCACCTAGATCCATCGTAATCGCGTGGATCGTCACCACGAACGGCACCAGCGCGCCCCTTTCATTGCGAGTTAAGCCCAGCCCAAACACAACTGAACACGGCCAAACCGGCTATCGAAGAGGCCCTCATTCTTCTAAAAAAAATTTATGGCCTCAACTACCAAGGTAAAGCTCTTCATCATGCTTTGATGATGTTGCTGCTAAGAAAAAAGACATATGATGATCATCACAAAGCTTTGGAGCCTCATGAGGCTCAGTACACCGCGCGCCTACAAATTCTGGTGTGACAAGGATGCTTGTGCTTATGCTATTCTGGTGGCTTGCATGGAGGTGCATCTCAAAGCGAGGTGGACTCAATGGGTTATGCATGACTAATGTAGTTAAATCTTCCTGATCGCTTTGAGAGCATGGCTAGGAGACCCCCAATCAAGACCCATGTATCAGCACGAGCATGCACAGCATAGAGTCTGCTGTTTTTTGAATTTTTTGGGCGCGTTTACTGTAGCTACAGTAGAATACGGAGCCTGCTGGGAAAGCTCTGAGGCTACTAGTGACTCTCCATATATTGTTGTGCGATATGAACAATCTCTATAACAGTGTGACACATGTGTGATATGTTGGCATGTCAGAATGGCTCGGATGTAACGTTGAGAAACCGCTTTGTACTATCACTTCGGACCTGGTTGGAACAAAACACAACTTCATGCATGAAAATACATGGTTTCGGAGATTTTAGACTAAAGTAAAAACGAGAGATAACTAATTGTTGGAGCCCATTGCGATCCGGACCATCTCATGGCCTACAGCGATCCGGCTCCCCCCGAGACCAACACCAGGTCTCGGGCCCAGGTTCCCACATCTATTGGCCCAACTGGAAGCACAAGTGAGGTTCTGGCCCAACTCAGCCCAAAAGACTAGCCTGAAGAGAGAGGGGTGCCTACACCTTTTAAGTTGTGATCTTGCATCACCAATATTCGATGTGTGACTAGACCCAACAATCTCCCCCATCACACATCGGATCATATATCCTACACCGTGCGATCTCCTGGAAACGTTTCAGGTTACCGACCATGACTCGGATACCACTTGTTAGAGCCCGTTGCGATCCAGACCATCTCATGACCCACAGCGATCCGACTCCCCCTGAGACCAACACCTGGTCTCGGGCCAAGGATCCCACATCTATTGGCCCAACTGGAAGCACAACCCAGGTTCTGTACCAACTCAGCCAAAAAGACTAGCCTGAAGGGAGAGGGGTGCCTACACCTTTTAAGTTGTGTTCCCCCATCACAAATATCCTATTTGTGACTAAACCCAACAGGTGCAGCCGGTATACTGCGGTATTATGGATTGGTGAGGAGGGCCCATAAGCAGAGCTCCGTGGATGTAGGCGAAAGCTGAACTGCGTTACCAAACATCGTGTCTCCTAGTGTCGTTCGTGATCTTGCAATGGCACATAGCCTAACAAGTGGTATCAGAGCTTGGTTGGCGAGATTGGCCACGCAGAAGATTAGGGGAAGGCACGAGGTTTATGCATACACGGGCGCCGCAGAAAACACCTCATCGGCGTAAGGTGGAGCATGGTGGCGATCGACGATTCGATCGATGGTGTCGGACACTTCGGACAGGAGGCTCGAACCGTTCGATGGGCTACCGTTGGTAGGGATTTACCAAGGCCAGGTGATCAAAGGCTGACAAAGTAGCTGGCGAGCAGGTCGGCAGGCGATGGGGCGACCTCGGCGTTTGCAATCAAACCAGTAAGCGCGGATGGATGCCGGATAGATCGGAACGGCGGGAGCAGTGATGCGACCGGATGTTGCACAGGAGGCGCTGCATCACGACACTGGAGGTAAAGCTGTGGCGTGGATGCAGATAGCCAGGTTGCGGCATGTCTTGCCGTGCACAGATGACGTGGTGCACGGTGGCAGGCTAGAAAGCCTGCTCGAGGGCTTGAAGATTGGATCTTGAGTTGGAGGAGTTTTTTCATTGATTTTTCAGTGAATTTTTCGGCGACGGTGAACATCCTCGGTGGGTCCCACGGCGTACGAGGTCACTGTCCACGTATGGTGAACAATAATGTGGCGGCGGCGACCCAGGCGAGGGGGACGCCGGGCCCAAATGGGGGCGCACGACAGCTGGCCCAAGCACGGTCAGCCCTGGCGGACGGGGTTGAAATAGTAGCGGCTAGCCCAGGCACGGTCAGCCCAGGCGGACAGGACTGAAATAGTGTCGGATTCCGTTTTTTTAGTCCAAATTTTGCAGAAAAGTCAATAAGGTGGAGGTGCAGTCCAGATTTGAGGTGGTATAGAAGTCTTAAAACACTAGAATTCACCTGTAAGGGGGTTAGCTCACCACTATAAAAGGGGATCCAAGGGGGAGCCAAACTCAAAAATCCAAAGTAATCAACGGTGGTTTTGAGCGCATATTTCGGAGGAGTTTTTTTAAGGCATGAGATTCCGAAGGAGGGAGACATTTTGAAGGGCTGTTGGCGATCTGTTTAAGATGGCGAACAGGTCGGGTGGCGATAAATCCATCGACAAGCAATCATGGATTTAAATAGCGCTATAGCACCGCTATAGCGTCACTATAGAGTTTGGGAGACACTGGCGCTACGCTTTTGACCATTTTGACGCTATTGACGCTAAGACCGCTATAACGCGAAATAGCGCGCTAAACCGCGCCGTGAACAGGCCAATTTAGCGTCGCTATAGCACTTTGGGTCAAAATTTAGAGTTTGTGTGTTGTACTGTTGTTACAGTATTAGTGTGTTATTGTTACCTGTTGCTATGGTGGGTTGTTTGTGTGTTGTACACCCGTACTGCTGTTACCTGTTGCCTTGTTGTTGGACATATTAAGTACTTAAGTTGTTAGGCTGTTGACTAATATGCAGGAAAGCTGCAGAACTAATTTATGTTGGCTTGTTGGATTTAAATAGCTGCTGTGATTCCCTGCATTTTGCATATTTTTTTGGAAAAACGCTAAATGTCTTAGCATCGCTATAGCGTCGCTATAGCACGTCTTAGCGTTTCTGGGAGGCCTTCGCTAAAGTGTTTAGCGCGCTATTTAAAACACTGCAAGCAATTGACGTTGGTAGAATCGCAGGTCGATAGGATAAAGCCAACAAATATAAATTTCGGTATGATGAGGTTTGACGGTACGGGAAACTTCAGTTTATGGCTGTCGGAGTCTGAGAATTGCGCTCCTGAAGAGCAGCGGGTCCACGGACCGGCAGATGAATTTGTGGGTTGTGTGAGGCCCAACGACAACCCTTCTCAGCAGCCCGGGGCGGTGACCAAGCCTACAGGGCTCAGGCCACGCGGTCTTCCCGGACAAGGCCTGGTGCGACTTGGCGATCCGGGTATGGGTCCTTCGTACGGTAAAGGAGGGAGAACAGGGAGGAGAATAAGGAAGGAAACAACACAAACCGTGAAGACACAAGCTATTTACCCTGGTTCGAGCCCCCACTGCCGGGTAATAGCTCTACTCCAGCCTTGTTGATTATACGGTGGAAAACAATATAAGAGGTGCCGAGACCGGGCTTGAAGGCATCGATCCCGAGATTACAAAGGTGGTGGCTAAAGACTACAGCTACTGCTGAGGAAGCTTCGGATGTGCGTGTGGCTTGAGTGGCTTGTTAAGACCTGAATCCCCCTCCCCGTTGCCGGGGATCTTCCTTTTATAGGCGCGGCGGGTTGCCCGGAGCTGATCTAGCGGGCCCCGCGCTGGTCTTTGCTTTAGTAGCGGTACTCTTGTCTCGTTCCAGGGCTCTGTCTGGTTCGGAGCCTGTAGGGAGAAACTATTCAGGTCAGTACTGGACACGTGTTTGTCTTGATATGCCGATACGGGGAGAAATCGTGCTTTAGGGAGAAAGCACTTTCCCTTATTCCCAACATAGCCTTGACTGGACCAAGCCAGCTTCGCGCCACCCGTTGGGGGCGTCGCATAGCGTAACAGCCGTCGCCGCCTGCCAAAGGAGGCAACGACAAGCTAGGCTGCCCGCGCGCCTCTCCCCGGGCTGCGGGTTCCCGGGGAGATACAGTTCTTCCCGGTCAAGGCCGGGGAAAAGGTGGTGGGGTATGACAGCTGTCGCCACCTGCCCACGGACATGCGGACTGTCCCCGGGACCTTTTTCCCGGGCTAAGGATAGCCCAGGAGGGCGCGGCGCCTATTGGAGCGCGGCTTTTGACCTGGTCAAGCCCGGGTGAGACTCTGACGGGCTAGACGCTTTCCTTGGCATGGCCAAAGGTGGCCTTTTGTACATGTGGTGGGCCGGTATGGAATCGGCCCAATGCCTATCTCGTGATGGGCCATTTACCAATCACCAACAGCCAGCCCCCGAGCCTCGAGCGGGTCACGCGGCGAGCCGGTCTGAGGTCTTTCACCGACACACGGCGAGGTGAGCTCCTAACCCCTCACACGGTCTTGAGTGCTCCCACACGCGGTGAGCTCCTTAAATCCACACCACCAACTCACAGCGGCGTCCACCAACACATGATGGACTTCACTCCATCACCGCCAACGCACGGCGGCGGCCACCGACACACGGTGGACTTTCCCCCAATACACGGAGGCACAAGAGAATGATAAAAGCTTGGTGAAGACGGCTTGGTGAAGATCCTCCTTCTGGCAACGAAGTCCAAAGGAGCACAAATCCGGAGAACACTCACCTCACCAACACTCTCCTCACATGCACATGGAAACCCTAGGGCAAGCCTCCATGGGAGAGAGCTCTCACACTGGGAAGGTGGCTAGGGATGCAAATGAGTCTCTCAAACCCTCCCTTGAGCAGGAAACCCCTTTATATACTCCCCACTTCTAAACCCTAAAAAATAGATCTCAGATCCATAATTTAACCATAGTCCGGACAACACCCCGGACAATTCTCGGACAGTCCGAACGAAGGCAGGCGCCTACTGGAAATTGAACTTGCAAGCCAGGGAGGACAACACTTGGGCCGGACAGTCCGGCCTAAGGTATCAGCTCAACTGTGCAGTAGAAACTAACACTCAGCTAGGACAGTCCTATCCCCAGGGTGACTTACCAGCAATTTTTGGCAGATCACGTAGCTTGAGAGAGAAAGTTTGGCGTTGGAGAGAATATTTGGAGAGGTGGAAAATTTAGACGCTACAAAACACGAACTTGAGGACAAGAAGTCAGGACCTAAAACCCTCAGAAGGACTTCGGAAGGTCACTAATGGCTCAACTGTGCTCTTGGGACCCTGCAGCCAGAAAGAGAATTCACACAAGCAACTAAGTTACGCCAACAACTCACCCAAGAACTTAGAAGAAATATGAAAATAAAGTCCTTAGTCTTGAGTGAAGTCGATGCCAGGAAATCACCGCTTTGTGGGGTCCAAGAAAACCAAGAGTTCCCATTTGAGAATTAAGTGCATCAATCTCCAAAATAAATAATAAAGCCCATGGGAGCTTGATTTTTACAATTGCGGCGCTTATATCTCATCGAAAACCTCGTTTTATTTCTTTGCTAGTCTCAGGTGATAAAGGCGGTCATGGGACTAGAAAGAAGAACAAGAAAAATAACAGGGCGATGCGGATGCAATGAGTGGGGGCACATGAAGAGGGACTGTTCATATCCACCAAAGGGAGCAGACGCTAATGTGGCAATAGGCTCATGTGACTCCAGAAGTGGCAGTGCTGAGGTTCTCCTACTAGAATGGGCTACTGTTGTAGGTGGAGCTATAAGCGTGTTTTTGCAGGGTCGGCATCATCTGTTCCAAAAGACGACGAGTTCGAGGAGGACTCGTAGGGCGGCCCACTATAGGCTGCAAAAGAATGAAGCAATCAGAGTCCGAGTGCACGGGTTCGCGCAAAACGATGGAACGACTTAAGGTGGAGAAGACCATATTCTCCAAGGTGGAGTTTGTTAGGTATTGCATCGAATATGTGTACAAGTATGTTACATGAACTCTGTGTTGTAATAGGCAGGTTTGGTTTAGAGTTAGAGTCGAACTCTAGCTAGGCCTCCACTATATAAAGGGAGGCAACCTTGGTGTAATCAAGACATAGGTCTGAGGATGTTAACGGACGGCATGTGACCATGACCTGTGCAGCCGGTATGCTACAGTATTATGGATTGGGGAGGGGCGCCCATAATCAGAACCCCCAGATGTAGGCGAAAGCTGAACTACGTTACGAAACATCGTGTCTCTTAGTGTCGTTCGTAATCTTGCATTGACGCATATCTTAACACTAATATATACTTACATGCAGTTTACTCTATGTATACATACTAGAGGGTACACGCGCTGCGCTGCGCCGTCTTGTTTACAGAAAAAGCATCGTTTGATGATATGATGACATATTCTGTAAAATACTAATAACATGATAATTTGTCACTACATACACAATTTAATATGACCAGGTATGGATCCTTATGGGCATGTCAATGCATCTTTATTAAAGATTTGTTGTAATCGAATAAAAATGCTGACAAAAGGATCTGCAAACCATATACCTGAACTTGAGCAAATAATAACCTGTGAGGGCCAATTTCCACAACATATTAGCAGTCATACTAAATTTTTATCGCCAGAAACGGACATGTGTACTTACACCTTCAGCTGCTCGGATTCTTCCTTTCGTTGGTCCATCAATTGTTGTGTGTGAATCATGGCTGAACTTTACCTCATAAGAGGTTTCTGGAGCTGGAATCAGATCTTGCAAGCAATTTATTATTCTTGCAGGACCAACGTGAAGGGCTTCAACACATAAATAAAATAATATTCAATGCCAAATTAAGGTAAACCTATAATGACCATTATGTGCTCCGTAAATTGCGAATGGATCAAATTTAGCAACTTGTCAAATTAAGTAATCTGTAACATAGGCATAGTTAACAAATATCAAACATAGGAAATAATTGACCAAATATGGGAACTGCAGTAAAGAAAGCTTGACACTAACATCCAATTCTGACAACCCATCTCCCAAACAATACTGCCATGAGGGCCTCATCTGATCTATACTAACTTTTTTACAGATCACTATGTGCGTAAACATAAAAGTGGAAAAAGGTCAAAGTCAATATAAGCGGGAGATCAAATAACATACTTACATGAACAACATAATAGTCCAAGCAGATGACATGGACAGATGACATTGCGGCAGAAAAGTCCATCTAGGTCTCAACTAAGAGGTTTCATAAACCGGCAAAGGAAGTAACCCAACTTACAATTCATAATAGATTGCCACATTAAGAGATATGCTAATAACCAAGCATGCAGGTATAGTCATGGTATTAACCAGAAACTATATATGAAAACATGGTATACTATATAGCCAACAAAATAGATGATGATCAAAGGTAAACATGTCTAATATGCAGGCAAAAATGAGCACGAAAAGGCAGCATGTAATGGACGTTTGGATCTGTAAAGTAAGGCATTTGGTCTGCTGGCAAACCAAAAAAAGATATCTAACCTAAACCAAGCGAACGTATATTTGCAGGAGAAAAGTGCATTTCGTGATAATCCATATATATAACTATGTCATGAACAGGAGGGAAAATAGCTGCAGAACAGAGCAACAACACCAGATCAGGAAAACATTGAATCTAGATGCATTACCCCAAATGCGAAGAAATGGAAAAGATACAAATATGAGAGGGATAGAATGTCCAGTTATAAGTATTCAAAGGAGGAGGTCTAAGTCTTCATCCGTCCGAAGCAGAATCGTACAATGAACAATTAGGGATGTTGAGATTCGGTTACATAGTAGAGGGGTAGGATCAGTTTCTTCATTAGCCTTGTATAGCAAGAACATCAACATTGTTCTCCATAATTCATAGACCCGGCTGGAAACAAAATGGTACATTAATTTAACGGTGACGAAAAGACATTCACATTACAATGGCAACGAAGAGATGCAAAAATCGGCATTGAACAATACCTAAAACTAAAATCCAATAATTTTTTGTCACACAAAGTCCATAGCACGTCCACTGGATTTCATTTAAGCGAAATGCGCTATTATTGTACGCACTATTAGCATGTAAAGGAATTGCTATGCGATGAAGCATGCTTAGCTGGAGCAGGAGATGCTGATGGTGGAGGTGGGGGTGAGCTGATGGTGGCGTTAGTGCAGGAACGTGCCCTGTTGCTTCCACGGCCTAGGGAAGACACCAGAGGACAGGAGGAGCCGGCGACGCGAGGGCATGAAGAGGATGCGGGGCCCAAATGAAAAAAATAGTTGTGAGTTGTGACCATGAGAAAACGGAGGCCGCGGCGGGAGGCACGGCGCGGCAAGGCAGCAGCCGTCGGCACCACCGGATCCGGGCCGAGAGAAGGCGGAGGCCCGCCATCGCCGGCGGCTGGAAGAGGACATGGAACCGGCGGCGTAGGGTCCGGGCGGAGACTGGGCCGGTGACACCATACCTGGGCAAAGGCGGGGCAAGCGGAGATGGGGTCCGCGGGGACGGGGCCGGCGGAGCAGCATCCATGGGGAGATGGGGCCCGCGGTGGAGGATCCGGGCGAACATGGCGCCGGCTACGCGGGAAGAGGAGGCGACGGTCGGACGGGGTGAGGCGGTGGGCGAATGGAGCGAGGCGGCAACGTACGGGAAGAGGCGGCGGCGAAGGGGGAGGGCTTTCCCGAAAGAAGGCGAACGACGTTCCAGCGCGGCCGGGGACTGGCTGGGGCGGAGGAGGCGGAGACGGTGATAGGGCGGGGGCGAGACTGAGAGGAGAGGAGAGAAGAGGGAGACGGGAGGATTGAGGAATGGGGGACGGGCTATGGGGGCGGAGCGAACGCTGCGTGCGGTGGCATTGCGGGTAATTTGCCTGCAACTACAGGTGTACTTAGAAAGGCCAAAAGGGTTGAATCGTACGTGGCGGAAAAAACGGAGGGTGCATACGGAAATTTCCATGGAGGAAATACCACTGGCTGGGGACCTCAGCAGCAAATTCAAACATCGGAGGGTTTTTTTACAAAGCCCTCAGGGTTGTAGGGGCGGTGCGTGGCAGGCTGGGAAAATGACACGGGGCGGGGAGGGGTGAAGGGAGACCCCACGTGGGCTGGCCTGGGCAGCGCCGCGCGTTCGGTGGGTCGGGCGGAGACAGGTGGCGCGAGCTGGGCCGTTGATAGAGCAAATCCGACGGTAAGGGAAAAATGGATGACGTGGCCACAGCGAATGGGCAGTTTACGCACGGATTACGCCGTATAGAGTATTTTGAAATTAGCCTATTGGCTAAGAGACAAGAACAAATGCTATATTCTCCGTTGTGAGGATCCAACTTGAGCCCGGCAGGTTATGACCTCCAACAAGCAGTCCATATTCCATAAAGTTGAAAAAAATATAGAAAGAGTCAGCATTCTCTGCTGCTGTTACGGCCGCCCCCTTGCAAGTTGCAACCCGTTACGCAAGAGGATCTCAGCTTGAAAATAAAAAACGGGGAGAGGAGGAGTGTACAGTGAAGTGCAAACCAGACGGGCTCCTGAGCCGGGCCCTGGGCCCCTGGCCATGCTCTCTGGAGCCTGGACCACACCTCACCTGCCAATGGCACCCGGCAAAGGCAGCAACATGCAGGCAGCAGGAGCCCCGTCCTTTGGTGTGCAACAATGAAGTACGCCTGCGCCCGAGAGCAACTGGCAAGCATCGGCTGGCTGGCTGACACATGCCTGGCCCGGGAGACATCACCTCGCCTCCTCACCGGTGGTGCCCTAGGCCATGATTTGTATTTTTTTTCTTTTCTGATCGAGAACAGGACATGAATCGATCGCGTCCTTGATTTTTCAGGTTGAGTTGCCCCCTCCGGTTTCCCGCGAACGCAGAGCATCGGATATGTGTGGACCCGTGCCCGATCCCCGGTGGGTATTCCTCGTTAGGTGATGGGCATGGTCTCATGAGAAGAAGTTAACTCTAGCTGGGATGTAAATGAAAAAAAAAAACATTTCTCGGGGATGATGGGATGAGGACGGAAAAAATTTCTCTAGCGGGACCCGGCTGAGGACTCGAAATTAGTTTACTCTATTTGAACTGTTATGTCGCAAACATGTCATCTATACCCACATTTCCATATATACATCAATCAAATCTCTAAAGCGTACTTATTCTATTTTTCTTCTCTCTTGACATGATTTTAGAATAAAAATGGTGATAAATGTTTTCCTCTTATGTGTAATTTTCGCGGGGATTGGTCCCCGACTGGGCCCCGCCACTTGAACGGGGATGGGGATGGAGAATTTTCAATCCCCGCGAAGGAGAACAACATGGGGACGAAAAAATTTTAGGTCGCTGGATAGGAATGGGGAAGCACTCCCCGATGGGGAATGGCCCTTTTGCCACTCCTAGTAGCGGAGTAGGTGACGCGACGATGGAGCAAAGCAGCTCGTTTCGTAATGAATGGATGCTGATGTTGCTCTTGCTGCACATGTAAGAGCATCGTAGAAAAAGCTCTAACATAAAATGTACAACGATAGAGTATTTATTGAAAAAAAAACATTTAGGATGTAATATAAAGTATGAAAGAGATTTAAAGATATAGATGTAATATGTAGCGAATAATGTTATATAGTGCATACTTAGAATTTCGGATGAAGATGTTTACAGACAATCACTCCATTGTGCCAATTCTCTGGCACTTGCCTTTCTACCTAGCGGTGTTGCATGTCTCACTGGTTTTGGCCTTGATGGATTGGAGGATATGCTGCTGATCGAGTCTCTCTTAGATTCATGGTTTGGTTTGATTTTGTTCATATGAGCCAAAATTTGTTATTTTTTGTGTATACCATTTATTGTAACATTTTACAATATTTTTTAGGGCTTGGTTTGATTTTGTTCGGATGAGCCAAAATTTGTTATTTTTGTGTATACCATTTATTGTAACATTTTTTATAGTATTTTTTAAGGGCTTCGTGAGGTTTTTCTCAATTAACCTTTTCATGTCTCCTCCTAAAGACTCCAAACTTTTGCCTCAACCAAACTGAACTCCACCCACCAACCAGAGGCCTATTGCCTGCCACAGAGCGAGAAATTGCCCTTCTTTTTTTTGATAGAAGAAATTGCCCTTCTACTCTTGATCGTTTGTGCTCTAGAGATTCCTAGATTCGTAGGAAGCCACGAGTAAAATGCAACCAAATCCAGGCCCCTCCTGCCGTCCTGGTCCTGCCTCCTCCTTGCCAATCGCCATCACAAGATGCCACTTTACATAATTACTGCAATGGTCCAATGATCCAATCCCATGGCACATGCGTACGGAGGCTTACCTAGATGTCGCAGAACCATGCAAAACTAACGCATGGACCAGATAGTCGCATTTACTATTGGTTAATGCTATACAGTTTTTTTTAGCAAAGAGTTAATGCTATACAGTTGATGGCACCTGCTCTTCTACTTGCCAAGTGCAAGGTTTTCGCTAGGGCCATGGCACCGGGGAGAGAAATGCGCAGGAACTGAACCGGTCACCGCTCCATGTTCTGGTGCTGGAGCCATTCCTGAATGGCTGAACGGAGGGCGTGGTTGGGGATGAGCCGGTTGTGCTGAAGCGGCAAGTTGGTCATTGGAGATGTAACGCTGCCAGTGCCCAGCCAGCTCCTGATAGCTTCAGCTTCGTAAGTGAATCCATCCGCTGCAATGTGAGGGTCATTCATCACATCCTGAAATTTTTGCCCACGGGAGGTATGGTTAGTGTCACCGGATAAAAGTGCTATGCCCCTGTTCATGCAGAACTGGAAATTTTCATGAAGACGAAGTAAATGACACGTCCAACACTAAAAAGTGTTTCAGCATTATTCCGGAAGTCGTGATCTTTCGGTAATACGAAATGATTTTTCAGTATAACCTATACAAAAATACATATGCCTGAATAGGGGAAAACTAGAAGGTTCCTTGATATACCATTATACCTGATTAATAGGGCAGATGAAGTACGATGGTGTGAAGATTTCATTCAGCACAGATCTAGAGGACGAAGGTAAAGATGATGCTGCAGCATCTCTCATTGCCTCAACAGCTCCCCACACCTCACCAGAAAGATCAGGACGGCACCTACTGCTTAGCTCTGTGCATTGGAGAGCAAGGTGTGCTAGCTGATAAACATGCACATCAGGCCACTCTCCCGCTGAGGTATCAATGACTGAGCTCAGGTTTCCTCCCACCATTGCATCCTCCACGAGCTTCTTTATCCCAATTGGAGACCTTCCTGTTAGAAGACGCAATACCACAATCCCAAACGAATAAACATCGGAGAGAGGTGTCAGCTCCCCAGTGGCAAAAAATTCTGGGTCCATGTATACAGGGGTTCCTGCAGGATGTATGGTGCGGTATAGGGTAGTGTTGTTGGAGCTGGAGTGGATTAGGAGACGGGAAATACCGAAGTCACTAAGCTTACTGACTAAGTCGACATCAAGGAGAATGTTAGCAGGCTTGAGATCTCCATGAACAACTGGATGAGGTTTGTTCTTGTGAAGAAAGATCAGCGCTGAACATATCTCGGCAATAATTCGAACACGAATGTGCCACAACAGAGTATGCCTCTTATTTGCACATACAAGAAAATCTTCAAGGCTTCCATTTGGTAAGAACTCATAGACAAGTGTAGATGACTCCAAGCATGCTCCTACGAGGGTTACAAGGTGTGGATGTCTCACTCTACTGAGGATAGCAACCTGCAATGGAAATCCAAAAGACATTAATGGACTAGCAAGGATGTCATTTTAAATTGTTTATTCTAGTTCCAATTTTTTGAACTGGAAAAAGGAGGTAGAGTTGAACTACCTTTTCCAGTATGATAGAGAGGAAGTTGAAAATCAAAACGAGACTATGAGAATGAACTACCTCTTGTTCAAACTGTGATTGACCCCGTAAAATATCAGGTCTCAGCACCTTTATCGCAACTGTCTTGTTCTGGATGACACCTCTGTACATGCAGCCAAATCCACCTTCTCCAATCTTCAGTGAACTACTAAAATTTTCTGTTGCACACTCCAGATCAGATGATGAAAAATCACAGGGCATTGCTGTAACTAAAACCGAACGCTTCTGGCCTCTTCTCTGGCGTAACTCCTCGGCCTCTCGGACTGCACGATCTCTTTCATGTAGCAAGTGCTCGTGTTCTGACAGAAGTCGGTCATAATGCTCTCTAGATTCTGAGAGCTGACCTTGAAGGTACTCATTATGATCATTGGCTTTCTGAAGTTCCTCCGAAACCTCATCTTTCTGTATTTTAAGTTGTTCCAACTCTTGTTGTGCCCTTGAAAGAAATTTCTCAGTTTCTTTCTGTTTTTGAACCGCCTGCAGAAACCAAACACTCATTATTCCTGTTATCAAGATAGATGATTTGACATGTGGCTCCATGTAACATTAATAGAAAATGCAAACTTCTCTATTAAAATAGCATGCTAACATCTTGGATGCCTTTTATGAAAAAAATTTGAAAAATTTGTCAAATGGCAGCCTGTTGTTATTTGCAGCAGATGTAAGTTGGTCCCAGTGGAGTTAGTCAGTTAGGTTTTGGGCTTTCAAGAGGTATATTTCTTGGAACAGCTGTGGCAGCAAGCCTAGATGTGATGTTCTGCTGTCTTATATAATCAAACTTCTTATAAATCATAAATCACTAGATGGCAATATTTGGTCTCGAGTTTAGATCAAGCTAGCATGTGGCAACAAGAAATGCATAACATGGTAACTTTTTAATGAATACAGCTATAAATTTACCATTCGCTCAGATTTAATCAGCCTCAAGAGGTTGTCAGACGCTTCTTTCTTGAATACTTCACCTTCTTCCATGTTATTTTGGAGTTTATTGAGCAAATCATCGTCCTGTAAGGATCATTTGAGCAAATATTATTCATATGGAGAGTATAATTGATAATTTAGCAACAGACTTACATTGAGAAACGTTTTAAACCCCTTTCAGCTGGTTTATGGTTTATAATTGGTACTTCTGAAGATTTGGACTTGTTTGGAGAACTGTAGCTGTAGCAACAAGCTCTTTTCGTAGCTAATGGCTATAAGGTTTTTATTTTTTCTGAAAGGTCGCTTGTCAGTTTATCTGTCAATTAGTTTAGTTGTTTAGAGCAATGTTCCTAATGTTAATGATGAGTTTTGCTTATTTGCTTAATCAAGTCACTATTTTTATGCAATACGTTAGAGCCTTAGAGGGGACGGGATGATTCCTAGCATATTGGTAGTCAGACAGAGTCAAGCATGTTTTTTAAAAAAGACAGAGCCAAGACGGGGAGGCAGGGGGAAAAGGTGGTAAAATAAGATTGGCGCGGATAGCCGTGAGGTCCAAGTGAGAGGGAGGAGGTCCAAGCAATGCTTGGGAACGAGAATGACGGTGGGGCAGCGCTTGTGGATGTTGATTGCCACTACAGGCGCCACGTTGTTTGGGATTTCATCTATTACCTCAGGAACTGGCTGTTCCTCCACAACATGATGCTCCTGCTGTGGCACAGCATCATGTTCAGGAGGGGAGGTCCCAACAACAGCACGAGTTGTGCCATTGGCCAAGGGTGCCGCTGCAGCATCTGCCTCGGTCTGCACCTCGGCAATGGCAGCGGGGGCAGGGCCCTCCCCGACGTAGCGGAACATGTCGTTGAGCACAAAGTAGCCCCTCTCCTGCCGGGCGAGGAAGAAGGATTGCGAGAACCCGCGGCGCACGCCGTCGCCGCTAGTGAGGTGGCCCGCCACGAGCACGGTGACGCCGCCGTCGAGCGACTCCTGAGAGTCGACCGTCGTGGTCTCCGCCCGCGCCATGTCCATCGCCATGATCTTCGCGCCGATCGCCTCCACGGTGGTGATGGAGTTCATGTCGCCCGCGGCACCGGAGGAGGGGCGGCCGAGGAGGCTGGCGTCCTGGTAGAAGCGGTGGACCAGCTCCGGCGACTGGTGCAGCATGTGGTAGTACTGCTGCACGAACGCGTTGCCCACCACTTGCGCGGGGGGCGTCGCTCCAACGTCCACTTGCGCGGGGGACGTCGCTCCAACGTCCAGCGGCCGCTGGGGGCGGCGGCGGCGCGGCATGGGAGCTGGATCGGGGGAGGAGCGGGGACTGCTAGGGTTTTGGGGAGGCGCGTGCTGGCGAGGGGCGCGGCTCCCGTGCGGCGGCGGTGGCGGCGCGTGCGGAACAGCAGCTATACAGGTCTCGCGGCAAAAGATGGGGAACCGTCAACTAACTGGTCGTTGTTGTGAGTGGGCCATGTGGCCTGAGTAGTTAGGCCTTGTTCCCTTTTTTTTCGCTGGAAGTAAGCTGATAATTTCTTCTCGTCAAAAGTAGCTGAAGTGGCCCATAATTTTAAACTAAAAATTTATGACCTATCGCAGTCTTAAAAAATTTAACAAAATATAAAAAATATTTTAGAATCTCGAAGAAAAACCGTTTGAAATCCTGCAAAAATAACTACAATGCACTACATCGCTTGACTTGTATAAAAATGAAGAAATTTTAATTTAATCTAATCTAATCTAAGATGAAGAAAGCCAAGACCTTAACCGTTCTCCCTTGTGCTATGCTTTCCTATTCCTCAAGTTCTTTTTCAAATCCCCTTTTACTGCTTGAATCCTGGTTGTAGGGCTCTATCGTTCCTGACTTGGATCTCTTTGTTTACGCTGTGGTGTTCCTTCCTAAATCGTGCAAACCTAGGGTTTAGGGATTTTTCTGCGGGAGCTTGAGAGTAACCGCAAACCTTCCTCCAGAAATTACCTTGCCGCCCGATCGAGGAGTTGCAAAAAGAATTTACCCTACTGTCCGATCGAGGAGCTGCGAAAACGACCAATGGATCGCAATCGAGCTCTGATACCAAAGTTGTAATGGCCAATTTGATCAGAGAGAAAAAGAATTTGGAGAAGGGAAAAGCATAGCACAAAGGAGGAGTCAGAACAAAGAGAGATTATGAGATATACTACCTCCGGTCACAAAAAGAAGTCGCCGTTGACTTTTGAGCACGCCTTTAACCATTCGTCTTATTAAAAAAAGTTATGTAAATATCATTTATTTTGTTATGATTTGCTTTATTATTAAATGTATTTTAAATATGACTTATATTTTTACATATTTGAACTAAATTTTTAAATAAGACGAATGATCAAAGGCGTGCTGAAAAGTAAACGACGACTTCTTTTTTGTGACCGGAGAAAGTAATTCATTTATTTCATCGATACCTCCTTCAAAACAACACATCGGTTAAGTACTCTAGGTCGCGCTTGTGCTACGGGTAGAAGGCAAGGTCAATGGTGTAGGATAGTGACATATGGTATCGGAGCCGAAGGGTGTAGGATGTGTCACGATGGCCACACGTAGAGGGGTCGTGACATATGGTATCAGAGCCAATCCCTAGGTTTGGGGGGTGTAACGACTCAGTGGGCCATGCCACACCAGTAGGCCATAGGCGCTTGCGCTACATGTAGTAGGCAAGATCAATGGCATCGAGATTTAGTCCATCCTTGCCCATGTTAGGGGGTCTATCCACCATAAAAGGGAGAGGTCACCCTTTCTCACTGGGCCAGTCTTTTGGGGTGTAGGACCCTCTACCCTGGTTGGGTAGCCAAAGGGCATAGGGCATGTCACGATTGTCATGCGTAGAGGGGTCATGACACTCCCGTACGGTGGTGGTGGCGATGTGTGCGTGCCGAACAGCAATGATATGAGCTTCGTGGCAAAAGATGGGGATTGGTGAACTGGTCGATGCATATTAAATTGCATACACCAATTGTTTGGATATGCGCTGCGATCCTACCATCTCATGGCCCGCCAGCGATCCGGCTCCCCCCGAGACCAACACCTGGTCTCGGGCCCAAGTCTCCACATTTATTGGTCCAACTAGAAGCACAACCCAAGTCCTTGCCCAACTCTGCCTAAAAGACTAGCCTAGTGGAAGAGGGGTGCCTCCACCTTTTAAATTGTGCTCCCCCATCACCAATAACCGATGTAGGACTAAACCCAACAATCTTCCCCATCACACATCGGACCATTGTCCTACACCGTGCGATCTCACGAAGACGTTCTGGGTTACCGACCATGGCTCTGATACCATGGCCCGACAGCGATCCGGCTCCCCCCGAGACCAACACCTGGTCTCGGACCCAGGTCCCCACATCTATTGGTCCAACTAGAAGCACAACCCAGGTCGTGCCCCAACTCAGCCCAAATGACTAGCCTTGTGGGAGAGGGGTGCCTCCACCTTTTAAGTTGTGCTCCCCATCACCAATAACCGATGTGGGACTAAACCCAACAATCTCCCCCATCACACATCGGACCATCTGTCCTACACCATGCGATCTCACGAAGACGTTCCAGGTTACCGACCATGGCTCTGATACCACTTGTTGGAGCCCGCTGCGATCCTCCAACACCTTATCTCGGGCCCAGATCCCCACATCTATTGGTCCAACTAGAAGCACAACCCAGATCCTGCCCCAACTCAACCCCTAGCCTTGTGGGAGAGGGGTGCCTCCACCTTTTAAGTTGTGTTCCCCCATCACCAATAACCGATGTGGGACTAAACCCAACAATCTCCCCCATCACACATCGGACCATCTGTCCTACACCGTGCGATCTTACGAAGACGTTCCGGGTTACCGACCAGGGCTCTGATACCACTTGTTGGAGATCGCTGCGATCCTGCCATCTCATGGCCCGACAGCGATCCGGCTCCCCCTGTGATCCTGCCATCTCATGGTCCGACAGCGATCCGGCTCCCCCCGAGACCAACACCTGGTCTCAGGCCCAGGTCCCCACATCTATTGGTCCAACTAGAAGCACAACCCAGATCCTAGCCCAACTCAACCCAAAAAACAAGCCTGGTGGGAGAGGGGTGCCTCCGCCTTTTAAATTGCGCTCCCCCATCACCAATAACCGATGTGGGACAATTCAACCAAAAGTTTAAACTAATGGGAAATGAACAACACATTTATACTTTTCAATAGTGGATGACGACGACAGATATCAATGTTTGAGGAGGAAGGGATAGGATGGGTAGAGGCAGGAAAATCGAGGGCAACAAGAATGGTGCAGCGGCATCGACATTCACAGAAGACGGGGGCAGGATGTGACAAAAGTCACATGCATCAATTTTTTTCATGAAGATTGAAGAGGTATGCCACTTTTGGCAGGTAATTTCTAACCAAAAGCCCATAAAAGCTGCATGAGATGACTTTTCGCCATCTGTTCTAGAAGGATTACTGGTCACAATGCAAGCCGTGTGCTTGCAAGAGGTAAAGAATAAATACTCATGGAAGACTTATGAAAAGAAAGAAATTAGCCTGACCAATATCTCTTCCAGGTCCTCAGGTCCAACAATACCACCATTTGCCCTATTGATGAATGCTGCACATCTGAGTCAACAAAATGAAATGCCACTTCAAACAATACTACAATTATATAAACTAAGGCTAATAAAGTACTGGAGATCTACCTCCTTAAGCCCTCAAGCACTTCCACATTGTTCACGTCGCGCTTCAAACCCTCTATGTAAGTTTTCAGAGCTTCTTCGTAGTTTTCAATCAGGAACCGAACTTTAGCTTTACCCACATAGCCCTTCAGGAAAGTAGGATACACTTTAATAGAATGTAAAATAGTTTCAAAACATGCATTACAATGAACAAATGCATAACAAACATACAACTCATATATCATAATTTTTCTGAAGGAAATTTTATCAATCAGGAGCTCTTCAAATCACAATGTGGGAAAAAGTCTATTTTTGGTTCCTCAAACCAATGTTTTTTTGGTCCCCCCGCCCCCCAAAAAAAAAAAATCAGGCAAACAAGGTCCCCAAAATATGAAAAAATGCATAAATGGTTCTTTCATGAGTCCAATGGTGGTTTCAATCGAAGTGGCACATGTTTGACCTTGATTTTTGAAAAAAAAAAAAAAGGAATCCAAAAAAAACTGCACATTAGAGTTCCTCATATTTTTATAAGATCATAAAAATTTTCCCCGTATTGACAACATTATATAAATTTCTAAAGTTTCTAGCATTTTCTAGCAGTTTGCAAAATAGGGGAAAAAAAGGGAAATGTTTTCATGGGTTCTGGTAATTATAAGGAACTAAAACATAAGTTTTTTTCATTTTATTTTGTGAACATGGTTATACAAAAATCTTTTAGTCAAGCATATCCTAATTTGGACAAAACCACCGTTTTGATGGGTCCAAGAACCTTTTAAAAATGAATTTCATATTTCAGAGACCATGTTTAACTAGTTTTAGTTTTTAGGGGCCAAAAAGTGCTGTTGGCCATAGTCAAGGGAGTAAAATAGACTTTTTCCATTCAATGTATATTAACTTCAACCAGTTAATTAAACCTGCATAATAACAAAAATCCTTACTCTAGGATCATTTGGATTCTTTTCTATAGCTTTGGTATAACAAGCTTCTGCTTCCTGATATTTATTTTGCCTCAAAAATTCATTGCCTGCGAAGTTTGTACACGATCAGAAAGTAGCACTCATATATCATAATTGGCATGATGCATAACTAGTTTAGGGGCTGGACACATTATGCTTCAACAAAGAACATATATGTGAATCGACAGGAGTTCTATCCAGTATCCACTTCCGTAGTTACCCTATATAAATGCTCCTGGACTTCCACTGATATGAGAACCTCAAACCTCAATTCAACACACAAGAAAAGTAAACTACAGATTTTTTTTCTCAGAGACCAGAGAACTATATATATTGTAAATTGTAATTTTACATTTTTTTTGTAGTTTAGGGGATCAACTAGCTATCAGTCAACTAATAGTTATTTCTTTCAATTGATTTTTTGGGCCGTTGGATTAAATGACCCCAGATTTTTTGGTCCAGCGGCGGCCGGACGGCAGCCCCCAGCCCCCAGCGCACAGCGCCCTCCCCCTCGTCTCCCTCCGTCCCCTGCAGCCCGTCGCACTGCGCCGCCTCTCCCCGTCGCACACAGCTACCCGCCGCCTCCTGGCCCCGTCGCACTTTGCTCTGTCCTTGTGTCGCGAATGGCTCAATCAATCGGGTTGGGTTAAGCCAGCAAAAGGAGCAATGGCAAATCGGTCAGGGCACATAAGAAAATAAAGAAAAAGAATAGAAAATGATTAATAATGCTGAAAAAGAATTACAAATAAGTCAAAATGAGCTTAATGGCACTGAGATAAGGAATTCGCAACCCCGGTGGCGCGGTGGATCAGGCTCGCAAAAGTAATGGCGTAGGAGACGAGGCGTGCGAATTGAGTGACGCGTGGGTTAAAATCCCCTAAAAGCCTATTAGCAACTACAACACATTTGACGATTGCCGATTGGTAGACTGCAACCATTTCGCGTGTATCATTGTCCTAGTGAACAGCGCTGGATCGGAAAACCACCCAAAGTCCAAACCTTCCTCGCGGTGGCGATCGGCCGCTCTCTGATCCAGCCGCCGCAGCTCTTCCAACAACCCCAGCGCTCTGTCCAGCTTCCGGAGCGTGGTGTTGCTGTCGTGCTCGTCCAGCGACTGCTGCAGCGCGCTGATCGCCAGCTCGTAGTCCCCGGCGCAGCCGGCGAGCTCGAGGAGCGCCGACCCCTTCCGCGCCAGCGCCAGCGCGACCAGCTCCTTGCTGGCGTGGAGCTCCCTCCCCCTCTTCACCGCCGCGTCGCAGTCCCTGACGCACTCCCCGTACTGAAAGGCAACCAAGCGAAGGGCAAGGGGGTGAGGTGAGACGGCGGCGCTGCTCCTGGCGCTGGAGAGGGAGCGAGTGGTCGGAGGGGAACCTTGGCCATTTGGAAGTAGGCGGCGGCGCGGCGATTGAGCAGGGAGACGTCATCGGGGTCCAGGTTGACGCCACGGCTGTAGCGATGGACGGCCTCCTGAAGGGAGCGCGCCATGTAGGCGGCGTCGCAGGCGTCCTTCTCCCGCTCCGCCGCCGCCAAGCGCCGGTCGTCGGATGCCATCGTCGCGCCTCCCCGCGCGCGCACGATGCGGTCGAGGAGACCAGACGCAGTCGCTGCTTCTCTCGTCTTCCCGGTCCTCGTGTCGTGACTCCGTGAGTCGTGACTCGTGAGCGAGTGACAGGGCAGGCTGCCTTTGCGTTGGGCCTTCCACCGTATGGGCCTTGTAGGATTTTGGTCTCATTGGAGAAAGGGGGATAGCCCACGTTGGGCCTTCCACCGTATGGCCTTTTAAAGGATTTTGGACTCCGTAGGAAAAAGGGCCGAAAGCCCAGCATTTTCTATGGCGCTATCCCAATGGATAATGTTTTCAATGCCAATGGATAATGAGTATGTGCAGTATTTCAAAATTTCAACACTTCTGTTCTTGCATTTAGTACTCCGAGGCCAATAAATGATGGCCAATACCCTTGGGTTACAGACATGGCCAATTGAGTTTATCCTAGCATGTACAAATACAGGGTAAAAACTGGAGTTACTAGCTGAACCAGGTGACAGTAGGATGGGAGTGGCAGCGGCTAGTTAGGTACCCCCTCCGTTCTTTTTTTATTTAACACTTTTGACTTTTGAACACATCTTTGATTATTTATCTTATTCAAAAAAACTATGTAAATACCATTTATTTTGTTGTGATTTGTTTTATCACTAAATGTATTTTAAGCATGACTTATATTTTTGCATGTTTGCACTAAATTTTTGAATAATACGAATGATTAAAGACGTGCTCAAAAGTCAACGTGTCAAATAAAAAAACGGAGGGAGTAGAATAGAACAGGAGGTTCACACTAGGGGTTCACTGCCCACACTAGGGAGTACTCCCTCCATCCCCAAATATAAGGAGTAGTTTGACTTCAAAAAAAGTTAAACTTAGTAAATTTATAAATTAATCAAATTATATGCATCGTTGGTATACAAAAGTTGTACCGATATGTTTATATTTCAAAGTGTTTTTTTATACAATATCCTTTTTCTAGAAATTCATAATATATAATAGAGAAATTTAACAGTCAAAATAAATTTTAAAAGAGGAAGTAAAAATACGTCCTATATTTTGAGATAGAGGAAGTAATTCTTAGTATTGGGTGAGCCAACTGGTTGCCCAGCTATTCCAAATGTGTCCTTAAATGTGGGAATTGATGGGTAAGATGCAAGGACAAAAAATGATTTCAAGCATGGAGATATCATGGATTCACTCATCGAGAAGGTAAACAATGCCTCTGGCGTTCTGAATGATTCATACCAGCTCTATCACTCGCGGTTTTCTTGGCATCCAAACTGCCAAAAGGCAGCGATCTAACCCACTCTTATACAGTATCTTTAGCACAGTACGCACAGTTGATTTATGATCTATGAAACACATAATTTACGTGAAACAACTATATCGTTCGGATGGTATACCATCATACAAAAAGGGTAGGTTGCGGTAGAGGCTGGCCGGCAATGACGACCTTACTATGCTTTGTTCTCAACGCATGCCTGTGGAGTAGGAAGAGCATCGTTGTGCTTCAGCCATTAGGCCCTTTAAGAGTTCCTTCGTTGTTTATTGTTTACTAAGGGCATTGTAAGATGGAAGTTGCTTAAGGAATGAAATTTAGTCCTTTCTCAAAAAAAAAAAAGTTAGTCAATAACTCAATATGCACAAGATATACTACTTCTATGGCGTGAGCCATATTTGGGGAGAAAATTAGCTATTTGCCACTCTTTTTGCGTGGCTTCGCAAATTTACCACTGCCAACATGGGCTTCACAAAATCGCCACCTTCCTCGTGCACACCTTGTTTCCCCTGCCACTTCTCCCCTTTTATTTGTTTTCTTTTTCTTTTCTAATTAACAGGCAGGTAAAAGGACAATAACACCCCTGACTATTGTTATCTGGCTGCTTGCCCTTTCTTCCTCTGCCCTGCTGCTACTCTAGCATCCCTGCTCTTGTGTTTACACTTCACAGTATAGGGATCATGGTGCCTTTGTGAAATTAATCATGGCGGCCTGGCAACGATCGCTTGTGGCCTGGCCTGCGGGAGACGGCGGGCGGCGGCCTGGTGCGCACGACGAGCGGCGGCCGAGAGCGCTGGAGCGTAGGAGACGGCGCGGGTGACGGCGCCCGACGGCCTGGTGCGCACGACAAGCGGCGACCCGCGTAGGAGACGGCGGGCACGGGAGACAGGATGCAATCCGGTATTTTATTAGGCAAGGGCATTGTAGTCTTTTCATGTGCCTAAAAATGGAAAAAGAAAAAAAAAATGGCGACTGAACAATGTGTCAACTAGTTGAGTGGCAATTTTGCGAAGCCGATATTAGCGGTGGTAAATTTGCGAAGCCACTCCAGGAAAGTGATAAATAGCCAATTTTCTCAGATTTGGCAGCACTTCACAAAGGGCACGCAGGTTTTTGACAGGCGTCAGTACCAGAGTGGCATTTGCATTAGATTAGATACAATCATACGAGGTTATATATACTATAACCCTACTTGTTAATGCTACAGAGTTGATGGCACTAGCTCTTCTACCTGCCAAGTCCAAGACTTCGTTAGGGACTAGGCAAGTAGGCATTGCAGGGAGGAGGGAAGTGCGCAGGAACAGAACCGGTTATAGCGTCATGTTCTGGCGCTGGAGCCATTCCTGAATGGCAGAACGGAGCGCGTAGTTGGGGATGAGCTCGTGGTGTTGAAGTGGTAAGTTGGTCATTGGAGATGTGACGCTGCCGGTTGCGAGCCAACTCCTGATAGCTTCAGCTTCATAAGTGAATCCATCCGCTGCAATGTGAGGGTCGTTCATGATATCCTGAAATTTTTGCCCATAAGAGTAATGGTTAGTGCCACCATATAAAAGCCATAGATCTTTATATATGATATGTAGAAAAGGCACTATGACCTGTCAGGCTTGATGCCTCTATTCATATTGAAATGGAAGTTTTCATGAAAACAAAGTAAATGACACTTTCGGCTCTAAAATCCAAGTGTTTCAGCATCATCTCCTATACATATATATGCCCAAGCAAGGAGAAAACCAAATGATTCATTTGACACACCTGAGATATAGGGCAGATGAAGTATGATGGTGTACAGTTCTCATCCGGAATAGATCTAGAGGATGAAGGCAAAGATGCTGCTGCAGCATCCCTCATGGCCTCAACAGCTCCCCACACCTCACCAGAAAGATCAGGACGGCACCTCCTGCTTAGCTCTGTGCATTGGAGAGCAAGATGTGCTAATTGATGGACATGCGCATCAGGCCACTCTCCTGCTGAAGTATCAATTAATGAGTTCAGGTCCCCTTCCTCCATTGCATCCTCCACGAGCTTCTTTATCCCAACTGGAGGCCTTCCTGTCAAAAGGCGCAATACCACAATCCCAAAGGAATAAACATCAGAGTGAGGTGTCAGCTCCCCAGTGGCAAGAAATTCTGGATCCATGTATTGAGGGGTTCCAGCAGGATGCATGGTGCGGTACAGGGTAGTGTTGTTGGAGCTGGACTGGATCAGCAGGCGAGAAATACCGAAGTCACTAAGCTTACTAACTAAGTTGACATCAAGGAGAATGTTAGCAGGCTTGAGATCTCCATGAACAACTGGATGAGGTTTGTTCTTGTGCATAAAGATCAGCGCTGAACATATCTCGGAAATAATTCTGACACGAACCTGCCACAACAGGGTTTGCCTCTTATCTGCACATACAAGGAAATCTTCAAGGCTTCCATTTGGTAAGAACTCATAGACTAGTGTAGATGATTCTGAGCATGCTCCTACAAGGGTTACAAGGTGTGGATGCCTCACTCTACTAAGGATAGAAATCTGCGATGGAAGTTCAGAACAAGACATCAACATTAGTGGAGTGAGCGAGAATGTCCTTTAAAAATGCTTGCTTTATTCTACCTACAGTTTTGAACTATAAAGGATATAGACCTCAGCTCATTTTCCCAGTATGATAAAGAGTGTTGAAAATCATAATGAGACTGAACTACCTCTTGTTCAAACTGTGATTGTCCCTGTATACTATCTGGTCTCAGCACCTTTATTGCAACTGTCATGTTCCGGAGGACACCTTTATATACGCAGCCAAACCCGCCTTCTCCAATCTTCAGTGAACTACTATAATTTTTTGTTGCACACTCCAGTTCAGATGATGAAAACTCACAGTGCATTGCTGTAACTAAAACTGAAAGCATCTGGCCTCTTTTCTGACGTAATTCTTCAACCTCTCGGATTGCACGATCCCGTTCGTGTAGCAAGTGGTCATGCTCTGATAGAAGCCAGTCAAAATGATCTCTGGATTCTGAGAGCTCACCTTGAAGGTGCTCATTATGCTCATCGGCTCTGTGAAGTTTCTCAGCAACCTCATCTTGTTGTATTTTAAGATGCTCCAATTCTTGCTGTACCCTGGAAAGAGATTCCTTGGTTTCTTTCAGTTGTTCGACTTGGCTTAAATACGAGTCCTGCAATGTCCTGGCCTGCAGAAATCAAATGCCTATCATTCCTGTCACCAAGATAGATAACTTGACTTGTGGCTTCAAGTAATATTAATAGCCTGCAAACATCCTGGATTCTTCTTTTACAACAAAATATATCTTTGGAAAACTTTTCATATGACATGCATACTGTTATTTGCAGCAAGTGAAAGTTGGTTCAAATGGAGCTAATCAGTTAAATCCTGGGTTTCTGCAAGTTGGCAGTTTTTTTGGAACAGCAGAGGCAGCAAGACTATATGTGGTGTTGCGCTTTTCTATACAATCAAACTTTTCACAGCAACAAATGATTAGATAACAATATTGGGCCTCAAGGCAATGTTCTAAAAGTACCAATTAATCCCCGATTAATCTCTAATCGACTGTCCTATGCTTAGCAGCGATTACCGATTAATTCTGATTTTCTCCGATTCATTCATGGATAAATCCCATTCAATTGCTAATCCTCAGCTCGTCGATCAATTAGCGATTAGCGATTTCTTGAACCAGCTCAAGTTCAGATAAAGCTAGCTTTTTGCAACAAGAAATGATTGGATACCAACATTTGGCCTCAAGTCTAGATAAAGCTAGCTTTTTGAAACAAGAAATGATTCGATAATAATATTTGTCCTTGAGTCTAAATAAAGCTAGCCTTTTGCAACAAGCAATGAATAACTAGCTGTCTAGTGAATCCAGATGAGAACCTACCATTCGTTCGGATTCAATTCGCCTCAAGCGCTCGTCAGACGCTTCTTTCTTCAATACTGCAGCTTCTTCCATGGTTTTCTGGAGTTCATTATGCAAATCATCGCCTGAACGAAAGTATCCCTGTAAGGATAATTAAGAACAAATATTATTCATTTTGGAGCATATAATCTAAGAATTAGAGTACATTTTTGGTGTTACCTACTGCCACCTGTTGCAGAAGGATTACCAGTCACAGGGCAAGGCATCAGGCATGTTACTTACAGGAGTTAAACCAAAACAGGTAGTGATGGAAGACTAACCAAGATGTCTCGCAGGTCCTCAGGCTCAACATTACCTCCATTAGCCCTCTTAATGTGTGCTGCGCATCTAAGTCAACAAAATGATAAGTCAATTCAAATAATAAAGCAAAGAAGGCTAATAAAGGGCTGAGAAGCTACCTCCTTAAGCCATCAACCACTTCCAGATTGTTTGGATCACACTTCAAACCCTCTAGGTAAGTTGCCAAAGCATTTTCATAATTGTTCATCAGGAACAGAGCTTTAGCTTTACGAACATAGCCCTTCAGAAAAGTAGGATCCAATTCAATACATTTCTCTGCATCTTCAAGACCTTCAGGCAAAGCTCCCATACAGATGTGCATTTGAGCTCTGTTGCTAAAAACCTGGACGATAGTCATGAAGAATTATCAAAAGTGAAATACTACAACAATCAGCATGGCAGCTTAAAATGGGGCTCCAAAGCATGGCTCACAAGTCACAATGTACAATGCGTAAAATACACGCAGCTCATAGATCATATGTTTTACTGAAGAAAGTTTTAATAATCAAGAACTCTTGTAATTCTGATAGATACATAATTTTAACCAATGACTTACATTGCACTCACTTGTTAATATGAAGTATAATCACTGGAATAACCAAAATCCTTACTCTGGGATCATTTGGATTCTTTTTCATAGCTTCGGTATAGTGAGCTGCTGCTTCCTTGAACTTCTTTTGCCTGAAAAGTTCATTGCCTGTAATGTTTATACACAATGAGAAGCAGCAGATGTATATCACAATGGCATGGTGTATATATAACTATTTAGGAGCTGGTAAAATCATACTTGAAGAAAGAACCTATGGATTGCTAGGATTCCTATCCAGCCATCTCTTACCTTGTTACCCTGTTTTTAAAAAGTTTTGAAAGTTTCGGGTTGCCCTGTTGTATAAGTGCATAAGTGCTCCTGTCCTTCCAGGCTTCCACTGATGTGAGAACCTTAACCCTTAATCCAATACACACGAGAAATAAAAAGATAGAACTTTTCTCAGAGAAATATATTGTACTTTAGCAGTTACTCTTTTTCCTTGCATATGGAGTATCAAGGAACGCTTGACACGCTATGACAACGTTAGAAATTTCATCAAATTTAACATGAGAATAAGGATCCTACACGAATGGGAAATGGAAGTGAACATACAGGTGAGACCATGCCCCTTAAATATCTTTTTTTCTTAACAAACGGGGCAGACGGTCTACCATTTCGTTAAGAAGAAAACTGTACATTGTATATGAACCTAGCCACGGCTAGGAAAACAAAACGATCAAGAGTAACAAGGACCTAAATATCTATTTCATCTGTGAATGACGAACAGAGTAACACCAAACACAAAAGACGATCAAGAAACAGCAACAATTTCCTCATTTGCATCTGCATTGTCCTAGTGAACAGCGCTATGTCAGAAAAGTGTCCAAACCTTTCTCGCGGTGGTGGTCGGCGGCTTCCTGATCAAGCCGCTCCTGCTCTTCCAGCTCCTTCCTCGCGCCCTCCGCCTCGTCCAGCCTGGCGCGCGTCTCCTCGCTGTAGTGCTCGGCCAGCGACTGCTGCAGCGCCCTGATCGCCGGCGCGTAGTCCCCGGCGCAGGCCGCGAGCTTGAGCAGCGCCGACGCCTTCCGCGACAGCGCCCGCGCGACCAGCTTGTTGTCGGCGCGGAGCTCCCTGCCCCTCGCCACCGCCTCGTCGCAGTCCCTCACGCACTCCCTGTACTGAAACGAAACCAGGCGCAAGGGGCGACGTGAAGCGGCCGGGCTCGGAGCGAGGGTTTTTGAGTGTCGGAGGGCGGCCACCTTGGCCATGAGGAGGTAGGCGGCGGCGCGGTTGGTGAGGAAGGAGATGTCTCGGGGGTCGAGGCTGGCGCCGCGGGTGTAGTGGTGGACGGCCGTCTCGAGGAAGAACTTGCCGTAGGCGGCGTTGCCGGCCTCCTTCTCGCGCTGCGCCTCCGCCGCCCGCTCCTCATCCACCGCCTCCATCGCCACTCCCTCCGCGCGCGGCTGGGAGGCGCTACGGTTACGGCTACAAGAACTGCAGATGCGTCTGGCCTTGGCGCCGCCAAGCCGCCGCCGGCGGCGCGGGGTGGTGGTGGGGTAGGAAGGAGGGGAGGAGACTTGACTGGAGAGTGGAGAGTGGGGAGCATGAGCATCTCTCGCGGGAGGGAAGAACATATCGACTGACCGCTGGGCCCCGCGGCTTAGTGGGTGATTTTTTTTAGCAATTAGTGTGTGCCTGTGTCACTGTGTGAGCTTGGCTCTGCTAAAACGAGATTGTTTTGAGAAGCAATACTGGCTTCTTGTCCTTGAGTGCAATTTATCCGCATAGGAATCAGTGTAGATTGCCAAGTTATTAGCAATCGTCTGATTTCCTTTGTGTTGACCTCAAGAGAATTGGAAGCTTCAAGTCAGGCATAGCCCTGGGAACTGGGCCGTGCTTTTATGGGCCGGTCCAAGCATGATCCGGTTTTATAGGTCCAAAACACAGCCCGGCATGAAATTATTTGGGTCATGCCGACCCGGCCGGATTGCCGTGCCGGGCCAGGGCTCATAAGCCGGCACGACAAATTTATAAAAAAAAATCATTTATTTCTCTGTTTTGTTGGGCGTGTCGTGCTCGGGCCGGCTCGATCGCGGCCCGTTGGGCTTTTGAGCCGTGCCGTGCCTGGCTTTTGGCAGTCCATGTCAGCCCGACACGGCTCGAAGTGTTGGCCGGGCCAGGCCTGAGGCACGGCGGTCTACCGAGTTAACAAAAATCCGAGGCAGATCATCAAAGAGAAAGATAGATACGTAGACGAGCAAGCAGAAGACCACCGTTAAAATGGCAGCGTCGCGAGGGGTTTATGGCTTGAGCAGCTCTCAATATTCTTAGTGAATATTGGTCCTAGAATATATACCTCACGTGTAGGAAGCACTGCACATATGAAATGAAATGTTCGTTAAGATATTAATGTTGCTCAAAGACATGTAGCACATAGACCATATGTTTTACGAAGAAAAAATTTAATAATCAGGGCTCTTCTAGTTCCGATAGATACATAATAACTTGACCAACCACTTGTTATGTGAACTTGTGAAGTACAATCACTGTGAAAACCAAAATCCTTACTCTGAGATTTTTTTTAGCTTCCTTAATCTATCTGCTAATACTAATTTAAAGTACGTATTATCTAGAAAACGGGAAAACTGGACATTAAAGATGCTCGAAGACAGGAGTTTTTTATTCATGTAAATCAAGTTTTTTGTAGAGCCTCATATTCCTGCAGATGACATAGAGCAGTGTGCATAATAAGAATGCCATATGGAATCAGGGCTTCCACTATCGAGTTCTGATGGAATGTGCCAACAACAAGTTTTTTTCTTAATTCATTTCACTGTAGCATGTATAATGGTACACATCCGCTGTATTTAAGTTGCAAATAAGTTTATTATATAGAATAAATAATGTGCAGGAAAGAGGGTGCGCATTGAGCCGTCTCCAATGCAAGAGATGATATTGCACGTGAATTAAGAGAAATTGTGTGTGATTAAGTGGCATAAAAAATATGCAGTTGTCTCTATACCATGTCTATCATTGTATAAGTTGTCCAGTCAGCTCTATAAGTGACATGACAATGGTTAGAGAGAGATGACGGTTGTATCAACCATTATACACACTCTTATCTACAAAACGCTTTAATTTCTTAAAACCGTTTGCTAATAAATCTTATAAGTTACGTCATAAAAACTCTCAAAACCTAAATCAAACTAAATGCTTCGTTTTGAAGCCACCTTTTTACCCTCTTGGTCTAGAAATTATCATAATAATTTATGGATTGATTTATTGGCATCTCTTACCATTTCGTTTAAGAGAGACAAACCGTCAGATAAGTTTTTCTATTATGGAGTGTTACTTCAACTAACACAACATGTTATTTTTCCAAAATTTTGGTTCTCTTTTATTTTGTTATTTGTCTGGGTTGGTCAACACAGTACGCCCATTTGACCTCATGGACCGACCAACAGACCAACCTTGACCTCCCTATTGACACGGGACAATTGTCTACCATGGGATGGTCGTATGTCGTTGACTCGAGATGCAGGGCTCGGCAAGACATGACAAAAACTGTTAGGAAGGAAGCAGGTGGTGTCTTGGAGATGAAGCTTGCCTAACTCTCCTCCCAACGACCAATATAGAGAGGCTCCACATTGACACTATCATATGGGCATTTGGCTCTTGCGCGGGCTTGGTCTTGCTCGAGGTGACCTCCTCTTTTGAATTCTCTCCACCATACTATTGGAAGGTTGGACGTAGGACTGTAATTTCGATGATGGGAGGACTAAACCAGGGTAAAAACGTTGTGTCGCTTGTTTGGATTTGCCATGGGCTCTTTTGCCTATAAATACCCTAGTACGCCACAGAATGGGGTTTGTTGATCCCCGCTTCAACAAAGTAAGCTCGGCATCTAGTGAACTCCAGTTCCTAACCCACCGACAGTTATATTTTAAGTGAACCTTTTTTAAAATTAGACTGTAATATGACCTATTTTATTTGCGGTTTGGTTTGGTTTAGTTTGGTTGAGGCAAATTTATTATTTTTGTACAAATCATTTAGTGTTACATTCTGTTCTATTTTTTGGAATTTATGGTTTTTTCTTAAAGATCTAATTTTTTAAATAATTCTTTACCGTTTCTATCCTTTTTAAAAGAGTAGTGCTACGGATCAGGCGTCCGATCCATAACAAAAATAAGGACGCTTTTCTAAAATGCGTTTTTTGAAATATAAACATGACACAGATGTTAGTAGTGTTGAAACAAGGAAGATTGTTCAGCGAAACATGACGAAACATATACGAACATTCTGAAAACATTGGCAAAATATGGTGAAAACATGGTGGAAAACCAATGAAACATGCCATGTTCTCGCATATTTCACTGTGATTCTGAAGAAATTTCACAAAAAGGCAAAAAAGTACGGAAAGACCCACCATCTCCTACGATCCACCGCCTACTTCCCTAAATCCGACGAGCTCCCCTGTTGTTCTCACCAAATCTGACCACCACGGTCAATTTCCCTTTGTCGGATGAGGAGATGGGGATGGAGAGAGAAAGAGGAAAGACAGAGAGAAGGGTGGAGAGAGAGATAGGGAAATAAGGATGGAAGATGGAGAACGAGGGAGCGGCGCCACGCCGATTTCCTTTGTCGAGTTGTCGTCGGCGAGTTTTTGCCGAGAGTGCCAGCATGAAGGGGGGAGAGAGATTGACGAACACGAGTTTCTACCGGAAGCGCGAGCAAAAAGGGGAGAGTGATACGGGCGGAAGAGCGGCAATGAATTGGCGAAACATTTCGCGTCCGTCGCACTGTTCAAAGAGAGCAAAAAGACAAAGGTCCGGCTGCCGTGTGGCGTGACGTCCCGTACGTTCGGATGCCGGACCACGACATTTTTTTTTAAAAAAAACTTTAACTTTTGACTCAATCAAACCAGATAAAACCTACAAATCAAATAGGACCATGGTTTACACCCACAGCACTAACAACACGTAGATCTACTTTATTTCCATTATTTCAGCCGTTCAATCAACGGTGGGACCAAACTATAATAGCCAAGATCAATCAAAGAAATTCTCACATAAATCAAGAAAAAATAAAAGATCTATGCCGTTGATCTCCCAAAATCCGACGAGCTCCCGCGCTGTTCTCGCCAGATCTGACCACCACGGTCGATTTCCCTTTTGTCAGATGAGGAGATGGGGATGGAGAGAGGAAGAGGAAAGATAGAGATAAGGGTGGAGAGAGATTGGGAGATAAGGAAGGAAGATGGAGAACGAGGGAGCGGCGCCACGCCGATTTCCTCTGTCGAGTTGTCGTCGGCGAGTTTTTGCTGGGGGCGCCAGCATGAAGGAGAGGGAGACGCGAACGCGAGTTTCTGTCGGAAGGGGAGCAAAAAGGGGAGAGAGTGATACGGACGGAAGAGCAGCAATGAATTGGCGAAACATTTCGTGTCCATCGCACTGGTCAAAGAGAGCAAAAAGACAAAGGTCCGGCTACCGTGTGGCAGTGACGTCCGATACGTTCGGACGTCGGATAACAACATTTTTTTTAAAAAAAAAACTTTAACTTTTAACTCAATCAAACCAGATAAAACCTACAAATCAAATAGGACCATGGTTTACACCCACAGCACTAACAACACGTAGATCTACTTTATTTCCATTCACTGCCGTGTTAATTTTTGCAGTTTATATAATAGTACACGGAATAATTATGCCCGGGCCGGCATACAGGCTCCATTTCTGCCCCCGTGTTTACGGAAGCACTGTAGCAACTAACAAGTGACCAGTGGCACGCTCGTGCGCTACAACTTGGCTCCTTTGCTCAGCTTCTTGTGCTTCGTGGAGCTGTGGTGGTTGCACGGGCACGCGGCCAGCAAGCCGCCGCCTCGCCGCCGCGCACGGCGCATGCAGCGATGCGCACACGGCGCGCGCGCGCAGAGGATCGTCGATGCGCGGGAGGAGAGCCATGGCGCTCGCGCTCGCCCTCGCTGCCATATGGTCCCCGCGCCCCCTCGCGTGCCCCGCCGCCGCCGCCGTCGCCGCGCACGTGCCGAGGACCGGGCGGCGCCTGCGTGCCAGCGGCGGTGGCTACTTCAATCCCCTCGTGGAGCCCGCCTGCCGCAGCCGCCGCTCCTCCAGCTCCGATAGCGCCAGCGCCGCGGTCGAGGCCGGCGAGGGGGAGAGGAGAATGGCCGCCGCCGCCGCCGATGATCTCAGGTCGGAATTCCTCCAGGTCCTGCTCAGCCGCCGCCGCCACCTCCAAGGTCAGCCTCCCTCATCTCCCGTCGTTCTGCCTGCCCTGTGTTGTGTGGACTGGCGTAAGCAAAACCGCGGAAGTTTCAGCGTGAGTTTTGAGGTTCCGGTTGCGGTTAGGCTGCGAGTTTGAAATGCTCGGAGGCGCAAAAGCCAATCGCAAGCATGAAGCGTGGTTTGTACCCAGATTTAGCACTTGGATTTGAGATTCATCAACTGTATGTATGATTGCGTATCACTGAATTTGCGGCTGAGCACTGACTAGATTGCTCGAAGCGCATCTCGTATGTGAAATCAGTGCTGTTTCGAGTGTGCTGATCAATGCCTGGCTTTGGATCTGTTCGCGCCAGTGCCTCTCACGGTGGAGCATGGGTGCCCGGTGGAGAACCCGCTGTACCAAGGGACTGGGTGTCTGGAGCACAGGAGGGTAAGGATCCTTGATATATTGGAGCTAAGATCTTGTGTAAAACCGAGGTGATCGCCGTTAGTTATAAGTTGTATCTGGAGATTTTCAGGTGATGGAGTCATGCCCGAAGAAGGAGGTAGAGAACTTCGGGGAGAAGCTGGTTGAAGAAAACTTCTACCTAATTACCGAGGTAAATGGCCATACTTTCTATGTAGTGTCATTTTGCCTCCATTTCCTGAACAAGAGTATTTATTATTGCCTTTTGCAAACAGTCAGGTGAACAAGGTCGTGTACCTGTGCTTCTACTGAGACTTAATGACACTGCCCCTAAAAGAAAACCAGTAATTGTAGTATTGCACAGCTCTTACAAGTGCAAAGAATGGTTGCGTCCACTGCTCGAGGTAAAAGAGCCTCTTATTTGAACTCCGTCGCTATGCAATGTGCAATACTCCAATCGCTGCTTTTAACTCGTTTATTACACATTTGCAGGCATATGCCTCCAGGGATTACATTTCTGTTGCCATTGATTCTCGTTATCATGGTGAAAGGGCCAGCAATAAGACTACTTACATAGATGTAATATACTTAACCCTTTTATATGCGCTGTTGTTTTCATGAAATAATCAACAATTGTAGTTCCCATGAACTTCATTTGACTTGATCAACACTATTTTCATGGTTTAAATCCAGGCACTGAAATTAGCTTGGAGGAATGGGGATACCATGCCTTTTATCTTCGACACGGTACAATATGTTATTGCCACTTGTTTACTACAATAAAAATCACTCTGTTGGTCTGTTATGAAGTTGCATCTATCTGTTCGATAAATAATATTTTTTTCTAATAATTAAATGGTTGTGTACCCTAGAAGGAATCAACAAAGTATATATGATTTGCCTTTAGTTGGCCTGGGATAATGCCTTGCCTGGTGGACTTCCCTCTTGGGATAAGTTCATGAGTAAAAAATGACTGATGTTGGTGTAATTTTAGCTGAATTTGTGCCGTAACTCTAATAAGCTCTTTACACTGGATGAATTAGCCCTTCAGCTGATTACTTCTTCTGGTCGAGTTCTCAGTACGATTGTCTCCTATGTTAATATTATCTGATATATCACACTTTGAAGTGTGTTAGGCTTTTGATTTTACCATATATCGTTTCTTAATGAGAGACATCTGCAGGTATGGGACTTGATAAAGCTTGGAGATTTTCTCAGTGAAAGGGAGGATGTTGACCCCTCTAGGATTGGGATTACTGGTGAATCACTTGGAGGTATTGTAGATCATGGTGGCACCTTGATATTGAATTAACACATGGAATTCACTTTTAAAAATTTACCCTTTTAATTTGGATGCATACAGGAATGCATGCATGGTTTGCTGCGTTTGCAGATGTACGGTACAGTGTTGTTGTTCCTATAATTGGTGTTCAGGTATATACAATAAATTATTTACATGGATGCACATGGTTTTGTGATTCACTCTATATTAAGCTATTCTCTATGACAACTACAGGGATTTAAATGGGCCATAGATAATAACAAGTGGCATGCTAGAGTTAATAGCATTAAGCCTCTATTTGAAGGTGGAACACCACACATCATCTCCTGTATCCTGTTCAAAAGTTGGGCCTGTGGCATAGAAAAGAGGCTTCCTTACATAAATTCAGATAATTTGCACACAAATATTGATGCTGCTTTGTTCTTATTTGTTTTCTATAGAAGCAAGAATTGATTTAGGGAAGAGCGAAATAGACTCGGAGGTTGTAGAAAAGGTAGCTATTTTATTTATTTGAATTTTATTTCTGATGAGTCTTGCATTAATGTTTCATGATTGTTTATCAACGTACTTTTACCAGGTTTGGGACAAGATGGCACCTGGTCTGGCCACACAATTTGATGCACCCTATTCATTTCCTCTGATTGCACCACGGCCTCTCCTCCTCCTAAATGGTAAAGAAACAATAAACAAATATTTTTCTGATTGAATGGTTCTTTTCTGCTTAATACTTATTTATTGCGTAATCCCCTTATAAGATATTGTCTCATTTTTCTTCTTTATGCATCCAACGAGCATCTGTCTGTGTAAGGTTGGGATGTTCAGTGTACAATATTTTGGTTTTGTGGTTGAGCCAGGGCTGTTGTTAACCCTTGATTCAGAAAAATATTGTTAGCACAGTATATTTCCTGCTGCTTGAAGTTTCATTTACCATGCAGCTGCTGAAGACCATCGATGCCCAATCCCTGGTATACAAGAACCTGTTTCCAGAGTTGCTAAGGCTTATGAAGAGGCTGGTTCTGCAGAGAAGTTCATGGTAACATAACCCAGATCGTCTTTCCGCTTTCTTTAGAAACCATACTCATGAACTTGTGATACTTGAAGTTCATGGTTTAATACTTCCCAATCTTATGTTCATTGTTGTCAGTATAAACGTCTAAACGTGCCAGAAAATGGTATTATCCATACTATGAATCTGCTATACAGCAATATGCTTCAAATTTGTAAAGTTGGCATTTCATGCATCAAAGTCTTTTCTCCTGAAAAAACATATTTTTATATTTTGAGTTAAAGCTATAGCTCAACATGGCCAATGGTTAGGAGCAAAAACCTTCATACAACCGTGGAAAGAGAAAAGTTTTCCGATAATGTAAAATATTCAGATAAAAATGTATGGGAGTATAATACAAGGGGTTTGGCACAAGATTATATACAACCTTTTTCCTCCGGAAGGTTTAATGTGGTTTTCAACAATATCCAAATGTTAAATTAAAAGTATTGCAATGCTATAAGAATCATTATGAGGTTTGTGGCTTTGGCTACCAAACTAATTAGCTTTGGTAACAGACATCAGTTATACAATGGGTGATGGTTTGGAACAAAAAAATGGTAAAATAAAAATAAAATTTTGCCCAGCCTATAGATGGAATAAGTGTTATCACCCTTGTACTATGTTCTCAGAGAGTTAGCTATGGTTTTTTTAATCATAGAAAGATTCTTATTAATAGTAACTGTTACGTGCTAAGCACGCAACGAGGGGGCATACGGCCCTTGACGTGGGCGAGACAAGCTTTTTCGAACTTAGCGCCTAGGCTGTTATTAGAGCCACCGTCTAAAAGATTAAATCTCAATTTACTTCATTGATTGGATGAATAGAAAGATATATGACCATCTCCTTTTTAGGGATGAATAATTTGGATCTGAGGAAAGTAATCCTAACTAATTTTTATCTCTAAGAAAGCTAACCTTATTTAATCCTTGACTCCCATCTAATCTTATCCTAACTCCCAAACCGTGCTACAGTACCACGGGCTGTTCATGGTGCTGCAATACCTGCGGGTACTATTCATGGGCCATTTGATTTTGGGTTCCATTGCGCCTGCCCATAACAGTAACACCGTTATTATTATGTGGTACAGTTTTGCACTAGAAAAAGGGTTGTAACTTGTAACATACATAATCCAATCAGAAACCAATGTAATCCAAGAGAACAAAAGATTGTAAACTTTAAAACTCTTCCCCAGAAAGGGCCTTGTGCATGAAGAGTTTTTTATTTGCTGTGTTGAGGGATGTCGGTGCTTCTTCAACCAAAAAAAAATCAGCCTTTTGGACTCTTCCTATGTTAAGTATTCAAGTCAGCATATTCTCCAAATAATGTCTTGGTCTCGCTCAGCATAGAACTGATTACTGCCGGTAACCGACAGAGAAGTAGTACTGACTGCCAGCTATGGCTGGTCCACAGCTGTTTTGAGGAACCCTGCTGGGAACTGGACTTCCTTATGTGTTATTCATTTTGAAGGCTGCCTTTTGTATGTGTTAAATGCTGAATCATGTGGGGCCATGGAGTTTAGGCACCCAGTACTAGGAGGCGCTGGAGATTGAATACTTATGTAGTACTCGTTGTCTCGGATGAAGTATCTTAGCTAGTTAGCTTGACGCCTTCTGCTTGCATAGTTGCATTCCATATTACCCTGGCTGCCTGGCAGTGTTTCCTTTTCTGCGCTATTCAAGTACTCCCTTCGTTTTTTTTGTTTGACGTTTTTGACTTTTTTGCACGTCTTTGACCATTCGTCTTATTCAAAAATTTAGTGCAAAGATGTATAAAAATAAGGCATATTTCAAGTACCTCTATTGATAAAACAAATCACAACAAAATAAATGATATTTACAAAAATAATTTGAATAAGACGAATGGTTAAAGACGTGTCGAAAAGTCAAAGACGTCAAACAAAAAAAACGGAGGTAGTTTTTTTTTTTGTTCATTGGATATCATGTTGTGTTGACCCAAAAATAACTAGGAAGCTTGAACAGGCTTTAACTCTACTTATGTCCTGAAATGAGACTTCCGAGTTACTAACATTGTCTTTACTATTCAGTTCATTGCAGAGCCAGGAGTTGATCATCGAATGACTGCAAACATGGTGAAGGAAGCAAGTGATTGGTTTGATCGCTTCCTGTAGTGTTCTGGATGAGTATGTCAAATGTCATCTCACCTTAACCATACTTTACTAAAGGCATACCCACAAGCCACCTAATAAAATTCTCTCATTTATCTGTTTGGTTCCTCTTCAAAACAGAATTTGAACCCTGCCAGGTTCTTGATTTGGTTTTTAAAAAGAAACCTCCTTTTGTATTGCATTCTGTTGAAGATGTCCGGAACATTTCATCATCACCTAATGTGTACTTTGTATACCTTGATAATTGTCAGCACCAAAAAAATAATAAAAGAACACGTATCACCAGCTGAAAGGGCAGAGATGGACTTGAGGAATAGTATATGTGTGTCAAGGCTCTGAGGAAAGGCTAATTGGGGCAAATCCAGGAGGTTCAGGTCCCCTATGGCTCGCTGTTCTGGTACTATTCTAGTTCAGTTTGTAAAATTTGTCATTTTTATATAGATCATAAATTTGCCATTTTTGTATAGACTATTCACTTTAACATTTTGTAATAATTTTAGCATTTTGTAATAATTTTTCAAGACTTTGTGAGATTTTTTCTCAAAGATCTAAAAAAGATTTTAAAATAAATTTTGTAGCCTTTTCAAGTCTTTTTTTTAAGACCATCAACCTTTTCAGCTACAGCTAAAATCAAATCACAACCGCGAATCAAAGAGGGCCAGACTTCACAATTCTGCTGGTCTGTACATCGACAACCAGATATATCGCATCTGGATCAATGGACTATTTTCCTTCGTGTGTTTTTTCTTCCTCACGCATTCTGAGCCGTAGGCTACAAGGCTAGGCTGCTTGCAGCAAGTCCAGATTCCGCGCGAGCCACGACGTGCTAACTACACTAATCAGGGCTAGATGGTCCACTAATCAGGTGACGTGGACCCCTTGGACGTTATACTGAATTGTAATTGTACTGATCATATATGGTCATGTGTGATACGATCGAACCGTCATTTACGCTTGCCAGCTGACTCATAGATCGCCACGATATATGCGTTCCCAAGTTTTTTTATGCTTAATAGACTTGGCAAAAAAAATTGTAAATCAACGGTTGAGGTGAGGCGGGCAAGAAAGCGATGATTTGGCAATGTAACTATTTTTTGGAAATTTGCCAACGATCTTTCTACTTTTTTCATTTGTCTAGATTGCATCCCTTATTTGCCAAAAAAAATTTAGGGTCTCTCCGATCTGTAAATTTCAAGAAAAAACAGGAATAGAAAAAATATTGGATTGGGGTGTCTAGACACGTTGAATCCAGCATGACTGAATCTACTATGTCTGCTATATACTACTCCCTCCGTTCCAAATTATAGGTCGTTTGACTTTTTTGACACGTACTTTGACCACTCGTCTTATTCAAATAATTAGTGAAAATATGAAAAAACTCAAGTCATTATTAAAGTACCTTTCATGATAGACTAAATCATAACAAAAAAAAATTATAATTATAATTTTTTTTGAATAAGACGAGTGGTCAAAGTACGTGTTAAAAAAGTCAAACGACCTATAATTTGGAACGGAGGGAGTATTAATTATTAAATTAAAAAGTGATTTATGGTGAGCGTTGAGTGGTGATCGATGAAGGCCATTTTTAATCTTAACTATCCGTTCATCCACTAGTTGTTGTGCTCGCTTATGACTTAAATCCCCAAGACGACAACCTAGTTCACAATCTAGTCCAACCCATAGTCCTCTATTTTGCTATATTTCTCCATATCCACCACTACACACCGACTAAGAAGACACAAACTCAAGTGTAAAAGTGCATTGGGATGACCACACTACATCTTAAGTAATGAATTTGGTTGGTTGCATGCATGAATATGATTGGTTGCATGCATTTAATCTTTTTTGAAAACGACAATTTGACTAGTTTTACTATTCAAATAGATCATAAAACATTCGCTGTTACCATAATAAATAAACATTTTAAAACGGATACTCTTGAGGACATGGACAAATATATCAAAATGGAGAGAGTAACCAATGTGATATAAACTTTGGAATTCAAATCTGATCGCACTAAGCATATGATTTCCTCTTCGAACTCTATGACCATCCCAACACCTAGCCAGGCATCGCCTTTGTGGAGCACGACTATTGATGAATGAACTAAAGGCCAAAATAAAAAGTAGGCTTCATCGGACACCATTTAACGCTTACACTTTTTAATAGTAGAAATCATTTTTAAAAAAAAATCGTAGCGAAGCACGTGCACCTAGCTAGTAATTATTATTTAAACACGTCATTTGATTTTATATCGTAGGAAAGATACGAATTCTAAGATTAATTACTAATTGAGTAGATAGATAATAGAAATTACACGAGAATTATCAAAGGAGTGCAGAAAAGTTAAGACTTCATGCTTGGAACTCTCAACTCTGGAGGAAAATTCTCTTATCATATGAAATTTCTTCGACTCAATCATTCAAACCAAACATCTCTATGAATTTTTTTCCTTTGAGTTGAATTGCTTCATTTTTTCATGGGATATACTTTTTCATGTTGTTAGTCATTTGTTATTTAAATCTATAGTAGAAATCCTGTTTGGGAGTACTATAGAAATACTAGAGACATCAAAATATTTTTCACCCTCAGCGGAACTTAGTCGCTAATTGAATGAAATTCTAGATTCGGAGAGCTTTGAGAAGCCGATCTGCTTGATCCAACTTGTTTTTGAGAGCTTTCATTAACAACCTCAAAACTTTTTAAAAAGTATTTAAAAAACCAAAGCATTTGGCTTTTGCAAATAGCCTGTTTAGGGGCATGTCAAATGGATTTTAGAATGTTCTAATATTGTAGCTAATAAAAGAAAAAAATAAAAATATAGATGAATAGTAAAAAATACGTAAATAGTGGTTGTGACATCTTAAGTTAGGACGTCGTTGATGATGAACTAATAATTTTATAATCTTACACTAACAAGCTAACAAAGTTCACCAATGGGCAAATGTTTATCATGGTAATACTGATTTGTCCTTTGGGTCGTTAACATGAAATTATCACGAGAAAATTTGCATGCACCACATTCGATCCCATATGGCAAACGTATCCCCTCCACGTATTATATAAGCAAAGCTATTTGGAAGAAGAATTTTTTCCCCTTTGTAACGGTTGATGAAGAGAAGTTGGCAGGTCATACTCACTGCTTCTTCTTCTGTGCATGCAAGTAGGCGATGCGTCACTCTGAAGCCTGGACGTCTCCGGGCAACGGCCGGCCGGGTTTTCATTTTCATATGGACGTTTGTTGCTAGGTCATTTTCCGGACACGCTTGATTAATCATTTTTATAGAAGAGATTATTCTCTCTCTGTGCGTGCTGCTGCCCAAGCATACAGAATTTATCATGCACAAGTTAATTTGTTGCCGTCTCATCAGTCAATTCGCATCAGCTACCATAATACACTGATATGTTCCGCCTTATTTCAGCCTGGCCACTCATGAAGATGACAAGACAATCAATCAGAGCTCTTCCAAAGTACAGTTACATGGTTTCAGCTGAAAGAAATATACATCTCTGACACGAGCTAGACAGGTTCAATCAGAGTTCTTCCAAAGTACAGTTACATGGTTTCAGCTGAAAGAAATATACATCTCTGACACGAGCTAGACAGGTTGATCAGCAGACCATGTAAGTTATATACACTAGGACAATTAATATAGGTTTCCGATAAGAGATCGTAGGATTAGGTTAATTACACCAACGTACTTAATTAACACTAGGTCGCGACCACATGCCCTACCCAAAGTACATAGCAGCTTATAATTAACATCTATCTTTCATGGATCCAGAACATAGCAGCCGATAAAGTAACGCAAATGTACAAGTAATCGTCGTTCTTTACTGCTCCATAATGTTTGACTCGCGCGCGCGCGCGCGCACACACACACACAGAGAGAGAGAGAGAGAGAGAGGCATCGGCGAAGGTACAAACTGCCATTACCGACACACGCTGATGGCAAAACTTTACCAAAAGAAATGCAACCAATGCACTCATGGCCAGACGAATGGAATGGATTCCCCACCCGTGTAAAAAGCAGAAGCATTAAATGATCTAATTCACAAAAATCATGTGTTGCATTTGCTTAACTCCGTCAATTAACGATGCAAACACACAACAATCTCGCTTGAGTACAAAGTTCCCCAAATGGGAGTTCCTTGTAGGGTGAGAATCGTACTAGCAAAAGAGGGGCCGGGAATTAATAGTAGTAAATCACAAGGTTAGCTACTATTAACCTTGTGTAATTAGATTGGGAATTCTTGCAAACTACCGCTATTAACGTGAAAGGGAATAGTAGCATCTCCTTTAATTTCATCCAGCTTGTCCGGCATGTCGGTGTCGCACGGAACCAAACGATTGCAATCTCTATCGGTTCAAATCTTCATCGCGTTCAATCATAATGACCACCAATTCGCCGTGCTACCGTTAACAGAAAGCTACAAGTCATTCGCGCGTGGAAATTTTATTTGTTTTTTTTTTTCAGTTTTGTAGTTGACAACGAAATACCTAAATACGCGGGGTATTGTTTTTATTTTATGTGTGTGTGGAAAAACTATATAGATGATCTAACATTCCTTTTTAAAAAGAAATGGCCATTTCATTTTAAAAAATGAAAATTTTTAAATATATGCCATTCAAAGTATAAATAAGATATTTTCCACTCAATGCATATGCCATCTCTAAATTATGATCTTATAGTGGCAACCTAAATTACCCTAAAAGAAATGGACCCGTTGCATTCTTTTCGAAAGTACTGCTACGCTAACAAAAGAAAAGAACATCTAACATTTGCAGTAAGAGCTAGCGAGTGAATGAGTGATCTTTTCTACTTTTCCACCAACAGCTTTAAACTAGTGGCCGTTTCCAAAAAAACAAACGAACCAAAAAACAAACGAACTGACTTCTCAACCTGATTTCTCAAAAATCACCCAACTGCTTATTAAGCATCTCCAACAGTAATAATTTTAAATATACAGTCTATAACACTATTCATTACACACTCTATTCATTTTTTAAAATTCTTCCACATTTTACATTGTATTCTAAAAGATTCCTTTCCTCCAATAGACACTATCCGTGCACATTCTATTTTACAGTTTTTCCTGCAAATGCACTTAGGGATCTAAAAAAACAAGGCGATCACAAAAACTCAATTTTAGATGCTACTTCTAGCAGCCCATAAAACCCGAGTTTCAGCAATTTAATTAGCCTGGCCTCTAGAACATCACGTACTAACTATGGGAAGCATTAAATAAATATATAGTACAAAAATATTTAATAGATTATACAACTGAAAAAAGGAAAATACATAATGAACGGCAACAGTCATGCGGCATGGTGGGTGGTAGGAGGCAGTGACATGTGTCCGCAAGGATGAACCAAGAGCAGACAAAGCCTTGTTCTTTTCTGCGTATCATTGCGTTGGCGTATTACTAAAGTAAATTTGAGAGCCCTCGAAAATAGGTCTAAAGATTATAAAAAGTAATTAAAAATAGTTTTAGAATATTTGAAACGACTACTAAAAGTCTCAAAAATATCGTTACACATTATCACAACATATAGGCTATATAAAATAATAAAATTTGTTATAGTAATATGCAGCGGTATGTAACGTTGAAAAGAACAAGGCTAGCTAGAGGGCGCTATGTGGCGCAGCATGTCGGTACCTTGTTGTAGTTGTGTTTGATGGTGGCTACCATGCATGTGAGCGGTAGCCATGCCTAGGGTACCCTAAAATTTCATGCTAATTGTCACCCTCGCACACGCCTCCACTATACCACACGGTGTCCCTCGGTTGTTGCCATTATCGACTTTTATCATCACAGAAATTTCTCAATTTTTTGTATTATGATACAATCTATCAGTTTTTTTACATTGTATATATATATTTAAGTTTTCTCTAGCCATAGTCAAAGTTAATTTTACGGTGGAGGACGACATAAGCATTTCTTTATTTTTTGTACTACGGTATAATCATTTTTTATTATAAATACTTGGTTTTTCCTAACCATGGTTAATGTTAATTTGCATCTTGAACTACCAGTACAACACATACTGTTTTTTTTTAAAGGAATCGAAGTGTCACAACTCACAGGCACAAACCCTTCTTGATCCAGGGGCAATCACCGTGACATTGGGTACAGCAGCGAGGTCGGGGACAAGCGCATTACAGAAAGTTGGTAAAAAAAAAAGGAGAGAAAATTGCACCGTTGTCTCCTAAATTTGCAGCGATTCTTATGTAGCCCTCTGAACTGGAGTTGTACTTTCTCACTCCACTAAACTTGTCTCTGTTTGCACGTTGTCCCAAAACAGTTAGTGTATTACGTTAAGTGCTGAAGTGGCAATTACATGGCCGTTAATCGCTGACGTGGCTGCCAGATGGCAGCTGAAAGCTGACATGGCAACCTACATAGGTAGTTGTTGGTGAAAAAATTCAAAAAAAAATTAGGTTTTTTTTAAAAATCATAAAAAACATAAAAGTCAGGAAAACATGGAAAAAGGAATAATCATAAAAAATCATAAAAACTGAAAAAATTAAAAAGAAAAAAATCAGGAAAATCCTAAAATTCGCTCTATTTTTTTTGATTTCTTTCGAATTTTCAGTTTTCCCTATTTTTATTTTTTTCGATTTTTATGGTTATTATGATTTTTCCCGAATTTGTTTAATTGTTTTATGGTTTTTTGATTTTTTTTAATAATATTTCTCTTTTTCCAAATTTTTATAAGTGACAACGAGTGACTGGCAAAAGCATAGCTGACGTGCAGCAAGATGCCGGTCTAGCAGCAAACTTTGGAAAAATGGGAAAATAATAAATTGAAAAAATTCGAGAAAAGTCATAAAGAACCATAAAAATAAAAAAGTCAGAAAACCATAAAAAAATAGAATGAATTTTAGGATTTTCTTTAAATTTCCTTTTTTACTTTTATTTTTAAAAAAGTTAATAATTTTTAATGTTTTTTCTAATTTTTTATTTTTTCGAATTTTTTCACCAACAACTAGCCATGTGGGTGGCCATGTCACATGTCAGCCTTCAGCTGCCATGTGACATCCAGATTACCTATTAACGATCACGTATGTCACGTCAGTATTTAACGGTTGCTCTAACCGTTTTGGGACAACTGTACAAATAGAGACAAGTTTAGGAGGGCGATAAAGTAAAACTTAAGTTTAGAGGGCTACATAAGAATTACTGCAAGTTCAACGAAAACAGTGCAATTTTATATAAAAAAAATAAAGTTGCTGAAACACACGGGAGCTCAGCTCAACTCAGCTTAGGCTCAGCTACAGCGAGTCAGCGAGAGACGCGGGGGAGGGAGACAGTGGCAGTGCGTACGGATACGAAGGCAGAAACGCCACTCCACGCGCACATTCTTCCCCGTCGCTGCCGACACTCCCATAAACCACTCCCCTCCCGTCGCCGTGAAACCCCAACAACTAGCCCCATCCCCTGCGGCCACCGCGCGCACCGCGCACCGCTCGCCGGCCAGTAAAATCGGGCACGGCCCGCTTCCCATTGGCGCCTCACGCGTGCCCCGCGCCGCCGCCGCCGCAGAGGATCCCGCGCGGAGGTTGCCCCTGGGCTTTCCAGTGCGTTACCTCCTCGCTCCTCTTTTAGAGAGAGGCGCGCTTCCCTCCCTGTGCCAGTGCTCGCCGCTCCCCTCCCCTCCCCTCCCCTGCGCCACCACCGCCAGCGCCGCCGTCGCGCCGGAGCGAGCGCCGTACGCACCCGTCTTCGCCGGAGGTGAGTGTGGGGTGTGGCCGTGCCAGATCGCCGCGGGGCGGCGTGGGGGATGGAAATCTTTACAAACCCCCCGCAAAACCGCGTCTTTTCCTGCTTCTGAGTTCTCATCGATGGCTGATCGTGTGGGTGTTGTGTAGAGAGTGGAGTGGAAGAAGAGGAGGGGGAGGGCGAGATGATGCACGCCAAGTCGGAGTCGGACATGACGAGCCTGGCGCCGTCGTCGCCGCCGCGGTCGCCGAAGCGGGCCAATTACTACGTGCAGAGCCCGGCGCGGGAGTCGCACGACGGCGGGTACAAGTCCTCGTCGATGCAGGCCACGCCGGTGTACAACAGCCCTAACGAGTCGCCGTCGCACCCCTCCTACGGCCGCCACTCGCGCTCGTCCTCCGTCAGCCGCTTCTCCGGCAACCTCCACGACGGCGGCCGCAAGGGCGCCGGCGAGCGCAAGGCGCTCAACGACAAGGGCTGGCCCGAGTGCAAGGTCATCGAGGAGGAGGGTCCCTACGAGGACCTCGCCGGCGACACCGGCCTCTCCCGCCGGTGCCAGATCATACTGGGATTCATCAGCTTCGTCCTCCTCTTCACCGTCTTCTGCCTCATCATCTGGGGCGCCGCGCGCCCGTATGAGCCCGAAGTCATCGTCAAGGTATACCATTTCATGATTCATGGAGCTAAATTTGCTTCTTGAGCATACAAAATTGGTCTTGCTAATTTGGTCTCAAATCCAACACATATTTTGAATCGAAATGATTAATTACTTAATTTCACTTATGCCTCAGTTTTGGTGCTAGGCAACAGAGAGAAGAGCTAAGCTATTGAATTGTTTGATGGTTGGTTAATTATAGGCAATTGGTACTGTCGAAATGATGCATAAGCAACGGGATTATTGTTTTTGGTTTTAAAATTGCTACTTGTAAGCCCTGCAGTTTGCCTTTGTTGTGTCAAGGTGACTATATGATAATCAACCGTAAAATTGGTGAACATTTTGGTGTTAGATAAGCTTTTGGTTTCAGCTGCAACCGTTTGATAATCATTTCAACCAAACCGTAAATTCAAAATCTTGGTGGTTCCTTGTTTTGTTTGAACAAGCAACCAATTAGCATTCGTTCTTGTACCATTAGAAATGTAAATACGGTATGCTAGAACAAAGGACTGCAAAAGTGAAGAATAGCTAAAGGACCAGAAGAAGCTTCTTTGGACGTTAGAAATAACTAATCAACAAATAAATAAATACAGGGAGAAATAAAAAATGGACACATGTCAAAAAGGATTTCTTTTTGTTCTGTCTCTGATAGAGATGTTGTGGGCTGCCACTGCATTCAGCATGTTGACCATCTAAGTGACATCTCCTAACTGTTACCAGCTCTGTCCACAAAAATGGATTTTGCTATTATAATCAAAATGCATTTGTAATCCATACTAGTTTGATATTATAATCTTCCTGCTGATATTGTTTACAATCCTAGCAAGTTTCCCCTAGATCTGATTATGCCAGTTGTATCAAATTTGTTCTAACCATGCCCTTCTTTTTCTTTGTTTCTCACAGAGCTTGGTGATGGATGACTTCTACGCTGGAGAGGGCACAGACCATAGCGGGGTTCCAACCAAATTGGTCACACTGAATTGCTCTCTGAACATAGCTGTATACAACCCTGCTACAATGTTTGGAATTCATGTCACCTCGGGCCCTATTCGTCTGCTCTATTCAGAGATCTCAATCGGGGTTGGACAGGTATGTCCATCAACAGTCATTGCCCCTTTTTTGTAACGAGTCTAATGACTTAATAAGTGATGCCCATGCCTCTTTATGACAATTATCAGTGTTGTCCATATGTTGTCTGATAACGCCACTTCAATTGTCACCAAAAGTGCTAATTGCATATTTTTTTTAAAAAGCTAATGGCATGTATAACTGAATCTCCTCTCGTCAGTTATCTAAGATAACTTTTCAGTCTTTACTTTTCACTTCCTAATTAGTGCATATTTTTTCGAAAGACTCACTCACTTAACGAGTCATTTTCTTACATGCATGTCTCTTCCTGCCCCTTTTTTTTTCTCAAAGGCTCTGAGCACTGTATCATTTCCTACAAGTTTCAGCTAGGCAAAACAGACCAATTAGAGTCTACTAGACAAAATGCATATAATAACTAAAGGGTACAAGATTTTATTTTTTTATTTTTTTTTGGGGGGGGCGTAAATGCAATATGTTCTTAACCTGAATACATGCTTTTGTTTCATTTGCAAGCTTACATATTTGTCTTCCATGGTGGATCCAGAATCTCATTGGCATGACCATTCCACGGCATGACCAAGTCTTGAGACAAGCCGTGAAAGCTAACATATAGTAACATTTTTTTAGTAAAAACATATACTAACATTTCCTGTAATTACAGGTCCGTAGGTACTACCAGCCGAGGAAGAGCCACCGGGTGGTGACGGCGGTGATCAGAGGCGAGAAGGTCCCCCTCTACGGCGCTGGCGGCAGCCTGATGCTATCCAGCACCGGCGGCGCGGTGCCATTGACAGTGGACTTCGACCTCACCTCCCGGGGGTACGTCATCGGCAAGCTGGTGAGGGTGACGCACAAGGTGCACGTGAGGTGCCCCATCGTCGTCGACTCCAAGAAGACGAAGCCCATCAGGTTCTCCAAGAAGGCCTGCGCCGTGTACAAGGTCTGAGGCGGCCGGGTCTCGCCGAGCTGGCGAGTGGCTGCTCCGGCCAGCCGATTTCTGTTCTTGCAAAGTTGCAATCACTTAAATCGCCTGTATGTAATGTGCTGGTGAGGAACAATAATCTGGGCATGGATGGCATATATACCATCATCTGCCTGACCTTCGATTTTGTTGGTAAATCCTCCTGTATGTACGGTAGTTCATGTTTACGAATTACGAGGAAAATGATGTACTTAAAAGCATGGTATTTAGAGATGGTTATATATGATAATGATAAGATCCTCATGCTTGCAATTTCACACGGAAAATTATTGAGCTATATCAGGGACCAGATACTCGGTTCTAAGGCTAGAGGGTCAATTGTTTGTACCATGGTAGTTGAGCGGGTGAAGTAGATTTTTTTCTATTAAAATTAAATTTAAGACCTGAGTCACCTGACCACTGCTCAAAAGACACACAAAAGCAATTTTAAAATTCACTGCTTGAGCTATATTGTGACTCGAAAAAACAATAGTATCATATGTATATTGTAGAATAGACAATTCTTCATCAACCAAATGTGAGATAACTCCATCAATAAGGTCTGAACGTTTTGCCTAGCAATAAAATTGCTTGAATGTTTGCCACAATATTGAACAAAATTGCTGAGAGCGGGTCACCCTGGTCACCCTCCTATTGAACCCCTTATTAGTACTAAAATAAAGACCAATATCATCATTATTGTTGATACATATGCTTCCCAACTACTCCCTCCGGTCATAAAAATAAGTCACTATTGACTTTTAAACACACATTTGACCATTCGTCTTATTTAAAAATTTAGTGCAAACATGTGTAAATATAAATCATGTTTAAAGTATCTTTAATGATAAAATAAATCACAACAAAATAAATGATAACTAATATTACTTGTATTTATGACCGAAGATGGTACAAAACTGTGTATCCGATTACACCACTTTTCAGCAAAACCTTTCATACGCAGCTGCCATGTGCCATCCTCCATAGTGGAACTGCACAACTGCGTCGACTCTGACAAGTGGGCCTCCCCGTAGGGTCCCAATCCAATCCTGTTGGAGAAAAAGAGAATAAAAGGGAAGAGCTGACCTTGTTTGCCCTAATCACGTGCAAATGGAGCTCCAAGGTTTTGCTTAAATCCCTAACGATTCCTCACGCAGTCGCGATCCCCACGACCCCACCCCATGTGCTCCCGTCCCTCTCGCCGACACGTCCTCCACGTAGCCCACTGACAGGTGGTCCCATCCTGCACGTGGCCCCACGCGCCAGCCTCGGCCCCCGTGATCGCCGGCTCGCCTCGGCGTTCGACAAACGTTTGCACACTCGAGCTCGCCATCGCTTCCGCCTCCTCGATCTCTTCTCCTCGCGGCGTCGTGCGGTGCCACGCTCCTCTCCGAGATCCCGGAAGAGGCGACCTGCTGCGGCGATGAGGACGCGGGCTCTCGGGGTGGCGGCGCTGCTCGTCTTCGCGCTCGCCGCGGCGGCGGCGCGGCTCGACCTCGACGACGATGGCGACGACTCGGACGTGCTGGAGGAGCTGCTGGCCGTGGACGAGGAGGCGGAGCGGGGGGCGCTAGAAGGCGGCGGGGCGGGGGCGGGGGCGGCGGCGGTGCGGCGCGCGCAGTCGATGGTGCTGGTGCTCGACAACGACAACGCCCGGCGCGCCGTGGAGGAGCACGCGGAGCTGCTGCTCCTGGGGTACGCGCCCTGGTGCGAGCGCAGTGCGAAGCTCATGCCGCGCTTCGCCGAGGCCGCCGCGGCGCTGCGCGCCATGGGGAGCGCCGTCGCGTTCGCCAAGCTCGACGGGGAGCGGTACCCCAAAGCCGCCGCCGCCGTCGGGGTCAAGGGGTTCCCCACCGTGCTGCTCTTCGTCAACGGCACCGAGCATTCGTATACTGGCCTCCACACCAAGTGAGGATGCTGGGCTACCCCCGTTGTTTCATCCTAGGAGACGCCTTTCGCTTTCTCAACAAATTGACTAATAGATTTACTCGTTGATAGGGACGCGATAGTTACTTGGGTAAGAAAGAAGACTGGCGTGCCGGTCATTAGGCTTGAGTCCAAGGATTCAGCTAAGGAATTTTTGAAAAAGGACCAAACTTTCGCTGTTGGTCTTTTCAAGAATTATGAGGTATGAGGAATGTGAATGCAGTTGTATAAAAAAGCTTGATGTACAAAGTTAGTTCTTTTTTGTTGAATTCAATTGAATTCTAATTGTGTTAATCCAAATCTATTTTCTCAGGGAGCAGAGTATGAAGAGTTTGTGAAGGCAGCAACTGCTGAAAATGAAGTACAGTTTGTAGAAACTGATGATAGGAATGTGGCAAAAATTCTTTTCCCAGGTTTCACATCTGAAGATCAACTCCTGGGCCTGGTTAAAAGTGAGCCGGAGAAATTTGAGAAGTTTGGTAAGTATCCTTTATGTATTTTCAGGTTATTCATTTTTTCACCAATTATATTTCAATCTTGTGAACCATCAATTGGTGACTAAGGTTTTTAGGATCACATAACAGTGCCTTGTTATCATAGATCCAAAATTTGACACCCATTCCATGAATTCTTTCATTCCAAGACATTCCTCTCATTTCTTCCCATTCTATTTTTCTTTTCCATTTGACAGGCTGTGCAGCACCTAAAACACTGCTTCTCGTTAGTTTTTCCGCCCTCGCTGCCACCATTTGCCTCTGCTGCTACTGCAATTTGCTGTTGCCTCTGCTTACTGCCGCTGCTGCAATGCCACTGAATGATTCAAGAGCCATGCATCTACTTCATAAACTGCAGAAACTATATTTGGTTCCAGGCTTCCAGCAAAACGTAATTGCTTCAGTCTCGGACAGCTACATCAGTCTGTACTGCCATTCAAAGAAATGTTCTCATCTACAATGTGGAATTACACACTCATCTGCCAGAAACCAGAGAGCCATGCATCCACTTCATAAACTGCAGAAACCATATTTGGTTCCAGGCTTCCAGCAAAATGTAATTGCTTCAGTCTCGGACAGCTATATTAATCTGTACTGCCATTCAAAGAAATGTTCTCATCTACAATGTGGAATACTGGAATTACACACTCATCTGCCAGAAACCAGAAAATACTTTGTCAAATAGCTTATATTTTCAACACCCAATAGTTCTCTTATACTAATTCTACATCTAGTTGTTAACACATTTGTAAAACACAATCATAACCTCAGCTCCAAACTGCAGTCAATCCTACATCATGCTGTGTTGGGCAACATCGGGCTTGAGGAGCCGTCGTGTCGCCCAGGTCAGGCAGCGTTAGCTGGAGGTGTAGCCACATAGGAGGGGGCATCGGTGCCGGTGCTCCCAAACCCTAACATGTGTGGGCAGCGACTGATTTTCCCCTATGCTTTGCTTCTCGGGTTGGGTCAGGGACTTGCACTGGGGTATTTTCATCACATTTGGTGGAAAAGGGAATAGAAAATAAGAAAAGACAAAGGAAATGGGAAGAAATGAGATGAGTGTCATGCAATAAAATTCATGGGATTGGTGTCAAATTCCGAAAGGCAGGCATATTGAGCGTCAAATAGAGAGAGGCCTACAAATTGATTGTCAATTGTCAAACAATGAAATTTCCCTTTATCCATAGGGTGTACAACATTGTAGTTGTCACTATTAGAACTTAGTTTGTTCATCCTGTAACTCATATAATGGCATTTTGCAGATGGTATATTTGAAGAAAAGGCTATAATACAATTTGTGGAGCTTAACAAGTTCCCACTAATTACTGCATTCACTGAACTCAATTCTGCTAAAGTATATGCAAGCCCTATTAAGCTGCAGGTTGGCACTCTCTTATTTTCTCTCTATAGTTCTTAATATAAACATTCTTTTGGATGAGGGAAACAACCTTTTTCCCCTTTCAACTGGGATAATCCTTTTAAGTTTTAAATGTGTAGTGAGCAATAGAAAAACGGAAATGGACCTGTCATCCTTCTTGTATGGATAATTGTATGTATTGTCTAGTAATATTTTTTTTTCTAGATCTTCACTTTTGCAGAGGCTTACGATTTCGAAGATCTTGAATCTATGCTTCAAGAGGTTGCTAGAGGATTCAAGACAAAGGTGTGCATTTTCTAATATGAAATCTTATAGCTGTTACTTTGTTTTGTATCCTAGCTATTATCACATCATCCAGATGGCTAAAGCTGTTTTCTCCTTGGTGTTGTAGGTAATGTTCATATTTGTGGACATCGCGGAAGAAAACCTTGCAAAACCATTCTTGACTCTTTATGGCATTGAACCGGAAAAACCTACTGTAAGTCTGAATCTCTTTTTGTTACCTCCTTTGCAGCTTTCATATTTTTTTCCTAGTAGTAGGAGTGGTGGACGTCAGGAGGCAAGGGGACAAGATTATCCTAGGCAAGTTAGTCATTGGTGATTTGGTTTTGAATGTCATTAGTGCTTATGCCCTTCAAATATGGCATAACGAGAACACCAAGAGACAATTCTAGGAAGACTTGGATGACATGGCCCGGAGTGTGCTTACCGGAGAGAAACTTTTCATAGGAAACCTCAATGGCCATGTAGGTACAACTAATGTGGGGTTTGAAGAGGTGCATGGGGCTTTGGATATGGTGGTAGTCTGGTAGAAATCAAGAGAGGGAAGAAGTCTTGAACTTTGCCATAGCATATGACCTGTGGATAGCTAACTCCTTATTTAGAAAGAGGCCATCCCATCTAGTGACCTTTAATAGTGGACAACACTCTAGCCAAATCGTTTTTTTCCTTACAAGAAGAGAGGATAAGCAAGCATGCCTAGACTGTAAGGTCATACTTGGAGAGTGTTGTACCTCAACACAAGCTTGTGGTGGCCGACTCTCTCTTTCGAATTCGGTCGAGAAAAGAGAAAAGGTCACACAAATAGCGAAAACGAAGTGGTGGAGGCTCGAGGGAGAGATGCAGGTCTTTAAGGATAGGGTTATAGATGAAGGCCTTCAGAGGTGCTTGGAGTGACCAAAGGAAGCAATTGCAAACCCAAGGAGACCTGGTGGTGGAACCAAGATGTCTAAAAGGCTATTAAGGGGAAGAAAGAATGTTACAAACGTTTACACCTTGACAAGAGCATGGATAAATAGGAAAGTACAAATTGGCGAAGAAGACAGCAAAGCAAGTTGTGAGTGAAGCAAGAGGCTAGGCCTACGAGGAATTTTACCAACAGCTAGGCACGAAGGAAGGAGAAAAGGACATCTATAGGATAGCAAAGTTTCGTGAGAGGAGGACGAGAGACTTCAACCAAGTTAAACGTATCAAAGCTAAGACAGATCAACTACTAGTAAAAGACGAGGAGATGAAGAATAGGTGGAGTACTTTGATAACTTGTTCAACAGTGAACATGACAGTTCTACCATTGAGTTAGATGACTCTTTTGATGATACCAATAGGAGTTTCGTGTGAAGGATTTAAGAATTTGAAGTCAAGGGTGATTTGCGAAGGATAAAAGGGGGCTAGGTGATGGGTCTTGATGGTATCCCTATCGAGGTATGGAGATGTCTCGGATACAATGATAATATGACTGACAAAACTATTTAACCATATTTTTCACTCAAACAAGGTGCAAATTTCGTTATCTAGGATCGATGCTGCAGAGAAATGATGATATTGATGAAGATGTTAGTTATAGGATCAAAGCGGGGTGGATGATATGACGACTGACATCTGACATCCTTTGCGATAAGAAAGAGCCACATAAGCTAAAAGGTAAGTTCTATAGGGTGGCGATTAAGCCGACGATGTTGTATGGTGCAGAATGTTGGTCTACCAAAAAATGTCATATCCAACGGTTAAGTGTAGCAGTGATGCATATGTTACGATGGATTTGTGGCCATACGAGAATGAACCGAGTTCGTAATGAAGTTATCTGTGATAGGGTGGGGGTGGCACCAGTTGAAGAGATGCTTGTCCAATGTCAGTTGAAATGGTTCGGACACGTTTAACGAAGGCCTCTAGAAGCATCGGTGCATATTGGAATTCTTAGGCGTAGTGATAATGTAAGAAGATATAGGGGCCAACCTAACCCGACGTGGAAGGAGACAATAAGGAGATTTAAAAGATTGGAACATACCTAGAGACTTAGCTTTAGATAGGGGCGCATAGAAATTAGGCGCATAGTCCACGTGCATGAACTATGACATAGCTTTTCACCCTCTTTTGCTCTTTTTTATATAAAAAAAAAAATTAGTGGCTTCTATTGGGTTTCATTTCTAACCTACCCCAACTTGTTTAGGACCAAGGCTTTGTTGTTGGTTGTAGATGTAGGTGTGCACGTGTGTTATTGCATCATGAGTGGGATATGGGATTGGTGCACGAAAGTAGGAAGTGAAACTGTTGATCTGCTTGGATTGTTTTTCCTTGACAATAACAAGTGTTGTGCTAATTGGTCGGTACTCGGTAGGGGTGTGTCAGCTATCATTACATTGTTTGTTTCTGTATTATTTGAAATAATCGGCTTGTTTCTAAAAATAGAAAGTTAATCAGGTTACAGGATTTGATACCAGTAAAGGTTCAAAATATCTGATGGAGGCTGATATTAACAAGAAGAACCTCAAGGTACCGGTTTATTCATTTTGGTTTTATGTTATGCTACTTAAGTTAAATTACTCAGCTGTATCATGGACCGGACAACAGGAGTTCTGCTTAGGCCTTCTGGATGGTACACTCACTCCATACTTCCGATCAGAACCAGTACCACAAGAAGTAAGCTTTACATTTTGTTCGAGTTCGAATATTTAAGTATGATGCATCAATCTCTGAATTCCTTATCCCCTATGTAGCCTAACATAGAAATTGCCACATGCTAAGGTTGCAGCATCTTATCCAGCATTTACAGTCTCTGACATGTATAGTTCGCCTTTTCTCTGCAACAATCTCCATTAATGTTTAAGGAAGTTTAACTTAGTTACTCTGCAGAGAGGTGTAAGTTGGGGAATAAGATTCAGCATTGAGTGGTGAGTGTTGACAGTGGGGTTTGGGGCTACTTGTCAGTGATACAGCAATGCTAAATTTGCATGATCCTTGCAATGCTACCGAGTAACTTTGTTTTGAATTATTTTGCAGCGCGCATTGTAGTCAAAGAAGAAATGCTCTAAAATAGTAAAATCTAAGTGTACATATTAGAATAATTTACTCGATGAATGTTAGGATCACTGCTTGGTAACTTCATCCGGATATGAAGTACTTTTACATACAGAAAGGCAGGCTCTTTCTTGTGCAAATTGTGAGTGTGTTTGACCCAGCATTTTGCAGAACGGACTTGTTGAAAAGGTTGTCGGGCGTACATTTGATTCTTTTGTCCTGGAAAGTCCTGAAAATGTTTTCCTTGAGGTATTTGATTTTTCTTGAATAGACTATTTATTTTATGCTCCAAAATTGTTATTTCCAAGATCTTACACTCCTTACCTTGAAAAACTAAAGGTTTATGCACCTTGGTGTGTTGACTGTGAAGCGATAAGTAAAAATATCGAGAAGTTGGCCAAGCATTTCAGTGGTTTGGACAGTCTTAAATTTGCACGTATAGATGCTTCTGTGAACGAGCATCCCAAATTACAGGTGAGTCCATCTTTCAGCATCATATTGACAGCAGTATTAAATAATGTCTATGTGTAGTCATATTCGTTAATTAATTACCTGTTGGGGTGCAGTTTTCTTTGAGTAGTATTGGGATTCTCTGCTATAAATTAGTTATCATGGATAAGCTTTGTCCTCTTGAGATACATTCTAATACTTGAAGTGTGATCGATCTAAGGTTCTACTCTTCAAGTTATAGCCACTGGAATATGTTTAGTTACCAAGAAATAGCTCTCATGTGACTTACGTAGGGGTATGAATTCATTTGTTGTTTTTACTGGAAATGATCCTATGTGCGGACTGCTAATATAGCTTAGAAAACGGAAATTTTATGAGCATGCGAGATGGGATATAAACTTGCAAAGATTTTGGATTACTTTGCTTTGATTACTGGAACCATAGTTTGTCGCCAAGCTGTATCCCCAAATAAATTATATCAAGCCATAACTCTTTCTCCTACTGGCCATGTTTACCTGCAGGTAAACAATTACCCAACACTCTTGCTCTATCCTTCTGAAGACAAAAGCAATCCGGTATGTATACTGAAAACAAATGTGCGTCATGCTGAAAGTTATTATTCACCACATATCACTGATATTGTTTTCTTTTGTGTTCCACAAATGCAGATCAAAGTTTCAAAGAAATCAAGCCTAAAGAAGATGGCGGAACTCATCAAGGAGAAGCTGCAGATTTCAGATGTCGAAACAATGCCTGCTGCTGACAACGTTAAGGATGAGCTATAGTAGTTTCTCCAGCAAGGCAACAACTTTTGAGCGCGCTCGGGTCCAGCAGAAGTTAAATTACAGCATGTTTGCATTTTGATGGTATGTGATGGAGAACGTTGGGTCGGCATTGTAATTTGTGGCCAATCTTTAAGGTGACAGACAAAGGGATATAGAATAGCAGATGGTCAGATAGACGTCGAACACACATTTCATAACATTCACACACGGAAATTTCCAGGTTTTCTTCACAATATCGTCATTTTTAGTCTAACGCTTCAACTCGAGGAACGGAAATTAAAGCCGAAAATGCAGATATTCGAGTAGAATATCACAGATCAATCAAACCGAAACCCCATATCACAGATCCTCTGCGGTCTGTAGTTTGACAGCCCGGGCTATTTGTGCAGACTCTTCTAGCATGTGGGGCTCGATTGCGTAGGACTCCATGCCAGGGGCTGTGTCACGACGTAGATGATGCGCATACATGAACTTATGTCTCCATCGAACGTGAAGCTATCAAGCAAAGTACATTGGCCGGTCTTATTCTAGATTTTTTTAGTCCCTGGTGTGAAATTAGAACAAAGTTTTAAAATTTTAGCTAAAATATATGGTAACATATCCTATGTACACAGGGGCTCCCATGTATGCACCGTGTACATCAATTAATAAAAAATTATAAAATAATGTAAACGTATCTTATGTACACAGGGGCTCCCATGTATGCACCGTGTACACCAATTAATAAAAAATATGAAAAATTCTAAAAAAATGTAAACGTACTCGTGAATCGTTATCTTACTGCAGCCATGCATCAAACCATAAGTTTAAATTTATTCTATATTAAAAGTTAAAAAATATAATTTTTTTGTCAATTTTAAACTATTCAAATTAGTTACAAATTTTCCTTTTTATAACTTTTAATATAGAATGAATTTGATTTTGAAATTTTATATATAGGCAAAGTAATCAATGAAGTCATCTAAAATTTTTTCAGAATTTTTCATAGTTTTTACTAGATGGTGTATACGGTGTGTATATGGCAGTTCTGTGTACTTAAGATATGTTGCCAAAAAGAATATAGCATTGCATGAGGCACATTTGTCAACTACTAGAAGGCCCTGTGTCTGCGGTTGCACATCCCGCACATATCTCGGATGAACAGGCTTATTTTAGGATTAAATAGAAAGCTAATTACTCCGTGAATGCTTAATTTGCGATCGGTAAACTCAGGACAATCTCGGCGAAATTAACCGGATACAGCGGCTAGGAGTATTGCTTTTGAGGGGATGCCCTAATCCAAAACCCCAAATCGCTTAAGTGCTGGGCAAATGATTTGTGTAGTCGGCCTCAGAAGCCGACTACACAAATAGATACTATAGTCGGCACAGCAAAGGCCGACTACACAAATAAAACTTTTATAGTCGGCACACTGAAAGCCGACTACACAAATTAATTTTTGTAGTCAGCTTCTTATTTGCCGTAGACAAAAGGTTCATTTGTGTAGTCGGCCTTAAATTGCACCGACTACACAAATACACCCCGCAACCTTTCGAACCGACATCGATCAAAGTATTACATCGACTCTTTGCATATTAACTTCATAAATGATGGTTAGAAATATATAGCAATCCCAAAGTTACAATGTACACACACATGGAGGTTATTTAACACATATACCTAGCATATCTAACTAAATTGCTGAGTACTACAGCCGATTATCAAGATCCCTTGCCAGAGCTATGTGGCAAAAGAACTACGTGACAATCGTGTGATTATACTTGCATCACAATCATAGCAATCATACAGTAGTGCATTAATTTCTGGATTATTTACTGCTAAACAAATTATTTGTGCATGATTTACAAATAAAAAGATAAGAGGAGAAAAATACTTGTGTAGTCGGCCTCACAGAAACAGACTACACAAATTACTTGTGTGGTCGGCCGAAGTAGATGCCGACGACACAAAGCTCCAAAAAAAATTGTTCCAACTCATATCGAAAAAAGGATAAAAACTATTTTAAATGGTTAAAAGCCTTTGAAAATACAATGTCCTCGGCCACCGTCAAACCGACGACACAAATTGCACCGGGCTCAGCTGCTGGCAATGGCGTTTTTCCTGAAAGTGGGCCCTGATTAAGCTTCTATCGTCAGTGAATACCAAGCCGATGACAATACAACAAAAAATTCCGACGTGTGGAGCCCACCTTATTTGAACCGTTAACGGGCCGTCTGGTAGGCCAACTTGTGTCGTCGGCACTTGTTAGCCGACTACAAAAGGTGACCATTGTGTCCTCGGCAATTTCTGGCCGACTACACAAGTCATATTTGCTGCCTCATGGACATCATGCACGTATTTGTGTCGTCGGCTGTTACTACGGCCGACGACACAAATGCATGTACTGTCGTCAGGTTTGTTGCCGACGACACAAATTAAAATCGCCGACGACAAAAAGTTCGTTTCTAGTAGTGGTTTAGCTTAGAGGTGAGTTTAGTTTAACCTTTTTCCCAGTATGGACATGGATAACCAATGCAACAGAAACATTTCATATATTAATAGGCATCATGACCATATAACCATGGATCTACAGTATGAATAGAAAAGGCTCGATAAAAGAAAAAACCATATTTGCATGATTTGCAAAAAAGTATTTCGAACTGCATATGAATCCTACAGATCTGAACTTACACGAATACTATACTTCTGAAGAACTTACGTAGAGCCGATGGACACGAATTTACCCCATGTCTACGTAACCACAAACTGTGACTTATCCCCGGATCCGTAGTAAAAATTTTAAAAAAACTATGTAAAAGGCAAAGAAATAACCAGATCTTCATAATCTGCAAAATAAACTATTTCAAACTACGTATGAATCCTACAAATCTGCACTCCACATTGCACGAATAAATCTATCAAATTTTTTTAAAAAAAGAATCCAACCAGCTGCCCTCAAAAAATGCAAAAATAAATCGCATCCACACATGATAATCCCCCAACGAGAACGCAAACATGTTGCATTACCCAACACCTCCACTCCTTGTCCCCCAAATCTCCTCAACGCGGAACATAAAAGCTACAGAAAAACAAAAATGAGAAGAGTGGAATATAATTAATAGCAACCATATCTACTAATCCCATTATTCTTCCTTCAGAAAATATAGGTTCAGGCATCTCAAATCTCAATCGCATATAGACGCAGAAACCGCACGACGAGACACCTGCAGTCTGCAAACACAGATCACAAAATCGAGCTTCCGGAAGACAAAATCCAACCAAGAAAAGATGTATCATCTCCCAGAAAGCAGAAACAAAACGAAGATGGCTACAAAATAAGAAGGATTTCCTTGACGAAGATCACAAGAACAAAACGAATCGACAAAAAAATTAGTGCACCAAAAGTACCAAAACTCGCAGCGCAGAACAGTTCATCGTTGCGCTGCTTTCGACGAAGAAGATCACCGCCGACGAGCTCAGAACAATGGCGACAAGTTCCTCCGGTCGCCAAGCAATATCCCTGTGACGAAGAAAAAGACGTCAGCTCTTCCTCCTCGCCTTGTCCAGTCTCACCTTGTCGGCTCAAGACAGAATGAATTTATTCCCTAATAATACGTTGTGTGAGCGCCCAGATCGAGGATACAAAAAATAATTTCAGACAACACGTTGCGGGCTGGCCCGAAAACGCACGTCCACCTGCCCCCGAGACGGTCTCTCGAGCACAGATCGCAACACATGGATCCGACGGCGCAGAAAGACCGAAAGAAAGAAAAATTAAAGTCAACCGTTAAATATACTTTTTTTAGAAGGATTATAACGAGAAAGTAGCCCTAGAGATCGGCGAAGACTTCACGTTAGAAGCACCGGGTTAGGGCAGCGACGAATTGTTTGATTTCTCCGGCCGCCGGGGAGATCTGTTTCGCGGCCAACAGCGAGCCACCAGGTCCGAGAGATGAAAGAAATATCGTTGCCGATCATCTCCATCACGGAAATAGTTCCTCTGATACAAATCCCTCCATCACACCATCGCTTTCCAGCAGTGCTTAAACCTCAGTTATTAGTTGCCAAGAGTACGTTCCGATTCTCTTCATGCGAACTAGGGGTGGAAACGAGACGAGCCGAGCCGAGCCGAACTCGGCCGAGCTCGGTCAAAAAACGAGCCGAGCCCAAGCCGGCTCGCTATTTTAACGAGACTCAAAAATAGGCTTGGCTCAAGCCGTTTAGAGGTCCGAGCCGAGCCAAATTCGTCCAAGCCCAAGCCTGAGCCGAGCCACGAGCCACATGAGTTTTTTTCGTTCAAAATGTGTAAACGAGCCGAGCCCGAGCCGGCTCGCTATTTTAACGAGCCCCAAAACTAGGCTTGGCTCGAGCCATTTAGATGTTCGAGCCGAGCCAAATTTGTTCGAGCCCAAGCCGAGCTGTGGGCCACGAGCTATTTTTCCAGCCCTAATGCGAACGATCTCAATAGTCGTTGCTATAGAGACGCGACTAGGTGTGCTTTTCGGTCCTCGCTTTCGCTGAGAGGTAAACATACTCCCTACGATCTTCAGCGTAGTACGTGGTAGGAATCAGCTATAAATCGTAGCAAAACGATCCAGTGTATACATGGCACGGCAAATCGGGGCATTTGGTATGCGTGGCGCCTTCGTCATGCCATGGGTTTGATAGTCGCAACTAGGCGACGTATATCTCGGAGGTCGCAAAGAAAATGTAAGACGTCGTAACTGTGGTTTTGAATAAAACCAGGGGCGGAGCCAAGGCCCGGCCACCCTGGGCCCAGGCCCAGGCTCCCGGCCCAAATACCACTTACCAGTACCTTGGTACATAGAGCTAACTTGAGTATTTTTGGCCTTTGTAGCCTGGGCCAAAAGGGGAAGGCCGAAGGCCCACTCGGCGAGCCACCCAGCCGCACACGCCCCTCCTGTCCAGGTCCAGGCCTAGCGCACGGCCGCACGCGACCCTCCTGTCCAGCACAGCAGCACTCCAGGTCTCCAGCCCTAGCCGCCTCGCCGCCTCGCCTGCTCGCCGAGACGCCTCGCCGCCTCGCCTGCCGGTCCGGGAGTATCTGGAGGCCGGCCTCGGCCGGGCCAAGCCGCCGCCGCCGCCCGCCGCGTCGTGGCGGTGGGTGGAGCGGCGGAACCCTGCGGCCGCGTTCCCCACCGATTTCGCCGTGCTCGAGATCCGCGATGCGCACCGCGCCGCGGTCGTCGCGGCGGTCAGAGCGCTCGGCCGCGTCCGGGATGTGCACGCCGACGCCAGCTACTCACGGGGAGTGCTGTCGGCGGATCGGCCGCCGAGGCGGGGGAAGCTGTTCACTGCTATGTCGTTCGAGGAGGAGGAAGGAGGGGGAGAAAACGGTGCCCAGTGTAACCCTAAGAGTAATTCTTCTAATGCTAGTTGGAGACGGAAGATGCTCGCTCAGGTGCATTTTTCTTGGTACTCATGGTGGAAACACCTATGCAAAATCATTTCCTTACAGTTTATCAGGTCATTGACAGTATCTTGCAACTGAATCAGAATGCATAATGATCTTTACAGCTATATCTCTGAAATGGAAGTAATTTCTGCATTGAACAAGGGTTGTCAAAGGCCATTTTAAACATCTTAATACATTTTAATGGTCAACTTATTGAGACACTGAAAAACACCTGATACTGGAGTGGAGTTATTCCATCCACAGCTTTCATGTGCTTAATGAAAATGGGTTCAAAGCGCTAGCCTTATGTTGGTGTAAGTTGAAAGCCGAAATGAATATGTCATGCAGTGTATAGTCTGCTTAAAATTAGTACATTTCTGAAATAGCATGAATTCATGATGATCTAGCACGATGCAGTATGTTGTTGTCATGTTTTTAGTAGCTAATACAATAATACATCTCTTTCCAGAAACCACAAGTAACATCTAATACAATAATACATCTCTTTCCAGAAACCACAAGTAACATCTCTTTTTGGTGCTGAACGACTTTGGGCAAGAGGTTACACTGGTACGAAAGTCAAAATGGCCATTTTTGACACTGGTATTCGAGCAGACCACCCACATTTTCGCAATATTAAGGTATGATAATAATATATTTAGTAAATTTTGTTACCTATGATTACGTTTGTATGAAATAAAAACCTGAATTTGAAGGCAAGAAACTGTTCTTGACTTCTTGTGTAACTGCATTGATTGAATCATGCCAACTCGTCATGAAAAACTATGATGGAAACACCTTAGGGGAAATGCCTTTTCCAAAATGCTATATTTTAGATTTTTTTTCTCACAGTACAATAAATTATAGCGGGCTATCGAGATTAACTACTGTTGTCAAACAAACTTAAACTTGCATTATTTTCTCCCATATCACAATCATATGGGAGTTTCTTTTCACCCAGAAAGATGAAAATATTTCTAAGACTAAGAGACTAATTTTGTAGGAGCGCTCAAATTGGACAAACGAAGACACATTAAATGATAACCTTGGGCATGGAACATTTGTAGCAGGAGTTATTGCTGGTCAAGACGCAGAATGCCCTGGATTTGCACCTGACACGGAGATATATGCATTTCGAGTGTTCACAGATGCTCAGGTACTGGACTTGGTTGCTATATGTGAGGCACACCCCACCTGCTTTTCATACCATATTTGTTAATCTTTTTTTTTACCTTTACAATTAGGATGCACAACAGTAACTTTTTTGTAAAGACATAGTATGCTTTACATTGCCCTTCATGCTATCAGTATGAGTTCCACTTTAGAGAGTCATTAGATATAATTTTAAACATCCAAGACTCGAGGGTTTCATTCATTAGTCTCTCAATACCTTAGTAAGATAATTCGAGAATTTTTAATTGTCTATTGGAAGCACATATAACTAACCACTGTTAGAAGTTTTGCTGGTAAGATTTTGAGAATATCTTCTTGTTCTCAGTGCAGATATCCTACACATCATGGTTCTTGGATGCATTTAATTATGCCATTGCAACCGGCATGGATGTATTGAATTTGAGTATTGGTGGACCTGATTATTTGGATCTCCCCTTTGTGGAAAAGGTATGATGTGCCGATAATTGTCAGACTTATTTAGTACTGCATTGGTTTTTAGTGTATTTTTCATACCATTAAAATATGACATCTCTTTTAGCTACTCAATAATGACATGGTAGTTTCTTCTAGCCCTTTAGTGTTGGGCCAGCTGTTTCTTCTACCCTTCTAGTGTTCGGCTACTGGCGGTATCTATTAGTTTGTTGTGTCTAGGCTTTCTTTGTCGATTTTGTTATCATCTCTTTATTTTGGCCGTAAGTAAATAGGTGAGTTTATTCATCCTGCTTGATTTGTAAAATTTGTGAGAATAAAGAAAATTCCAACGAGAAATTGAAATTCTTATGAATTGGTTCTGGTAGGTCTGGGAGCTCACAGCGAACAACATTATCATGGTATCAGCAATTGGAAATGATGGCCCTCTTTATGGCACATTAAATAACCCTGCTGATCAAAGTGATGTCATTGGCGTTGGTGGTATTGATTACAACAACCACATAGCTTCATTTTCCTCTCGAGGCATGACTACCTGGGAGCTTCCTCATGGGTACATTTTTGCAGCTTTATAGACTTTTTTCCTATTTTGTCACTTTTTTTATACTTGCCATAGCAATATTGCAGAATCTTTATAAAAAAAACTAGTCTTGACCACCGCTGCATTAGAAGACTGTGTAAAGCCTATGAAACCTGTTGCCTAGGTTACTTTTCATATTTTCTTCTGTATTATGAAGATAAAAGGTCTTTGCTAGGTTTGTGCTTAACCAAAGTTAGCCATCACTAACACACATAGTATATGTTCATATGTTGATTTTTTTTTTTTAACCATGAAGTTGCAGTTGAAGTATCATATGATATGACATACTAATATTGTTCTTTGGGTTAAACAAAATGTACTCATATCTAGTTCCAGTTTGATACCTGTATTCTTCATCGTTATGACACTTGAATAAAACTGACAAAGCATGATTAAATCACATCTTGTTGATTTTAGCTCCACATATTTTTGCATGCTTTCATTAAATCTTTCATATTTGCATGATTTGAATAAGAACTTGCTTGGATTTAATGAAAAGATAAACTTTTCATGGTTTTATAGTTGCTGCATAGATTTTATTTGATCTCTTTTTTTTAAAAAAAAAATGTTGATAGGTACTACTTATTAACTTCTAATATCTATGTCTATATAGTTGTCACCAAGCCAGTAATTGTTGCTGAAAAAATGGAGCAAGTAACTTGATGTTGTAATTTGCATAGGTGATGTGCGTAATGTAGTGATAATTTCTTGACGGTTCAATAGTAACCTTTATTCTTGGACCCAGCACCTGCTTCATTTCACAGATCTTAGAATAGCGTTATAAAAAACTGTGGCTTTGGTTCTGCAGATATGGCCGTGTAAAGCCTGATGTTGTTGCATATAGTCGTGATATAATGGGTTCAAAGATCAGCACAGGTTGTAAGACCCTATCAGGTACCAGTGTTGCAAGCCCGGTGGTTGCTGGCGTAGTATGCTTGCTCGTTAGTGTTATACCAGAAGACAAGCGGAAATCCATCCTTAATCCTGCTACTATGAAACAGGCCCTTGTTGAGGGTGCTTCTAAGCTTTTGGGGCCAAACATGTATGAGCAGGGTGCTGGCAAGCTTGATCTGTAAGTTTCTTTCTCTCTTTTACATATGTTTGTGGTTTGTTGAATATTTCAAATGTATATTCAATCATTTTCCAATTTCTGTGTTGCACCCATTCAGAATCAGAGAATATGTCCTGTAAATCTTGTCTACTCTTTGTTTTATTCGTTGCTCAAAGAGATACTCATTTGTTGTGCCATCTTTTTTTCCAGCTGGCAAGCATATGAAATATTGAAAAATTATCAACCACGTGCAAGCATCTTCCCTAACATGCTTGATTTCACTGACTGTCCCTATTTCTGGCCTTTTTGTCGCCAACCTCTGTATGCTGGATCCATGCCAGTAGTCTTCAATGCTACAATTCTGAATGGGATGGGGGTTATTGGTTTTGTTAAGGATCCACCTGTATGGCAACCTTCTGAAGATGCAGGCAATCTTCTTAGTGTTCACTTCACCTACTCAGATGTCATCTGGCCTTGGACGGGGTTCCTTGCCCTGCACTTGCAAGTTAAAGATGAAGGTTCTCAATTTTCAGGAATAATTAGTGGCAATGTTACCCTGACGATTTATAGCCCAGCAGATCACGGGGAAAGCAGCCAACGAAGTAGTACTTGTGTTCTTTACCTGAAGATCAAGGTGGTTCCAACACCGGTTAGGTCAAGAAGAATACTGTGGGACCAATTTCATAATATCAAGTACCCATCTGGATATGTTCCACGGGACTCACTTAGTGTGCATAATGATATCCTTGATTGGCATGGTGATCACTTGCACACAAATTTTCACATACTGTTCAACATGCTGAGAGATGCAGGATACTATATTGAGATTCTTGGGTCACCGTTTACTTGCTTTGATGCTAGCAATTATGGTACATTGCTTATGGTTGATCTTGAGGATGAGTACTTCCATGAAGAGATTCAGAAACTCAAGGATGATGTTGTAAACAAAGGGCTAGGCCTTGCTATTTTTTCTGAGTGGTATCATGTTGATACAATGGTAAAGATGACATTCTTTGATGAAAACACCCGTAGTTGGTGGACTCCAATCACTGGGGGTGCAAATATCCCTGCACTTAATCAACTTTTGGCACCATTTGGTATTGCTTTCGGGGACAAAATACTAACCGGTGACTTCTCAATCAATGGCGAGCAGACTCACTATGCTTCTGGAACTGATATAGTGCAATTTCCAGTGGGAGGCTTTTTGCACAGCTTCCAACTTGAGGAAAACAGCAAAACTGTACAGGATAACTCAGGCACTCCAGATATGCAAAACACCCAAGGGAAGAGCAAGGTTAGCATATATAGCTCTTAGTTTGATATCTTCTAATATCATATTTGTTTATCTGTGAGTTTCATGATCTGAGATAGCTAACGAATGATGATCGTGCTAACAAGCTAACCTTATAAGGATAACCTCTTGAACAGTTGAACTTTTGCATCGCATTTTATTTGTAAAAGAGAATCTAGTTATGTGGATTGTTTGATTTTGCGTGATCAAAAGGGATTACTATTGTACATACAGCGTTTAATTACAAAAACCTAGAACGTTTTCCTCCCTCATGGTTTTATGCTCTCCGCCACTCCCACTTGTGGGGTGATTAGTGGATGGTGGGAAAAGTTTGTGTACCATATTCAGTATCATAATCGCATGTTCAGATTTTCTATAAAACTGTAATATAATGTTGTTTTTATGCAATTTAAAATGATCTAATATATCCAACTATGCAAGTTATATTTGATTAGGATGATAACGGTTGACCCATCAAAAGCTAGAATAGGGAAAGTATGTAACGTATTTACTGTGATTCATTCTGGGTTTTTTTTCATGTGGCGTTATACTTTTTTTTCTGATGGAGATTGATATTTAATTTAAATCCTTTTAAAAAAACTCTAATGAGCATGCCGACCTGTTCATTCCCCTGATTGGATTTTTTTATCACTAATTTCCCCCCTGCAAGTACATAATCTGGTGGCCCCTGTTTTGCATTGTGTAATGTAGCCATATCCGTTAGTACCTATGGTTTATTAATTTCTCCTTGGCAGCTCTCCTCAATTCTTGGAATGATTGAAGTAGGCCATGGGCGGATTGCGGTTTATGGAGATTCAAACTGCCTTGACAGTAGTCACATGGTCACAAACTGTTATTGGCTTTTGAGAAAAATTGTTGATTTCACTGGCAATGGTGTCAAGGATCCTGTCCTTTTCTCAGAAGCATCTCAGTTGAAATTTCCTGTTTTTGAGAACATCCGTCAGCCCTCACGTAGACCAGATGTTAATTTTTCACTGTATTCTACTGTTGTTGGCAAGGAATTGATTTGTCACCAGGATTCCCGGTTTGAGGTCTGGGGAACAAGAGGCTATGGTATCCAACCAACAGGGGCAACAAGAAAGCTGCCAAAATATCAAAAGAGTGAAGTTTCTAGCACTCCCAATCTAACAATAAAAGCAGCACCTGATAACAGACAAGATGAAACCGGCCTGCAAAATCCTCTTTCAACATCAAGTGCTGCTAAATTTAATGAGAAGAGAGATTATTTTGGCTTTATTGGTCATGAAGAGGTACCACGTCTTGCCTTTCTCTCCTTGTGAAGGAACAATTGTTTTTATATTCTGTTTTCATTTTCTCAGCTTCAAGGATCCCTTTGGGCTGTACAATATAATGATATATATATAAACACTCTGTACGTCAGGTTTAGAATATTACTCTTTGCACTAATATAACTGTGGTTACATGTTACTGCTACAAACTAGTTACTAACCTTTATTTTGAGTACTGGTCATTCTGTCATGCAAACAGTGGCCAACTATTGCTCTGGCCAATAGTAAAGACATATTATTTTCCTACATTGTTCTTGACTGCAAGGAATACGCTAGAGTGATAAATTTGATTCACTATATTGTTTGTTTACATCTTGAGATTCTGTTTATGAAGTACTTTGTTGCATTTATTGCCATGAAGTTTGAACCTTCAAAGGCTAAGATTGTTGCAACTTATATGTACCATGTCAACATGAACCCTGAAAGCGCAGGGGGAGGATTTAAGACTCTAGAGAACACAAAAATTGTAGTGAATGGAGAAGCCTTATTGCTTCCAATAAAAAATGGCTGTTTCTGCAGGACATAGAGTAGAGGGGAAGTTTATCCTAGTTCTGGTTAGATATCAGTTCGGGAGATATAGCTAATAACTTGTTAGGCCTTGCATCTTTTTTTGGTAGTTTCAAATATTTTATGTGAACATTTCCTGTGGTGTAGTGACTTTATGATTCTGCCATTGTGCAGGTTGACATAGGTATGTTAGTGGCAAGCCAATGGATGGTACCTTGCTTTGCTGCCATTACTTGTAAGCCATGTAAACTTGATGATAAATTCTAAATATATGAGCCAGATGTCTAATTTCTTAATGTCAACATGCAGTCCTTATGTTATACCTCAGCTGCAGAGTGCAGCAAAAGCGTCGCCGACGAAGAAAAGGGTCGGTAACTGGTCGGTTAGCAAGTTTGGTATAAAGTAACACATTTTTGGGGGGGCGAATATAGGTTTTGGCACCTGCAGTTTGGGCCTTCGGCCATGGTAAGATAAAAACATGGAGCTCCAGCTGCTCAAGACATAAGGAGGCCCAGCTCGGGGATCCCGACTAGAGGCACATTGCTCAGAGTTTTTTCCCCTGAGCGAAGAAAGCTGAATCGATGGTACTACAATTGCATGGAAAGGGCCATTCTGTTTCAACATTCATGCCATGCGATTTTGCCATATAGTGTGTAGTTATTCAAAATTTTGTCCATGTAATAATACATTGTTTTGGCGCATCGATGAGCTAATTCATTAGGAAGAGGCTAGAACTAACGAGTTCATTCTTTTGCCATCTCCTTTGCTACAGATATGTTTGAAGTGAAGGGGGCTGTGCTTCATGTTAGTCCATAAGCCCTTAAAGGGTAGCTAGAGCTTGAAGTACCCACGACGCCTAGGCATCTGTGATATTATATTCACAATCACAAGTTCACAACTTCTACCTATAGCAAGATTTTCACAAGTTATGCATAAAAATTATGCAGTTTCTTTGAATCTGGTGAAATTCTAGCGCTACAAATGGAGCATTCTGGTCTGCTTAGGGTCATGTTTACATTGGTTGAGATGGAGTGAGTTAAATGCTAAGCTTACAGGTAGTCAAGTGGATCGAACCAAATGAACCAACTTGGCTGGTCCATACTGTTCACTGAATCGGAACGGCTCGGTTTGCTTCAATCAAACTTGGGCGAGACCACAGCCCGTGGACTGATTTGGTTCAATTCGTATATAATTTAAAATATGTAATTGTATATTTAATTAGAAATATATGTTTATATGGTTACTTTCCTATGATATATAATATACTTCCTTTGTTCACGAAGAAAAACCACCGTTGACTTTTTGACACATGTTTGACAATTTGTCTTATTTAAATTAAAAAGTTATGTAAATATCATTTATTTTGTTATGATTTGGTTTATTATTAAATGTATTTTTAGTATGACTTATATTTTTACATATTTGTAATAAATTTTTGAATAATATGAATGGTCAAACGCGTGTTCAAATTTAACGGTGACTTCTTTTCGTGAACGGAGGGAGTATTTCTTTATTTTATAACACATTTGCTAAATATAATCATTTTTCAGTTTTTAAAATATTTTCAGCAAAAATGGGTCAGCGTGTTTAAAATTGGACCGACCCAGTTGGATTCACTATACAAACTGTGTTGAGCTAAGCCCTCGGCCCATTGGCTTTAGACCCGATTCGTATAGTAAACCAGGCCAAGCAAGTCCAAACCGGGTCAACCCGGTAGGTTCGTTGGCCACCTTTAGTTAAGCTGAAGTTTGTGAGTTTTTTAAATGTGCTTCTCAAAGTTGGTCCACTTCATTTATGTTATTTTAAAATTTTAGAAATTACTCTAGAAGGGCATCTCCAATGGTAGATTTATTCACGAGCTATAAGCAAGCTCCATGTCAGCGAGTTTTTATACACACTTCAATGAGTTAGCTATAACATTGTATCTGGAAATTTTAAAATTAGTTTGAGTCCATATGTAATAGGGTGGATGTATCTTGTAATCCATTATAAACCGACTCTTAGCTAAGAGTTAGTATCTCTCCTCTCCTCTCCTCGTAAACAAAAGGATGAGGTGCAATCCTTAGAGCCAGCTGATTGACACCATTGGAGATGCCCTAATTAAGAAAAGAATGAACTACAAAAATTAAAAATTTCTTCTAATTAAATAAGCCTAATCTACTTTGTTACATGTTGTAGAACATGAAATTGTACAAGGCAAAACGATTCCCAAGTAGAAAATTGTATCATCTGATTACGTTTTAAATATATAACCAACTGGCAATTGGTAAAAAAGAGAGAATAAACTTCCACATGCCACTACCAATTGTCCTAATCCCATAAAAGATGGCTAAGGGCATGTGTATTACTAGCCCCAGATCTCTGGCCCAACTTCTCTGAAAAAAAAAACTCTGATCCGGCCTCAAATTTACTATTCGTTTAGTTCAGTTCTACGAATAGCGAATTTAGGTGTAGGCCAAAGATTTAGGGCCACCAATACATATGCCTTAATTAATCTAATCAAATAAGACATCGTCTCTACAAATAGTGAATTTGGGGCCAGTGATACACGTCCTAATCTCATAACCCATCATGGGTCCGCAAACACAGAGGCCCACAAAAAGTATCTGAAAAAAAAATTTGGTGCATTTAAATCTGGAAAAGACCTGTCTGCGATTTTACCCATGGACTGAACTTTTGACATCTCATCGTATACAAATTCAAATTTTGATCCAATCTCATAATAAAAGAACCGGTTGCCAGCTACCTTCGGGAAAAAAATGGATTAATTTAGAGAGATCTTTTTCCCTGATTCCCTTTGGTGTAATGTTAAAAGCTGATTATTATACATACGGTTGCTCTTCTCTCATCTAACGAGAAAAGGAATGCTTATTTTATCACTGAAGCCATGGAGTACCCTTCACTGTTTAAGCAGATAAATTAGATGAGAGCTAAAACAAAGGCTTCTTCCCGTTCAAAAGATCCATCAGATGGTCGAAGACATCCGAGCCACCGTCGCGGATCCCCGAGTGCATGTACTCGTTGGTCACCCACAACCGGATTCCGGCGATCTGGGAGGCCGTCTCCATGGCGATGTTGAAGTTGACGTACATGTCCTCGTAGTAGACAGCGGCAGCCACCGGCACCTGCAGTTGCAGTTGCAGTTGCCATAATGCATTAATGCCACGCGTAACATGAGAGAGCGTGCATGCTCTCGTTATAGCCCTACTAGAAAGCTGATAGAACGTTCATTGAAAATCGATGGCTACTGGGGAGCATGGAAATGGTACGGTTGGTGGCTGGTGGCGCATAGGAATGTTCATGGGAACACATATTGGTGTTAACTGCCACTCACTTTGGACTTCAGTGAAATGCTCGAGCACTGGAATAATACGTCTGGTAATTGGTGATGCATTGGATTCTTCGTGGTCGGCAGGGGTTTAGTTTAAGGCTTTCAGCTGAATTCTGAACTTATTTCTGGCTTTCATGTAGCTTATTTTTTTCAAAGGAATTTCAAGTTTTCAACTACCACTGATGATCGCCTTTTCTTCCGAGAGAGGAAATACAAGGATACGAGCCAGGTATGTTTATTAGGAAGAAAGAACGGACCTTATTGTTGTTCAACACGCTGACATTATACAATGGAGGCCAGTCCTCTTTCTCAGATAACAAATGGGCAGCTTCCTTTAGGTGCCTTAAAGCATGGATCTCATCGAAAACACATGGAAATACCATCTGTGTAATGAGAAATGAATAGATGTTACATATTTATAACAAATAATTAAGAAGTCAGGATATCCCTACTGCAGGAAGATGCTAATCTGCCACGTAGGGCCCTCTCAGTAGTCAGTATTGCACAAGTTCGGTTCGACATGACTTGCCCAAAGGCTATGCAAGTATTTAAAAAGTAACATTAAACTCACTTTAATAGGTAAACTAGAAGAGAGTTTCCTTGCCCTGAATCATCATTTCTAAAAAAACAGTACTGTCAACCAATGTTAATGCAGGGAAAGATCTTCCTATGATTTCTTTACTTTGTATAATTATTAAAAAGATGCACGATAAAATTTCCATCAGATAGGGTCTATTCTTGCCTGCTTATCGGACTTATTTGACCGCATAATTTTTTTAAAAAATGCACGATAAAATTTCTATCAAATAGGGTCTGTTCTTGCCTGCTCATCTAACTTATTTGACTTATTTGTCGACTTGCTTATCTTTGTTTAAATTTAAAAAATATATTTTTTAATCCCTTTTTTCTATCTTAAAGACGTGACTAGAAACTCTAAAACACAAGTTGAACGAAGTGAACCGGACTCTCGAGGCTAACTCAAAGATATAAGTCAAGTCAGTAGATAAGTAAAATAAATTGAGAAGTCAAAAGATAAGCCGAGGAGAATTGGGCTAAACTTGGATAATTCTATCCGCCACAATTCCGTAATTATAGGCTACTAATTGAGTGAAATAGCCTCCAAATATGCCTTTCATCATATCCCAAATGGATTACAAATTTAGTAAGAAATACTAGACACGAACGAATGATGCTTCCCTTGAAGATATGGGGATACCTCTCCAGTGAAGTACACAGGGCGGCCTTCATCTGTAGACTTAACAGGATCAAACAGACTTTCACACTCGCTTGCGATCTTGCAGGCTGACCATTTTGATGAAGACCCCTTATCCATGAATGATAGAAGACTTAAGACAACATAGTGCTATTACACAACCAGTAAAACAGTACTTGCATTTCAGCAGTTACCTGACAGTAGATGGACTCATGCAAGAGAGCATAAATAGGATTTCGATCAAAACCTAACCACATTTCAAACTGCAGAAAATAGAAATGTTAGGTTACCATGAAAATATTATAGTCAAAAAGCTATAAAACATTGCTTCACTAGGCATATGCTAAATTTTAGAAACCAACATTATGCATGGTGATGGAGAGTACCTCTTTCAAGAAATAATAGCTTATGCTCTTTTTTGCTCCAGGGACTAGTATAGGATCCCACACCCTCTCAAACCTGTCTCGGACAAAACAGTAAGGAATGAAACAAACCATGTAATTATATTATTTTTTGAAATCATGAATGAGAAAATTAAAGAGCATTTCTTACAGATAATGCAGCCTTTCAAATCCTCCACCAGAACCTAAACCTGATAGTCCAAGACACTGCAACATTCTAGGAGTCAACCTACCACCTGAAGGAAGAAGAACCTGAAAAAGAAAAATTCCATAAGATACAAGTTTCCAAATTCACATAGAAAAGAAGCACAAGATATACAGTAGAATGACTTACTCCTCCACCTTCAGATTCTTTTAAGTGTCTTACAACCTCATGAATGACTTGTATATCTTGAGGATACCTCTTATAGTACTTCTCATTTTGTTGTTGAACCTGTTTATAGCAGGCTCTGTACACATTATCTGCAGTGCAGGCTTCTCCTAGTGGTGGAAGCCCTCCAGTCAAAAGGACAGATTTCAGGCCTTCTGGAGCAAAGCTCAAATATGTAACAGCGCAAAATCCACCATAACTCTGTAGGGGAAAAGAAATGGTAGATGGTGCAATTAATGTGATGATCCAATACATCCAGAGAAAAAAATTAGTTATACATATGTGCATGTGTGGTCGGCCATCTAGCTGCAATGAATCCAATGGCGACAGCACAGGAGTCATAGACCAATTCAGTCCATATTTGTTAGGGAAGTTTGAGATCGGAAAATAAGAAGATTCTATCTATTAGTGTGAAAGAGCAGCACAGTTGTTACGATCAGGACAGATTACGTAAGTCCTTCTCCTGGTAGTGTTCAAAGGCTTGGTGGTCACATCTATTTCTATGTAATAGTTGGAGATTAAGCAAAGAGGTGATTAGTTATCTGTCCATAAGTCTCTCTTTCTCTTGTACGCTTCTCAAAGCTCTTATAGCCAGTTGAACCAAATCGTTTTGTCTTCTCGAAGCCTGAAGCACAGCATTTTAGCCGTTCAGCCGCAGCTGTACCAAACGGGGCCTAAATTTAAGTTAGATTTTCAGGTTGCTAGCACTTACAGTTCCAAAATGGACAGGTTGGCATCCAAATCAATATGTATTGCAAGAAAACCAAATGTTTCCCTTCATCAAGACAATCAATTTAACAGGTGGAAATTTTAGTATGATACAATCTTGCCCACAAAAGCCACAAAACCAAGAGTGGTTTGCCAACACTAATCCACGTAATGGTGCAAATATTGGAAAATCTAATTGAATGGTAAATGTGAATCAGTTGTACTTCCTTGAAACCTTCAAACATTAATACCACTAAAAGGTATTATGTCTGTTAAAAGAGTTATGATGTTGGAATGGACCTAACTAGTGCACAAAAGGTTACATAGAGCTAAATATTATACCTGTCCTAAAACTGTCCAAGGCTTGGCATGTGGTACGAGACGCAAGCGAATAAATTCTGCATCCTTAACAATGCTATCTGCCCTGAAATGCTTCAAATACTCCACCTGCTCTGTTGCAGTTTTTATTTGTGAAAGTGATGATGTTGTTAGTGGAGTTGACAACCCTGTTCCTCGCTGCAAAGGAAAAGGACGTCAACCAAAGAAGATCAAGAGGAAAACAGAAACAAAGAGAACACAAAATCCATCAGAGAAGTTGGGTTGTACTTGATCTAGCAAAACCACACGGTATTCTTCGCATGCTTTCTTGATCCATCCACCAGCTTCCATGGGACGAGGACTTTCAAATCCAGGTCCACCTTGTAGGTACAACAAATAAGGCAAAGGCGAATCTTCTTTTCCAGCTGTAAAATTACACTCAACATGAAAATCATGAAGATTGACAATCACACAGGCAAACAATTTCTCGTACACCACACCATAAAATTAGCTCGTAGTGCTACAAGTCTACAATGTTTATGTTGGATACATCATATGAGCTAAACATGAGCTCCATCCTGCATTCACTTTACCAATGCCTCTTTCTCCATGCATTTGGCACATTAGCTCTACAGCCACACCATAAAACCTACCTAGGATTCAGTAAAGAAATCTGGCTCGATGCATAAGCACTTACTCGCACGCTGCTGATCGTTTCAGTATAAAATGAAAAAAGATTCATCAATGCCTACATGATTCATTGTTAAAACCTACTGCATAATGTTGCTTCTACTTTCCCAAATCATGTAACCGAATCCAGCAAAATTTACATGATTGTATTATGTCCCTGACAAGAACAATCGTACAGCGGTCGATCAAACGAGCGACGCAAGCATCTGCTCGGCCCAGCTTTAGTCCCCAACACCGACCGACCCCACATGGGCCATGGCGGATGGGCAGGGTCATCGTATCCCCCCAACTCCATCACCTCACATACGGAGGGGGGGCACGGCCGCGCACGCGCACACAGGACACCGCGGAGGGCCGGAGAGGCGAGGGAGGAAGCGCGACCGACCTGCGACGACCTCGCGGGCGAAGACGGTGATCGTGGGGGCGGATGGGGAGCCGGAGGAGTGGTCGAGCGGGACGGCGAAGCGGTGGTCGCGGAGGCTGAGGTACGGCACGGCGTACCACCCCCCGGCCTGGTGCTGCCCGACGGCGTCCGAAGACATGCCTGCGGCGGCGACCCTCCCAGTCGGGATCCGGCGGAGGCGGAGGCGGAGGACGCCGAGGAAGGATGCTGGGTGGTGGTGGTGGTGGCGGAGCAGTGGGAGCGCGGCGGCGGTCGCGGGGCGGAGAAACACTGAGGCCATGCGGAGTCCGTCGATTCCTTATCTAACGGCGGTGGTGACTCCTCTCCATATCCTCTATATATGTCCAACGGCTCCTTTTCGCTTCACTCTCTCTCTCTCTACCCGTGAAGGGATTCTCTGCCCAGATTTCTGTCCTCTTTGATTTAGCATAGTTTTTGTTAGGTTTATAATTTTTATTATTTTTTACAGTCCATTCACCCCGTAATCTTTTGAAATATTTTTTTCGGATTTTGTAGAATTTTTCTAGAGATCTCAAAAATATTTTTAAAATAATTTATTTAGCCTTTTCATCCACCTTTAAAGATCATCCATTTTTTCAACTACAACTAGAACTAGCCAAAGAAACAAAGAGAACCTTCACCCCCAATATGACACGACCCGCTCTGTCGTGTGATTGTGTGTCAACCTTTACCCCCAATATGACGAGGTCACGACCTGCTCTGTTGTGTCACACACCATATGGATGACGAAAATAACGCTTGCTTGGCCGTATCTGATAATGCAAATAGACATCCCCCACATAGACTACACTTGTTAGGGTGCTGGTGCTTAAGAGACTTCTATGCCAGTAAATATATCTCAGGTTTTGAGGATGAACGCGGGCTACTCACCTGGTAAGCCTCCCATCTCTCCAGACGGCGCGCACATTCCATCACAAAAATGTGAGAACTTGTGTGTGTGCACACGCGCGCGTGTTTGTGTGTGAGAGAAAGATGCAAATACAGGGCGTAATAAGTTGATGATGCTTTGGTCCATCACCGGTTGTAAGCTAAAGCTGCACAGGAACCGCTACAAAACAAGGGGAGATCAGCACTAGCACTCCCACTGCACTACTTTTTCCTACTCCCTACACAACATACCATAAACCAAGGACAGATGTATCTCCCGCAGATCAGAGATTCAGAGCAACCCACAAAATGGCATCTTGTTAGATTAGTTACTGCCAGCTCTTCTTGATAAGTACCACTACCTACCTCTGTGCATCGGTACCAGTTGGCCGGGCCTGACTCGGCTGCTGGCCAGGGGGGTGCAAATAGCGTTCAAGTGCTTGATTGTAAGCAGAACCTGTCAGACTCCCTCTCATTCGTCCTGATGGTTGCCAGTTTGGATCCACAGGAAGCTCCACAAGATCATCCGAAGTTCTGACTTGGGGCGGTGTGATGGGAGCCACAGAAGCAGGCGATGGACTGGAGAACGGCATGGAAGTTCTGACATGGGGTGGCACGACAGGGGTTACAGAAGTAGGTGATGGACTGGCAGATGGCATGCGTGGTGGTGCTTGTGGAATTGCTGCTTGGGGGGTCACTGTACTCACTGCTTGCAGTCTCAATGCCAGGCTGCGCTGTGTGGAGAAGAGATGGCTGTGAATATCCGGGCTGATTGTACTTCCTGGTTGGGTCGGCATGGCCTGTGGAACATCGACAGCTTGAGGGAGGAGACCTTGCGCATGTTGACTCCTTAGAGTGTTTGCCAGTAGCTGCTCAAGGTGCTGCTGCTGCTGCTGCGTAGGTGGGGTTCCATAGGCATGAGCACTTCTAGCCTGTCCTGAGCCTCCTGATGGTGGTCTTGTACCCATGAGATGAGGTGGAGTAGCCCGGCCAAGCAGATGGTTTGAGATGCTGCGCATGTCCTGCCAGTAATTAGAATTCTGTCAATAATTTTTGTTAACATACATTTCAATCCATGCAACACATGCGGAAAACATTATTATGACAAGTTTATCACTGTGAATGACTGATACCCTGAACTAGCACCCAGCAGTCCTGGTATATCAATCCGTAAGGTGTTTGCGCCAACATACTTCTTAGAAGTACAGGTAACAGCCAGCCATCATGACAGGACAGGTACTATCATATGATAAACACTTGTCGCAGTTGACAATAAACAAGCAAGGCAGAACACAAGTGCGTTACAAGAGAGCGGCGTGATCCAAACTAATTATGTAATGAAGAGAGTGAAGTAACTAAACTATTTATGTAATAAAGGGAATGAAGTAATTCAAACAAGTTACCAGGTAACTGAGGACAAAATGAGTAGATGATACATTTTTAAGCTCAAATCGCTTTACCCTAATAGTTCTGGAGTTCAATCAGGATAGTTATTGCCTGGGTATTAGTATTACATAAAACTAATGGCATCAACTGGACTGTGACTGCAACTTAAATTTAATATGTTGAGCAAGGTAATCGATTGGAAGACAAAGCACTGCTACCTTATGTTAGTAATTGCCATGGCATTACTGACTTCAAAAAATTGTTACCTGTTGTGTTGACTGCAGATGGGTCAGCGAAATGGCATCAGGAGCCCTTGATACTGGCCCAACACCAGAATTCATCAGATTGATGACACTGTCTGCGTTGCTCAACTGATGTGCTTGATATGTTGAACTGGATTGTGCGCTAGGAGGTGGACAACTTAAAATGTTTGGCTGCGTCCTTCTAGACAATGAAGGATTCTGTGGAGGTACTGGCAGAGCCTGGACAGCGACAGGCTCTCTCCTGACGTTTCTAGGTATTGAAGGTCGTGCTATTTCTGATCCACGCAATGAATCTATCGATGATTGCAACTGGACAATATCAGGATGTGTTCCTTGTAAAGCATGTTGCATGGAAGATGTTGAATTGGAGGTTTCAAGAGAAGGAGAAACAGCATCTGTGATAACAGGACGCAGGATATTTCTAGGCAAAATAGACTCCAAGGTTCCAAATGAACTAGAACCAGGTCCAACAGTAGAAGGTAGTAACAAATTTTGGCTAGAGGTCAGAGTCGAATTGCTGCACCCATTATCTTCACCTCCTATATATAGATCTTCTGGCTGAGCAGTTGTGCTTATAGGCAAATCTGGAAGATATTCTGCCACAGATACATCTTGATTATTCAACAGAGGCTTCATATCTTCTGAAGCAGACGCCAAACTCATTGGTAGATCACCATTATCATCTGTAAGGTCTATGACATCGGAAAGAATTTCATCGGTTTCTACAGTGTCCATGTTCTCCTGAATGATTTCACCTGCATATCCATCTGATTTCTCCTCATGAATTGAAGCAACCTTCCAAGATCCATCAGGGAATAGAAGAACATCAATGACATCGTCTCCAGTCTCTTTTAATACCTAAAAAAGAGAGAACCATATCAAAAACATAGATGATATGAAAATTTATACAATATGCAAGAAAATATTGTGCAACCTAGCTCAGGATGCAAAAACAGTGCTCTCTAACTAAAAAGGTCAAAAAAATTCTAGATGTACATCATGGTTCACTTATGTAAAAATTTGAAGCTCGAATTCATTCTACACTAAAGAGTAACAAAAAGAGATTCATCCCTGTTGTTACTCTTAACAGTCATAAAATGAATTTGATCTTCAAAACTTTATACATATGCAATGCAAGTGTGGACGTACACTTTCTTTTTTGTTAATCCAGTGTGCCATGACCAAAACCAAACTAGACTGCACATAATTTTATACATATGCAATGCAAGTGTGGAAGTATACTTTCTTTTTTGTTAGTCCAGTGTGCCATGACCAAAACCAAACTAGACTGCACATAATTTGTTTCTTAATAGAAATACATTAAACAACTTACCTTGGCCATCTTTTGATCAATACATAGGTCAATGAAATTTGAAGGAGTACTACAACATGGACAGCGCCAGTTTGGCTTCCTCAAGTTCATCTCCATGTAATTATCATAATCAAAACACTAGACAATACAGGCTATGTTAATTTTATTTTTTGTTCAAAGAAAACAATTGCAATCCATCAATACAAACGGATAAAATATATACCTGAAAGTGTTTACATCGACGTCCCTTAATGGGAATTTTTATGCGGCTCATACTGAAACAAGAAAAGGCAACATAAGTTTTCAAGTTCAGAATAAAAAGTAGCTCATTCCTTTTGCAAATTTTACATCACCACGTAGACATAGAACAGAATTAATTAATGCCAAACGAGGTATTATGAGGAATAATTCTTACAGATCTTTATCCCATCTAGTATCTACCAGCAAGAACTCACTTGAAACCTTGTAGTAAACATGTGTATGTGTATGTGCATGTGCATGTGTAGGATGGCTAGTGTACTCTTGAGAGTACGGGCATATGCATATTCCTCCATACTCTCGAAAGGTTTATAAAATTCAAGATTTTTAACGACTGATCCGAATCGTTGATCTTGTTCATCTCATTGAAATATACCTAACAACCAAATTTCGTTTTTTTTTGTTTACTATTTGTTTTGTATTTTCTAAAATCAGTTTTTTTACGCTCCACGAGTAATTAGAAGCACGATTTTCAAAAATACGAAATAAATAGTAAAAAAATTAAAAAATACAAAACTTGGTCGATAGCTACATTCCAATGAGACAAATAAGGTCAACGGGAATTCAAAAACCCGACGATAGTACGGTGGAATCCATACTCTCGATAGTACGCTAGCCAGGTATATGTATATGCAATATGCCATATGAACACGGCAGAGTAAGGGCCTGTTCTTGACAACTTATCTTGTTTGATTTATTTGATTATCTAACTTATTTCTATCATGCGCACTTGAACATAAAATCAAGAGCCGAGCGCACTTTGTTTGACTTGTTTTAGAGCTCTTAGAAAAGTCTTTAATATAGAAAAATGCGGATTCAAAAAATTAAATTATGTTTAAATAAGCAAAGATAAGTAAATAGGCAAATAAGTCAAATAAGCTGATGAGAACATGCCCTAAATCTCTACCGTTAAAAAGTGTTCGGTGGTGGTGGTGGTAATAGAGCCAACTTTTCATCTCCACCGTCTATCAATCCTTCATCCAACAGTCCACACATCATTAGTATATTATCCATTTATTTACACTGCTTTCTTATTAAATGCATTGTATTTTTGGAAGCTTTTGATTAGCAATAATGTTTTCATTTAATTTCCTTTCTTATTTTACGGCATGGTTGTTAAGGCGTCCTTGAAGCGACGCTTCAAGGACGCTTAGGCGGTATGGCGCTCTGGAGGAGACGCCTCAAGGGACGCCTTGCCACAGGCGGTTGTGCGTCCTTGAGGCATCCATGGCGTCGGTGTGGCGTCCGTATGGCGTCGGAGTCGTCGAGAAGGTCTGAGGCCGGCGCCATAGAAGATAAACAGTTAATAGACACCCGCACGACCGCACCCCCACCCCAAACCCCAGACCTTACCAGAGACGTCATTTCTCACTGGCTGCGGCGAACCCTAGCTCCAGCGGCGAATACGGGCCCTAGCGGCAAGGAATCTGACAATCGGTGGCGAAGATCTTTGAGATCTGGTGCCTGCTTCCTCTTCCCTTCTCTGCGGTGAATCTCTAGCATGGCGGCAACCTAGCTCCCGCGCAGCTGCTCGAGCAGCTGCGCACAGCGTCGCCTCCTCTACGTCTGCGGTGAGCTGCCTTCTTCCCCGTGCCCCTCTCTCTCTCTCTCTATCTATCTCTCTCTGACTCTCCCCCTCGCATTCCCTCTCTCGCGCGTGTTCCCCCCTCTCTGTGGGATCTAGTTACTCCAGTCCAGTGAGCTTATGTTGAATTTCTCCTTGTCTCTCCTTGATGCAATAGGTGACTAAACCGATAGGCAATGACTACTGGCGGCAATGACGACACCAACAGCACTAGTACGAAATCCTCTCAAGCAGATGCATCAGCATACAACCCTTTGAATGATCCAAAACGGAAACCAAAATCCAATGATCCGGGTTGGAAATACGGATATTGGGCGACAATTGGCAATCGGGATGTTGTGCAATGTTCTTTGTGCAGCAAAAAAGTTTCAAGGGGAATCAAGAGGTACAAGGAGCATCTTGCAGGAGGATTTGCGGAAGTGCAAAAATGTGAGGCGGCAATGAATGGGTAAATGTATCGTCCAATAAAGTGCAAGGCCATAATGGCCTTACTTGGGATCATGTTGATGAGGCTATGGGTGCATCCCTCAATCTTCAAGGTCAAAATTTTCCTAGAAAAGCTCATGGTGAGCCTACTCTCTACTACTCAAGGGGCAAGGGTAAGAAAAGGATGGTGGAAGTAGAGGACGAAGACATAGAAGAGCACTATTCTGACTCGGACAATGTAGATGAAGATGAGAATGAGATAATACAAGATGATGAGGATGTTGATGACTTTGGTGAAGATCCGACTAATGATGAAGAGGATGGAGGGGAAGATTCAACTAATGATGAAGCCAACGACTTGACCGATGATTTTATCTAGATAAGAGGGTTGGAGAGTTGAAAGTTGTTTGTTAGGTATTAATACTTCTTAGTTTTTATGTTACTACGGTGGTGCAAAACTATGTTATTTTGTGAATTATGCAATAACCCATGGCGGTGAAAACTATTTTGTTATGTTGCATTTTATTCAGTTTTACTCGCCATACTTATGTGTCTATGGCGTCGCCTCGCCACGCGCCTTAAGCGCTTAAAAGGTAAAAGGTCTGGATGACCGCCGTGCGCCTTAAGCACAGTAACAACCATGTTTTACGGTACATGTATCATAGGAAGGTTTCAATAAGACACATGAAAAAAATACTTGGAGTCGTCGAGCATGTAGGAAATACATCATTTGATATTATTTTAATTCATAGCAAAGCACAGGAACTCAGCTAGTTGCAAAAAGAATGCAATACAGTACCTTATGGGGCACTTTAGGGAAACCCTTGACGGTCCTTCTTCAATTATATCAGCATCTACACAAAATTCAAGAGGTGCTAGAATGAAATTCTCCAATCAGAAAGAAGGAATAATTGATACTTTAATTTGAGTCCAGAAACTATCAATGCATAACATAAACATATTGAATATGCATTCCACACAGAAAGGATTAAATTTTTTTTCCTACCAGGAGAATCAGTGGTGACTGGTTGGACATGGTCATCGAGTTTTGGGGCATCAAAGGAACTCAAGTTGCTCATAAATGCTACAGCTATGATATAGTTCGCTGCAACATAAGGTAAAATCATCATATTAAAATTTGGCGTATCCTTCTGAAGTAGAAATAAATGGGCAGCATATCATGGCTAAGCATACCATTGAAATGTCCAACAGCTTGTATAATGTTTGCCCCATATTTGAGCATCTTGGTAATATCAGTGGGGAACTGGGCTCCTGTTTCCTGATTCATTGATTGAAAGGCAAGACATCAGGTCGTTTGACAATTGAAGTTTAACCGCGGTCCACGGTTTGTGTAAGGCTTGGAGGTCAATGCAAACGAAATGGCAGAAAGTAAAGGCCAGGGTTGTGATCAAGGCACTGACCATTGAAACATTAGTCCTCTTGTCTACACCTTTTCCATTTACTAAGAAGCTGAAATAAAGAAACATAATAAACATTAACCGTGTTTCTTGGCTTAACATTGGCTGGCATCGAAGCAAAGAAAGAAATGCACCTCACATGTGGTGGGGTTGTGATACAAGTTGAGGTATCTAAATTTTCCTTTTGAACAACGATAAGATTCTGCAGAAGGTGAGACAAGGAATAAAGAGACTTAACATAACATCATCATGCTTGCAAAAAGAGCAAATTAAGTATGAATTATAATTCAAAGTCATGAACTGCCAAGCTGTCGTTGTACCACTAGTCTTCTGATATAATTATTTACTCGTTGAGAACACAAAATGCACATAGATTTGAGATTTTTCATTAATGAGTACACAGCCACAGATTTTATCCTCCATTGCAATCAATGTTGCTCAAGATCCAGTACGCATGAGTTTATCAGACATATTGTGGTTAATGCTTCTTACATGGTACCATAGGTGCAATAGCAAGTTGTTACCCTTCAATATGTGCCTTTCAAGCTTCAGCCTGATGAGTTTTAGACTTCATGAAAGCAAACACTAGAGCACAACATAACTTCAGTCTCTCTAAACTCAGTGTTGACCCACCTGGGTTTGCAGAGGGAGGAGAAAGATGGGAGTGTACAGGTATGTATGTTTAGTACAATTGCACCAGTTCTTTGTATAGTTTGTTTTCTACATGAGCATATTCCGGTCACTTGGACCAGGGAATAGAATCCAGTGTTCCGTTCCAACAGAGGTAGCCCATTTAAATAACAAAATTGAAGATGCATGGAATGAAATATTTGACCTCGAATGATACTTACAATCTTTTCGTCTCGAGGTAGATTCCTATGAATGAAAAAGTCGGTCATTAAAATATCATACCCAGCCTGTAGTTGTAAAGAAATATATCGAATCAAAATTTCAGTTATGAGCAATGGGAATGCACATTATTTGGAATTAAACAGTCAGCTTTTATCAGGTAGAATTGTCCAAAAGTTGCTAATTAAACAGATTAACTAACTACCTTTGCTTCCAGCCAAGTGACTAGACGCTCAAACTTCAACTTAGGATAATACCTACAAAAAAGTGAGAATAACAAAGCAGAAATGCTGTATTACATTGTAACAAATTGAGTGTGATACAGTGATACACAGCTCATATATGACATGAGATTTCAATAATACAACCAAATGGGTTCAAATACTTATTTGAATTAATCCGCATTTAATAATTTCTAGAAATAAATGTCATCTCTAAGATGCAAAATTTTTAGATTGTGTATGGTGTTCTGGGTATAATTTTGTAAACTTTGGAAAGCTGGAGTTCATACCTTCCATTCAGTGTTCAAGTACTTTCAGTCAATTTCAAAATCAGATATGGAATATTCACATCTAACTTGAACTAGAAGTCAAGTTTTTTAACCTAAAGTAAAATCTCATAATATAATTTAGTTTTATGATATGCACTTTCCAATCTCAGATTTATCATATTTGGGCTATCTGTTTTGTATTAAAATCTAAATAAACCTAGAAATCAGAGAAAAAGAAAGCATATTAAATCAGCCAGTGTCACACAATTTTTCCACACATGTTCAGTCAGAGGAAATCTTACCTTACAATTACTGATGAAATAGTTCCGATAACAACAATATCATTAGCTGGCAAGCTAAGGGGCGTACAGAAGGTGCCAGAGAGCTGCACACCAAGGAAAAATTATAAATAGGCTGATACAGGTGTTCGCAATCAACACCAGCGTGCCCGGCCTAAGGCCGGAGCATGAGATGGAGGGCGTCGCCGGAAGGCGACGTCGCTCTATGGTAATGGCTGTACGGAGCCACCGGCCGGTTATTGGCAGCAGTGCCTGAGACTGGAATTGGTCCATGAGCTGAAACAAACTCTTCACTACCTTAGCTACAAAAGGGGAAATGATAGAGCTCACTTCACAACTAAAAATAAACACTGCCCACAGCTAACAACCTCATCCTAATCCCCTCCAGCCATCCGCCCATGCCCAACTGTGCCGACCTGATCGGCGTGGTCAGCCTGATCAGCACGGCTAGCTTGGCCATGGCCAGCCGCTTCCTGTAATACACCTGGTTCAGCGCAGACATATCATAGGCCATCTATATTTGAACGCCATACCACCATCAGGACTACAAGCATGCACCATTACACCACCTTAGGGGTGGCCCAACATCTAGGAGCATTGAGGATACCTTGTGAACCCTGCTTGCCCATGCATATGAATCAAATTGTAAAATGTTACTGGGAGAATGTAAAAAACAACTACTGAAGCAAGGTGGCGAATAGTCTCCCTCTCTTCCTCTATACACATGGTGCCAGGTGTAGTTGTAACTTGTAAAGGGGTTCTGATCATTAATCACTCTCAACACATGTATGAAGCTTTTGGCTCCTCTCACTTGATCCCAAATGATATGAGAATATCCACTATGTAGTTTTGCAGTTACGACATAACCAAAAGGGACAAGGCGCTCATTGAAAAATGAACGTAAAAGAACAAAAGGAACAATTCATACGCACCTCATTTGCCATTCTGAGAATATCAATGGAATCTGCAGGTTGAAACCAGTTATTGGAACAAGCATTCTACAAAACAGAAAGTGCAGGTTACAAGATTAATTTTATTGGGAGACGAATCTACTTATGAAGTAGGAAAAATGAGCTTAAAAGGTAAATTCTATAATGTGGACGTGTAATACAATCAGCACATGCAAATGCTTTAAATCACTTGGAGCAACTCCAGATAAAATGTGATTACGAACTCAGAGAAGAAAACTAAATAAATACATCAATGAGTATGACTGACACATAACATAGGATTATAGTACGGCAAACATAGGATGATACTAATCTCTTAACATATATGCAGTTGTGAAGGAAAGCAAATTTCTCTAAGTCTATTTATATGTCTGGATTTGTAAATAAACCAACATAAGGGAGAGAAGATTGAAGATGTGGATCTTTCCAAACAAAATAATTGGATCTCATTTGACACAGCAAGGAAAATACCTTGCATGATATTATTAGTAACATAACAGAAGATTGTAGGATTGGATCCATCCTCAGCTGGTATACCTGGCAAATAATGGTAGACTTCAAAATTAATAACACATAAAAAACTCCCCATAGCTGAATTAACGAAACAAAGAAATGAAGCTCTTTCCTCAAAAAGCCAAAAAACATAGTTCAAGGTCAGATTTGATCATTCAACAAGTCATCATTATGGTGTTGGTATCATGCATGAACAACACGGCGTCACATATTAATAGTACTGCCACTGTATCAGCATTTAATGTGGCTCAGATCATGGTCCTTATGAAGATAGGGGATATCTTCATCCAGTAGCAACCAAAAAGTTTAATATGGGTAAGTATAAATCATAAATCTAAAAGGTTTCCTATTTGTTAGTGCATTGTATTTGCATTACTAAAGCGCATTGCATTTGTCGTTACACTTTAAAGGAAATGTCATAGTACTTCAGTTCCCACCACCACCAGCCTACCATCATTTATTAAAGTCTAATTTTACACAACTTGCAGTTCCCACTAATAAGATTATGCCGTTAAATATTTGCCTTTTATACCAAAGGCAAAACACCTATATAGTCAAATCTGGAAGTTCCTACAGCTGAGAAAAACAATCCAATTTTATACTGTATTGAATCAACCGTAATTTATAACTGCCTAATAATTCGAACACACAATCACTCTTAGGGGTAGCAGTTTTGGTTTAATAGCAGCAGACAAATACCATATGTGTTGCATGACTACTTGAACCAATAAAAACATGCAGCGAATTTAGAGTAATGCGTAAAAAATAAAGGGGAAATTGCCCGGTGGTGGAAGAGAACAAACAGTTACCTTTCTCAAAATGTCGGGTATTTCACTGGCAATCTGAGGAACGTCGCCGCCCGAGAGCGCGTAGTCAATCCCTCTGCGACCACAAAAAAAAAAGAAAAAGAAAAAAAGCGTCACTGCGCCACCCACGAGCCAGCGCAGTGGCCGACCATAAACCCTAACCGCCAGTACAGGGGACGAACGCGCGGGGCGATGGCGGGAACCGAGGAGGCGGAGGCGGGTAATGAGAAGGCGAACCTGGCGAAGGCGTAGAGGAGGTGGGCGAAGTCGGAGGACGGGAGGCAACTCGGGCCGCCGAGGAAATGCGCCTTGAGGCGCTCGCCGATGGCCATCATGCGGACCGCGTTCACCGCCACCGCCTTCTGCAGCTGCTCCTTCGTCTGCTGCGCCGGCGGCGTGGGGACGACCCCGGCCAAAGCGCCGCCGCTGCCCGCCATGGCGCCGCGCTTGTCTACTCCTGCCGCCGAGCGCCGAGGAGCGGAGGGAGAGAGGCAGTGAGAGAGAGAGCAAAGCGAAACGGGCTTTTTTTAAAAAAAGACGGAAGTGATGAAAACGAATTGAGCAGGTGCACTGTTGCTTATTGTGGGTGGTGATTGGTGAATTGCCAGAGCACCCGGCCGGGACAAGTCAAAACAGGAGGAGGTAACGCGGCGTAATAAGTTAGAACAAGTGAGAGATCTCCTCCGTCCCCGAGACTCACCCCGCAGAAACCCTAGCCGCCCCCCGGCGGCGGCGGCGGCGGCGGGGCGCCGCCGGCGGGCCTCTCGGCGCTCCCCTTTCCATCGGCGCCATCTCCACAGGGGTGGAGTGATGTGGGTTTTTTCCTCTTTTTGGTTGTCTTCTTCGATCTCTTTGGTGGCGGCCGGCGGCCGGCGTTGAGTCGGCGCGGCGGTCGGCCGAGGCCTAGGGTAGGGCGTCTCCCCTCCATCTCCATCCTCGAGTATGTATACCGTAATAAACTTTGAATTATCATAGCAATATTGCCCGTAACATAACAACTTAAGATAACAAAAGTGCACATATAGGCCTTGTACATTTCAGCTTAGTATAGTGTAGCGTAGTGTTTCAGTAAAATTTATCATTTTTATATAGTCTATTTGGTGTAATAATTTGTAATGATTTTTCTCAGGTTTTTAGTAGTACTCTTAAAGATCCTAAAACTATTTTTAAATTTTTTTTATACAATATTTAAATATCTTTTTAAAGGCTTTTAAATTTTGCTGAAACGCTACGGTAGCTGAAATGTATAGGGCCATAGTTTACACATTCATCATACATGACGACAGATGACACATTGATCACATATGGAAACTTGGCAAGTAGCTGATGCCTGACGGCTGACAGCTGCTTAGTCATGGGCCTGTTATTGGTTTACAACCTGTTGGGCCTCAACTTAGTTTTAGGCCATTATCCGGATAGATATCCAGGTTGCAATTTTATCCGAATATCCGAATTGCAATTTTATCCGGATATCCGTATCCACTCTGTTTCCGTCGGATATCACCGATACCATATCCGCTCCGTATCCGCTTAGATCTATCCGTATAATTATCTGTATCCGTATTCGTATCCGTCGGATACTAGAATTTCATTTCATTTTCCAAAATACGGATATCGGATACGGATACGGCTCGGATATTATCCGCTCCGTTTTCATCCCTACGAAGGATTGGCTCAAAACGAAAAAAGAGGTGGTAGGTTTGAGTGGAACAAATTCCTGGGCCCAAGAATTGATGAGGACATCATTGACGCAGTTGCCCAAGACGAGAGGACGTCGAACTCGCTGCCGGGTCCCATCCGGACTTTCAGGACCAGCGCACCTTCAAACGGACCCCCAGATCACATACGACGTCCAAATGAGGCAAACAAGGACTCTACGGAAAGCTTACGAGATAAGCTTTCCAACGGGTCTGACCACGACTCCAAATTCAATCCGAGTCAACGGGAATCACGAAAACAATCTGACGGACAGAAACTTCCCGGCGCTGCATTGCCGTATTTTTAGGCCCAAAACCCGTGTACACCTAGAGTTCGGGTTGAGCACGTGTAGGCACCTGTTTGGGCGCCCCTCCTCTGGGCGCCGCCCTTTATAAGTCCCATGCCGTGCTACGTCTTAGTTGGGTTTTGTTTAGTTGATTTCGTCACTGTCGTGTGAGATTTCGCCTTATTCTTCTTGTGTCGGCTGGACCAACAGGACCGATTTTCTGAACCCCATTATACTTAATCTATATTCGCAATTGAGATTGTTTATCTTGTGTTCTTACTCGTTCTTCGGTTGTCTGCAGGAATCGTCCTTCGTGGACAGGTCGATCGTGCCTCTAGTTCGGTCGATAACAATCGTTGTGGTGGTTTAGCGATCGCCGAGATTTCCAGTTCCTTTGAGGGGTTGGAAGCCGGATCGTTTAGCTCTCCATGACACCTACCGAGTTATCATTTTCGTTTCTCACCAGAAGATCGGGACCCCGGGGGCCTCTGGTTCAATCGATAACAATCGTTGTGGTGGTTTAGCGATCGCCGGGATTTCCAGTTCCTTTGCGGGGTTGGAAGCCGGATCGTTTAGGTCTCCGTGACACCTACCGAGTTATCCTTTTCGTTTCTCACCAGAAGATCAGGACCCCGCGTCCGCACCCATCAAGAATTTGTCTCGATATGGACTAGAAGCCTAGCACTGAACCGCTGGAAAAATCGTCGTGGGCTCCTTTTATCTTTTGTATTTAAATTTTCGCATTTAAATTACGCACTTGTTCTTGGTGTTACGTTGTGATTGCTCTTATTCTAGTTGTGTTTTTCTTGTAACTTTGACTAATTGTCATGTTTAAACAAAGAATTAAAAGTTGTCTATTCATCCTTTTAGGTCTATTAGATCTTTTCAAGTTTCTTTGCCCTTGCAATGTCTTTCTTGATCCTGAACAATTTTCTCATCTTTCCCAAATGTAAGAGCATCCCCAGCAGGGGCATCAAATGACCCTGCATCGCTACAGTAACCTGAAATTTTCCCGCCCAGGCGCTGCTCTCAGTCTGGCCTGCTGCTTCCCCGCCGGCGAAATACAAAAAAGTTTGGAATGCAGGCCGATTTGGGCAGCCTGCAGGGGATGCTCTAAGCATCTTGACATCACCAATTATTGCTCCTAGGTTTTTCCCATAGGTTTTCTTTTTCTTCGAATATTTGTCTCGAGCCTTATAAAGTTGGTCATTGGACTAACCAACCATTATCCTCCCTCCACATGTCTTCTTTACAGGGGAAGAGACCTCGTCTAGAACTTCTACCCTAGCTTGAGCTTGCTGTTTTCTTTTTGCCGGAGCTATTCCCTGACAGTGTTTTTCAAAATGCCAAGCTTTGTTGTCAATTCATTCACAGGAGAAATATAGGAAAAAGAATAAACACCTTGGTACAAGCCACCAAGGCACAACACCAACAGCAATGCTACCTAGACAACTTAACACCAACCCCATGTCTATACGACGGGTGCGCAACCTACAACTTTTGGACACCGCTAGCTATACCACAACATGCCAACAGACGCACAACCACCAACTCCCAGCCAATGCCGGCTACACAAGCTATAGTCGCCATCCACCACCGGCCCCTTCAAAGACGTCGACCCTCGAGCAACGATGAACAACTCAAAACAGAGGAAGCCTAACTGAGGACACATCAACAACGTGGAATAGACCACAACCACCAATGATGGAGCAACAAAGAAAGAGACGCCACTGATGACTTGTCCATGCCTAGGTTTTCAGGCGAAAGGGGAGGACATCCATAGTAGACCTGCTCATGGGTAGCCCGTCCCCATGGACCCAACCCAAAAAACCGGTCTGGCCAGTGCATCAGGTCGGGTTGGGCCTTGATTTGAAGCCCGGGCGTTGGGTCGGGCCAAGCTCGAGCCCAAAAAAATTGCAAAATTAGCCGTTCGGGTTGGATTCAGGCTTGAGTTTGTGACTTGGTGCATCAGGATGGGCTCAAACCAACTGATTTTTGATCGGGTTTTGAAAAACCCAGCCCGAACCCAACAAATGATCAGGTCTAATCCTTAGCGATGACTCAGGAGTCATGGATCCCTTGCTAACTGATGCTCGGGGTGGCTCTAACGAATACCAAGCAACCAAACAGATCACCTTTCGGTGTTTATTTTAATCCAAAACTTTGCCACCGACAAGTTGCAAAACAATATCCAAGGCGTTTTATTTTGACATCGCTCACCAAAGTGTTTCGTTCATGAACACGGATGAAATGCTAATCCCATCACTATCGACAAGATATTAAATAAATCATGACCTCATCAAAAAAAGACAGCCAACAGCATGCTCTACCTAGTGAGCTGTAAAAATAATTAAAAAATCCTGGTTTTGCCTAAACCGTCTGCTTAAAATAGCAATAACTGAATATACTCATCCTACCGCAAGGAAAATGGCTTTTTAACTGTTTTTGCTAGACGTTGGTACATATGCCAGTCATGATATGCCTTCAGCATCAACAAGGCACACTAGTCAGTCAAATCATTTTCAAGGACAAGCTTTACAAGTAAAATAGCATACAAAACATAACAAAATCTATGAAATGACTAGCAATCTCTGCCGCGAGATCATCTTTCTGATGTCTCCCCATGAATAAAACATTTTGACTTGCTGCGGAGTAGGAAGAAATAAGTAGCCCACACGAAATACTTCTGAAGTATGATATTCAGTTCTGCAGTATGGTCTTCTTTTCACCAGGCATAATGTTAGGATAGATCTGCATCAGACCGTGAAAAGACAAAGGTACGCAGGCTGACATTTTAACAGCCGTGCTGTGCGCACCTAAAACCTTAGCATAACATGTTTGGGGTTACTCCATGACAATTTCTCAGTTCAAAACAGAGTGAATCTGCCTAAATAATATTTATCTTTATCTTCCTAGGCGGTGTTCCAGGTTTAGAAATGTTTCCAGTTCCTGCTTTTCCTTTCTTATCAGAAGGCTTAAGGATCTGAAATGAACAAGTTAGGGAGTCATCAATGCTCATCATAGCACCAGCATTGTCGAACTCGCCACAATAGTTAGGTGCTGAGAATATGGTAACAAGTTGGCGCTTAGCAAAGAACTCATAGCCATCCTCCACAACCTGGGTAAAAATTAAGAAGGGTAAGATATAAGCAGTGAACGGCAAATAAAGACAACTTTCCAATATTGAGAATGAACAATAGCAGGGATCCACTGAGAAAGCTTTAGATACTTCAGTTCTAACCTTGAAACACATTAAAGTAAACCAAGATAATTCAATTTGCTTATTATAGATGAACAGGGGAAAACATTGGCATGTTTACACACACAGTTATTGATTACATGGATTAGACCTAATATAGCAGGCAGCATGAAAATTGATCGAATTTGGACTTGCAATGAGTCTTAACCTAGTATACTACACAGTGTTTACATGGCCTACATGCAATGAATGGTTCAAACATGGAACGCTTCACAAAAGTGCTGGACTGCTGGCATGGTAAATTAAAATAATATATCTACCTAATGAGTAATGACAAATTCACCCTAAATAAGAACGCTTCAGAAAGTTTTTTTTTTTGCAACAATAAGTATGGATACCTGGTGAGCCCTGCAGATCAGATCCAAATCATGTTTCTGTAGAAACTCAGCAACCTTATCAGCTCCGAAAGTGTAAGACACGCCCCTGTCATTCTCACCCCAACCTTCAACTTCTTTGTCAGGGTCTGACCATAGCAGATCACAGAGAAGACCATGGTCCGGAACATCCACAGGACGGGCAATGCTTCGTATCTGGTCCATATTCTTCAACTCAGGAGACAAACCCCCGTGCATGCACAAGATCTTATCATCAATAAGTGCAGCCACCGGCAGGCAGTTAAAACAATCAGTGAAAACCTTCCAAAGACGAACATTAAACCTCCTCTTGCATTCATCATAGAATCCATAGATTCGATTGATAGAGGCACATTCATGGTTTCCCCTAAGAAGAAAGAAATTTTCTGGATACTTTATCTTATATGCAAGGAGAAGGCATATAGTTTCAATACTTTGTTTGCCACGATCCACATAATCCCCCAGAAACAGGTAGTTTGCTTCCGGTGGGAAGCCACCATACTCAAACAATCGAAGAAGATCAGAATATTGACCGTGTATATCCCCTGTCAGTGAATAAAGAGGCAATTAAATGCCGAGCATGATTTCAAAACTAAAAAACCATTATACTATGTATGACAAAAATTGTTTACAATGACAAGTTTTAACACCGTATTTAGGATCATTGTTTAGTTTTTTAATCATGAGGTGAAGTTATGAATCAATTAACAAAAAAAGAGGGTAACGAAGTTAATAATATCTGGTAAAATAAGATCTAATAGTGGACTTAGCATGCTGACATGGCACACTCAAAAAACAATCTGGTAAAATAAGATTAATAATATCTGGGAATTAATCTTTGTGTGGTGTTGCCTTTACTATAAAACTATTTAACCTTTATATGACTACCCCAATACCACCATATGTTAGATGAAGCTAAATCTAAATATTACATGAAAGTATCTCCAGTTGTCCACTCAACATGGAGCATTGTTTGAAATGCAAACCTCCGCTGAAATTACCCAGACAGACAAACCAATCTGGTTTTTGCAGTTCGGTGCAAACATATTGCCTGATCCTATTTGTAATCTGCGGACTCCAGAACTCCACCCACCCAGGCACCGCCAGCAGCAGTTTCACAACACAGAATTGTTACATGTGGTTGACACTTGACAAATATTACAGCACCATGTGATTGGGGGATGAAACCTTAGCATTTTGATACATTTCTGTAGTGTATTTTATGCTTTCTGTCATCCTAACTAAGAGTGAACATGAGTCAATAGGATTTCTAATTCATCCATTGACAAACCAACAAAATCAGAAACAGTAATTTCCTGGGGTTTAGCATATGTGAATACTTGCCAACACTGAAGTTGTCAGCATCTGATATAGGCATGGCGCTCTGGGCTCTGGAATGATACACTGCAATTCTGCAAATACTACGCTATGTATTTCATAGGTTGATTCTCTATTGGAGAAAATTTGCTGCCTACTTGCCTCTGATACAATATGTAGTATGTACAAATACAGTGCTTTTAAGCAGAATGGTGCCCAGTCAGCCCTCAACGCTAATGGTAAAAATAACATGTACCTATAGTCCTTTAGAATTTTGATGAGTTTTATACACATATTCTTTACTGAGACTATGAAGCAAGTCCAAAATTTGACATTCAAAATCAAACTTCAGAAATTATGCATTATATTGTCAAAAGTTAAAAACGATAAATTAATCATCGGAGTCAGCGCAAAAAAGAAGGGATGAAACCATATTATCCATCTCCCAAAAGAGAGCATTTGTGCAATCAATCGACGTGTTCAAATGAAACGCAGAATTTCCGCTATGGCATCTCTCAAAAAGGAATTGACATTCTGAATATCGCGTGAACTCTTGCAGGTTATGGGCACGGCGACTCCAAATTAAAACACCGATTCTACCAGCTCCCAACAATACGAGCACGGAAACACCCAAAGGCAGCAGAAAGCAGAGATGCCGAAACGCGTGGCTCGTCACTCATTCAGGCGGTCGCGCATCATAACGCATCAACAGATTAAAGAGAGGAAGCGCGGGCACGCTTCGCAACATCATCCCGCTCGCGAGAACGGATGTAAGAGGCGAGAGGCGCACGGCGGCTAGGGTGTTCCTGGGGGGGACAGGCCCATACCGCAGATTTTGATGGGCGCCTCGAGTTCGAGCAGGTTGGGCTGGGAGAGGAAGACGTCCTTGGCGGCGGCGCAGAGCCGCCGGATCTCCGCATCGGAGAGCTGCGCGGGGCGCACCGTGCGGCCGCCGCGCGCCTCAAGCAGCCGCCGGATGACGTCGTCCAGCGCCGCCGCGTCCATCGGCCGGGAGCGGGTAGAACCCTAGCGGCTGCCGCGAGCCTGCGGGGGCGAATAAACCCTAACTGCGCTGCGCGCTCTGTCCGCCCCGATCGACGCGAAGGCGACAAGGAGAGGAGAGGGGCAACGTGCAGCGGCACAGCGAGACAAGAGAAATCGCTGCGACCGTGCGACGGTGCGAGTGGTCAGTGGTGGCTTGGGATAATAGGTCCCCGTATGTTGCACCAGAAATAGGACAGTGATTAAAATGTATTTTTGCAATGTTTGTAATGATAAGAAAACAAATGTTAATTGTTTTTTCTATAAAGTATTGTGCTCAAATACATGGAACAACAAAATGTATTATCTTAAAATAAAATAAATTACTCATTTCATATCAAAAAACTTCACATCAATAGAAGTACAAAACCGAACATTCGCTTCAGCGAGCTGCCAGCCTGCCACGCGTCACCTTGATGTGCCACGTCGCCCCATTTGTTCGCAGCCGTCCGATCGCGCGCAGTAGGAAGATCTGGCCGTCCATTATTTTTTAACGCATAAAACGATTTTTTGCCGCAAATCTCAGCATGGTGGGTGGTTTGGTGGGTTGGCTAACTCAGCAAGCTATCGCCTGGGAGGCCACGATTCGATTCTCGGACGCGCGTGGCCACAGCAGGGCGCACGCCTTCTCACACGCAGCGCTCGGAGCGCCTGTGGCGCGCCTACGCGGCTAGTTTGATATATGTGCAAGTCAAAATCATGAAACTTTATCTATGATTTTTTTAAAACTAATTAGGCATCTCAGAGAGCTTTACAATACCAGAATTTTAGTGTATTTCATAATAAATTATAATATTAACTATTGGTCAAAGTTCCATTTTGAAAGTCGTATATGTTTCCAAACATCAAGTTTTTTTTAACATATGGGCGTTTATCTGTGGCGCGCCTACGCGGCTAGTTTGATATCTTCGCAACATCATCCCGCTCGCGAGAACGGATGTAAGAGGCGAGAGGCGCACGGCGGCTGGGTGTTCCTGGGGGGAGACAGGCCCATACCGCAGATTTTGATGGGCGCCTCGAGCTCGAGCAGGTTGGGCTGGGAGAGGAAGACGTCCTTGGCGGCGGCGCAAAGCCGCCGGATCTCCGCGTCGGAGAGCTGCGCGGGGCGCACCGTGCGGCCGCCGCGCGCCTCGAGCAGCCGCCGGACGACGTCGTCCAGCGCCGCCGCGTCCATCGGCGGGAGCGGGTAGAACCCTAGCGGCTGCCGCGAGCCTGCGGGGGCGGCGGATAAACCCTAGCTACGCTGCGCGCTCTGTCCGCCCCGATCGACGGGAAGGCAACGTGCAGCGGCACAGCCAGGCAAGAGAAATCGCTGCGACCGTGCGAGTGGTGGTTTGGGATAATTTTGCAACAGGTCCCCTCATGTTGCACCAGGAAATAGGACAAGGAGAGGAGAGGAGAGGGCCAACGTGCAGCGGCACAGCCAGACAAGAGAAATCGCTGCGACCGTGCGAGTGGTGATTTGGGATAATTTTGCAACAGGTCCCCGCATGTTGCACCAGAAATAGGACAGTGATTGAAAATGTATTTTTGCAGCGTTTGTAATCATAACAAAACAAATGTTAATTGTTTTTTATATAAAGTATTGTGCTCGAATACAAGCGACAACAAATTGTATCAGCTTAAAATAAAATAAATTACTCATTTCATATCACAAAAACTTCACATTTGATATATGTGCAAGTCAAAATCATGAAACTTTATCTACGATTTTTTTGAAACTAATTAGGCGTCTCAGAAAGCTTTACAATACCAGAATTTTAGAATATTTCATAATAAATTATAATATTAACTAGTGGTTAAAGTTTCATTTTGAAAGTCGAAAAGGTTTCCAAACATCAATTTTTTTAACATAGAGCGTTTATCATTAAAAATTATTATAAGTCACTTCTTTAAAATAAGTAAATTTGATTATATAAGTTATTATTTTCTGTTAAAGAGGCTCTAACTAAGGTTAAACCTAACCTATACCACCTTAGACGACTCTAAGGTCTTGTTTGTTTTAGCTTAAATTAAATTAAATTAAATGAAAATTTGTTAATTTTGTATAAACCAAATGATATAATATTTTGTAGTCATTTTTGTAGGGTTTAAAATAGTTCTTCTTAGAGTTCGTAATTTTTTTATAATTTTTTGAATTCTTTAAAACGTCTTTTGAGTGGGTCACAAATTTGCTACAGGAAAACTCAACTCAAATTTAAACTAAAGCAAACAAGGCCTAAACCACTTCTAGGCACCCAAGTGGGCTGACCAAACTCCAGAAACCTTCTAAAATTCGAGTTTTTGTCTAAGTAGGAGTGCTAGTCCTAATAGGCCTAAAACTCTTCCTCTCCACCTCTTCTTTCTCTCCTGAGATACCTCCTAGGCCGACCCACTCCCAATAGATAACCCTAGTCGTCCCTCATAACTCCCAACACGAAACACCTCGAATTCCATGCGATGCCGAGTATTCCCAATATCATAAATTCTAAATTAAATGCCATCATGTTGTAGATCTCGTTGGGCCGATAAAAATGGATATGAAACATGTATTTTGGTGAAAAGAGAGAGAGATATGCTACTCGAAGATCATTGGAATTTTGGAGCCCCGCCGCCACTGACATTGCCGCCGGTCGGGCCTCGCCACGCGTGCCACGCCACTGCTACATGTCAGCTACTGCCTATGCGCCTGCGTGAGTGACACCCTCCCTCTCCCGTGCAGCGCGTCCGGACTCGCCCGCCCGCCACACGTCACTGCCCCATTTTCCAACGCCGATATACCAACAGTCGCCGCTCCGCTTCGCCAATTTCGTGCCAACATGTGCCCCGCCATCCCTGCTCCCACGGACCCATGTAGCCTCACCTGTCACGTGCTGCCACGTGTCGCCTGCCTTCGCAATTGCCCCCCGCACTTCACCTGCCCCTACCACGTGTTTTGTCTCTAAGGTTCAATTTTTTTTGGGATCAGTAGGGTTCTTTCCAATATGATAAGGATTGCTAATTGTGTATTCCAAGATTGTTGTATCGATATCGTCGTTAACTTCCGTTGTCACTCTGATTTATTGTCTTTCTTTATTATTCAATATTGGACCATTGTTTACGTGAACTAAATGATATTTAACTTAAACTTGATTTTTTTTTAGTAAATTTATGATGCAATGAAATCTAATTAAACTGTACTCCATGATATACTGCTAGCTATAATTTTCTAAAACTACCACTCCCTCCTTTTTTCATAGGACGTATTTTGTTTCGTTAGGACAAAGGTTTGACCAACAATTACTTCATTAAATACATAACTTTTATGACACAAGATTGATGTTGGTAGATTTGTATTCAACAATACTTACGTATGAGTATGATTTTGTATCACATAAATGACATATTAATTAAGTAATTGTTGGTCAATGTCTTGTCCTAATGAAATAAAATACGAAGGGAGTACATGATTACAGATTTACAGTGATTCCGTAGAAACATCAAGTGTAACAACACTCGCAATGCTACCGCATCTTCCGGAGGACAACATCCGTTCAATCGCGTTTGTGCGTTCGATCCGGTCGTCGAATCAACATACTACCTCCGGTCACAAAAAGAAGTCATCGTTGATTTTTGGACATTCCTTTGACCATTTGTCTTATTCAAAAATTTAGTTTAAAAATGTAAAAAATATAAATCATACTTAAAATACATTTAATAATAAACTAAATCGTAACAAAATAAATAATATTTATATGACTTTTTTAAATAAGATGAATGATCAAATGCGTGTTTAAAAGTTAACGGCGACTTCTTTTTGTAACCGGAGAGAGTATAATCGTATAGAATTGTTCCACAGAAGTTTAACATAAGTCGTGTGTACTGGCCTAGTGGCCTGATCTTTGGCTGCTGCTTTCAATCCAGCGACCGCGCATATTTCCTGCCCCGCCGAGCTACCACTTCGCCCAGAGGATGACGTCCATTTGACGGTATTTGTGTGTGTCCGATTCAGCGGTCCAATCAACGTAATTTGTATAAAAAGAAGGTCGTTTCCTAGAAGTTTGAAATAAACTGCATGTGCTCATCCAGTCTCTCTTTCCGTCTCAATTTATTTCGCAGTTTTGGTCTATTCGATTTGGTTGGACTAAAAATTGGGAATCATAAAATAAAATATAAAAACTTTAAAATTATGTAAAATATATTTTTGATAACTTTGAGTAAAAAATTATTACAAAATATTACACTGAATAGTCTGTAAAAAAACAAATTTTTGTTCTAACTGAACTGAATCGAACAAAACCGCGAACCAAAAAGGATCTAAATCTAGCGACCTGGGATTAAATCCCAGGACAACCATTTTATTAATTTATTACCATTTTGGTTTCATCTGAAGAGTCCACAAAAAAATTGAGTTATTTTAGATTTTTTTGTTAATTTCCAAAAGAGAACATTTTTCAAAATCATGTTTTTTGGGAAAAAAATGGAAAATTTCACAAAACCTTGAATTTATAAAGAGTTCATAAATTTTATATTTTTGAAAATATGGAAATTTCACTGAAATTCAAATTAAAAACTCACAAGACATTATATATTTTTGTTAATCATGGAAGTTTTTTTTATACTTTTGGTGATTTCACAAAAAAAAGATCTTGAGTTTTTTTTTGTGAAAATTTTAAAATTTCGCAAAACTCTGTATCTAAAAATGGTCCATGTTTTTTGTTTTTAAAAACTCTATCAAATTTTATTGTAAATTGAATTTTAATCATAGGGCTTTTAAGAAATCGTTGCAGTTTGAATCATAGGCCAACCTTAATTTTCCCTCTTTCATTCTTATTTTTTAGGATACATAGAATTACAAAAAATTAGAATACTTTCAAAAATAGGACCATGGTTTCATGGGAAAGGTCCAAAAAAAAGTTTAAGTTTTTTTTTGGGGGAATATTCAGAAAAACTAAAATAAGCGAGTTTCTTTTTTTTTTTGATTTTTTAAAAAACTTTGAACTTAAAAAGTTCCCATAAAATTTTTTAAAAAAAATTGGTGGGAGAGACTAAGTAGAAAGAGAAATGGAGTGATGGATTCGTGAGATGGAGTGGGGGTTGGGACGGAGTGACAGGGGAGGCTGAGAAGTTTGAGTGGTGGCGGGAGACGGGAGTGCTATGGTTGGCCTTAGTCGATTGGGGCTGGTAGGACACATTTGGTGTTCCAGGTTAAATCCAATGACAATGGAGCATTTGGGGGCCAAGGATGGGGAATAAGCTTACCTAGATCAACTGTTAGGTCGGGTCGAGACCCAACAGATTCGGTACAAAATATAGATATCTCTAGTTTGTAATAGTCAAACACTTTGATTTCTTGATAATATTTCTCAAAAGTTCCAAATCATCTTGTGAAGCTCTTAGAAAATAATCGAACCAAATGGACACTATTACAACATATTCTAATTTGGCTATGAACAATCAAACAATTCAACATGTCTATTTATAAAATCCACACACTTGACTTTTCAGCGCATTTATCAAAAGTCCCAAAGTAAACTTGTAAGCTCAAAAACAAGCTTAACCAAGTGGACACAGCTTATTCTAAATTGTTTATGAACTTGTTCAATAGTAAAAGCCAAACAATTTGACTTCTTAATGCTATTTTTCGAAAATCGAAAGGAAGCTATGTAAAGCTCTTGAAAACAAGTCAAACCAAGTGGATGCTAATACAACTTATTGTAACCTGCTAATGAAAAATCCAACCTGTTTATTTGTAAAAGGCAAATGCATTTTTGAACTTTTCATGCTATTTTCCGAATATCCTCATTCTCTAAGCCTTCTAAAAACAAGTTAAACTGAGTGAAGCGGAGTACTAAGACCAATGGTATGTTTCTGGAGACCATTTTCTCTTTGCGAAGGAATTATGGTCACTTGAGATGGTAGTAGAATTTCTTTGCAATTCTTTTTAGATTCTTTTTTTCGCGCGTTCTTTTTAGAAGGAAATTCTCTCTGTTTTCTTCGTAAATTTATTTGTGTCATTGAAATGGTAGGAAAATGAACAGAAAGAATTTGGAAATAGAATAGGGAAGAAAATGTAACCGAAGGAAAATAGGCCTCGTTCTTTTCAGCGTATCGTACCGTTGCGTATTACTGTAGCAAATTTTGTTATTTTTATATAGCCTATATGTTGTGATAATTCGTAACGATTTTTTTGTGACTATTAGTAGGCCTTCCAAAGATCCTAAAATTATTTTTTAATATTTTTTTTATAATCTTTAGACCTTATTTTGAGGGCTCTCAAATTTACCACAGTATTACGCTAACGCAACGATACGCTGAAAAGAACAAGGGCATAGTCTGTCTGAAGTTCAGCTCTGCTCGGCGGCTGTTACATATACACACGCAAGCAACCTACGAAAAGATGGAAGGGAAACAGCACAGACAGCAATGCGCCACGCCGCAGAGGGGCGCGCGCAGAGTTCCCGTGCACGCCAAACCCACGCACAACCGAAAGGCAGCATAAATGCATCCCCCGATGCAGCCGCAGAGGCCCAACTCAGAAGACCGACCCGCCGGCTGACACGACACGCCCCAAACCCAAACCCGAGCGAAACCCATGCACCCCGCACACCGCCAGGAAGGAAAAGCCGCCGAAACCGCACGGAAAAAAGCCTCCAAATCCCGCGAAAAGAGGCCCGCGGCGCGAGCGAGGCACCACGCCACCCACCGCGCCCGCGCGCGCGTCCGTCTCGTCTCGCTGCTCCGCTCCGCTCAGCGGCAGCAAGGCATGGGCGCAACACTAAAAAGAAGCCGCCGCGCTTCCCCAAACCCACCACCACCACCTCCTCCCTCTCTCCTCCCCTTCTCTCCCTCTCTCTCCCCAGTACACACTAGGCACTAGCCTCCTCCTCCCTGCGGTGACGCCGCGGCGCGAGGTGTTCTTGGAGCAGGCTTGCGTTGCTTTGGTTTCTCGGCGGGGCGGCGGGGCGGGCGGGATGGATGGGCAGGATCGCGGGTTCGCCGCCGGGCGCGCCGCGGTGCAGGAGCTGGTGCTCTTGCAGCAGCAGCGGCCGCGGTGGCGGCAGGAGGATGACGACGACGACGACGACGATGAGGAGGAGGCGGCGCGCCGGCGGATGTTTGGGATGCCGTTCCCGGCGGCGGCGGCGGCCGCGGGCCTGGGGCAGCAGGCGGTGGAGTACGGGGAGCTGGGCGGGCTCTGCGAGAGCGAGGCGGGCGGGTCGTCGGAGCCCGAGCCTACGCTGCCGGAGCGGCCGCGCGGGGGGTCCGGCAGCAAGAGGAGCCGCGCCGCCGAGGTGCACAACCTCTCCGAGAAGGTGGTGCCCGTGCAGCTCAGCCTCGCTGCCCTTCCGCTTCGCTTCGCTCACTGAGTGCAGGTGCTAACTGTTGCTTGCCCTCTTGTTTGTTTGCTCGCCCGGCCTGCTTCTGCGTGCAGAAGAGGAGGAGCAGGATCAACGAGAAGATGAAGGCGTTGCAGAGCCTCATACCGAACTCCAACAAGGTTGGCAAACCGAGAAAAAGTTTATCTTTTGTGCTGAATTGGGGATTGCTGAGTTGTGTTTATGCTTGAAATTCATGGGTTTGTGTTTGCTTTGATTCATGGCCTTATGGGGTGAAGACTGACAAGGCGTCCATGCTCGACGAGGCCATCGAGTATCTGAAACAACTGCAGGTTCAGGTGCAGGTCAGCAGAAACATGACTGGATGATGCCAGATTGCTAATGCGTTTGTTTTGATCCATCCAAACTTCAAGTATTAGCGTCGAATTGAGAAATTTTATGGTACAACATTAGTGATATGAACCATCCTTTCCCTTAGATCTAAAGGTAACGTTAGTATTTATACTACAATGCTAGTATATGATTTGTGTAGGAGGCTCTCTGAATGGAAGGTCAGATTTGAATTTGAATTATACTAACACTAGTATATTTAGTAGTATATTTAGTAACGTGTATTGTAAAAATGCTCGTAGAATTATAGTGAGAGTATCTGGCTGTGTTGGTTTTTCATCCAATCCGTGCTGATTACGGCACATAATCTCATTAATTTGCCTGACCTCAAGACAAATGATAAAACTGGCGTCTGTTTGACTGCCACAGTATGAACAGGCCGGTATGATGGTGCAAAATAAATAAGATGAAATATGTCTCATCCTATAATTGAATGTTTCAGAGCTACCTCTTGTTTTGCTAAAGTAGATGAATTGGGGGAGGATGGGTACAAAGACGGTTTTCAACAGCCAACAGTCGAAGGCATTAATATGCTGATGAAATTTTGGGTTAGGAATAGAATGGCAGTGACATTTTGCTGCAATATAGGCTGTTGGTTTTAAGGCAAAAATACTGCATATTATCTATACTCCACAAAACTGCCATGCTCGTTAAGGTGGTGAGCAGTTTTGTACTATTAGTATATTTTAGAAGATTTCCCACGTGGTTTTACAGCAGTGGTTATTATATGTGGAATATTTCTAATTAAAACCTTACTGACTTACTGCTGATGACATTTATGATTTACATTGTTTTATTTTTGCTTAGATTTTATGTTGATATTTTGCTGGACAAACTAATTTATGCTGCTGAACAAAATTATTGTTATGTTTACGACTAGTTTCTGATGGTTAATGCATTTTGGCAAATCACATACCAATTGACGTACTGTGCTACCTAACTATCTTATATGGCCAGCCAGGCAGGTGTAAAATAGCTAAAGTGCAGTTACAACTTACAAATATGGAGCTTTAGCTGTGATATCTTGTTGCAGATGTTGTCTATGAGAAATGGTGTTTACTTGAACCCGTCCTATTTATCTGGAGCACTTGAGCCTGTCCAAGAATCACAAATGTTTGCGGCCCTTGGTGGAAGCAATGTGACAGCATCAAACTCTGGGGCTGTGGTGATGCCACCTATAAACCAAAGTTCAGGAGCTCATCATTCATATGATGAAATAAATTCTCCTACACATAATCAACCACCATCCACTGTGTTACCAAGTTGTCCTAACTCAACCATTCCAGAGCTTCCGTTTCACTTGGAGTTGTCGCAATCCCATCTTCGATCATTTCAGCTGCCTGAATCTTCTGAGGTAATAGAACAGAAAATTGATCTGACTTTACTGTCTGTATATCAGTATATACCATACCGTATTTTACAGTATTTTTTTAAACATGAACACTATTTAAAAGATGATGTTTCGATGGGAAATAATGCCAAAACATCACCTATCATCAGCTCATGAAGCAGCTAACCTGCCAGGTCTGCGACAATTTATTTATAGCAAGTTCACTGCATTTTCATTTGACTCAATAACACCACACATTCATTCAATATTTTTTCTGACATATCCCTTCATCCTCTGAAAGGAAATGAGATGAACTCCATTAGGCAAGAACCACCCACATTGGACGCTGATAATTTCGATGGATGCACACATATCAAAGACCAATCACTGGATATGGTACCAAAAAATAGAAGACATGTTTAGGTAAGCTTCTAGTGGCATGCTTGAAGTGACAACTGGATACCATAAATAATTTTTATCAACAAGGTTTTAGAAAGGACAAACATGGTTGAAATCAAATTAAAGCTTATTATTTTTCCAACTTAACCTTTTGGGCAAAGAAGTTGGATCATGGTTAATCTCATGCTGGAGCAAAAAATGCTTGTTTTGAAGTAACTCCTTGGCATGTTATATTCATGTGTTCATAACATGGATGCTAAGATTATTGATATGGCACTCAAGACTGAACAATTTAGACATACATCAGAATAGCATACTAAAGACCTGTTTGGCCTAATATATAATTCGTTCCATCACTAAAAGACTAACATCATAGCATGGAAAATCATATTCTTTCAGATAGATGAACTAACCAACCTAGCTTAATATAATACTAGTATGTCATACATCATCAACTATTTTTTCCATGGAACTAACTGCTTCATTTGGTATGTTGGATTGAAAGAGCAAAACAACCCTATGGCCCACTTGTTTCCTGACCTAGATTGGTATCTTTTGACTTATTTCTTTCGGTTCTTTTGCCACGTGCTCTGCTATATGATGTCGACAAAGTTCAATTGATGTTTCTTCCATTTTTTAATCCTTGACAGTTTAGGAGGCGGTTGCTAGTAACACTGAAGTCGGGTACGAAAGCAGGATTCTGTGACATAGCTCAGTAATCTAACTGATAGGCAGTCTTTCCAAATCATTTACCTCTGTTACTGCTATAGCACTATTATTCTTGAAGCGACCTGAATGCTTCACTTAGTAGTTAGTAGAGCATGTACAAGAGATCATGTAAATCTGTTGTCAATCCATTTGAAAGCTGGCAAAAATGAAACTGGAGTATGTTGTGAGATGTTTCCTGAAGGGCCTCGAAAGCCATGCTACCGATAAGCAACTTTCACTTTTTACATGAGGCAAGTAGCTTAGTACTCCTGTCAAAATTGTATGTCAAAAGATTCGGAATGTAGTCTATTGAGAGTTTTTTTTAAGACAAATCTTCATGATCTCTTTGTCAAGGAATGTCAGCTGTCCATCTCAAAGGAGAAAATTGAGTTTTGTTACTCCAAAGACGTGGCTTCATTAAAATGCCACCTTATGGATGACACTTGTTAAAATGCCGTCCACAACATTGTCTTATTGTTTTGCCATTCCAATTTGTTTTCTCAATTTCTAGCCATTGGAAAAAACTAGATTGCCCATGTCTTCTTCCTCCCTCCTTTTTTTCATCTCTGGCACCGGCCACTCTTGCCCACACCATCTCACCGACGTCGGCCGCCCCCTTCCTAATCAGCCGGCATCCCCTTCTTTCCATTGGTCGTGGCTGACAAGCCATCGATCACCTTGTTGGTTGAGCCCTAGGAGGTCGAGGTTGAGGATGCGCTGGTCATTGGTAGCAGCCGTGTCGACCACGAACCTTGCGCTACAAAAGATGGGCACGGCAATGAAGCTGTGGGCACAAACCTTGTTGAGGTCGATCGGCTCCCGTTCGCCACTGCCAACGGTGCGCCCTTTCCAGCAACGATAACCTCCTTTGCCCATGCGTTGCTTGGTATGGCATGCCCGCCACCTCAACCTCCTGCTTGGCATCGCTAGCGCTCCCAGCTAGATGAGGTGGTGGGCGGTGAGGATGAAGGTGGTGGCCGGACCAAAAGAGATGAAGAGGGATGGAGGAAGGAGATGAGGGGCAATTGATCTGATCCTTTCATATGCGTAGGAAATGGTGAAAACAAATTATGAAGCCCATAAAGGCAAAAACAACAAGGTGATAATGTTGTGCGTGTCATTTTAACAATGGCATCTAGAAGGTGGCATTTTGACAAAGCCATATGTCCGCAAAAACTCAAATCCATCCATTTCAATGGGGCAAGTTATGTGATGTCGTACCTCTGGTCCTCCGCGGAGAAATGATTTAGGGATGCCACACCAAAGTTGATGTTTCAAGATATGATGTGCGACGTGTCAATGATATATGCATACTTTAACAAAGTATCTAAATTTTCTCATGGGGAAGTTGAACACCTCGACATTGAGCTCAGATGTCTGTCTCTGGCGTGTGGTCAAGCCGGGAAGTTGCCGCAGTGTTTGGTTGGATTGTTGGACGTACTGTTGCAAGTTTGGAACCCTGAAACACCGTCCCCCCCTGGCCTGATCCTCTCCCGCAGCTTCGCTAAGCCTGAGCCAGGTGCCACCACCGGTCGCGAGAGGTCCAGCCTCCAGGCATTCAGGCAGCAGCAAGCAAATGTTTTTTTCGAGCAAAGAGCGGCAAGCAAATGTGATTAACATGCTAATCGAGCTTGCCTATGCAATATATTCTGCCATGGAGACTGGCGAGCGGCCAGATTAATATCAGCCGTCAGGTCATGGATGGATTGCTCATATCATATCAGGCGCTTTCAGACACAGCATGTGATTTCGTCCCATGGTGGGAGGAAGCCATCCACAACTCATGCTCCTCCACAAAGAATGCCATGAGCTTTATCTTAATGGCGACTATTTGGCACATATGATTGGAACGTAATAGACACATCTTCGACGACAAGGCTTTGCTCTCATCGCCTCTTCAAATTGTCGATCTCATCAAAGACGAGCTACGTGTTTGGAACGCAGCAGGTGCCAAGGATGTCGGCTTTCTTATTAACTTGTTGTAGAGCTTTGTAATTTGCCTGTTCCCCTCCCTCCTCTCTTTCATTCTCTCTTTTTTCACTTTTCCTAGGCCTCGCCATCTCAGCTGGCTTGTAATTCAAACTCTCCTACCTATCAATGAATGAACACCGTTTGGTTGTTCCTTAAAAAAAACTTATGGTGTTATGGTAGATTTATTTTTTCATGTTGTAATCTTTTTAGCGCAATATTCTAGTTCAACCTTCCGTGTTGGATCTCTTCATCCAACGACTACAAAAAAATGTCACACGTGGCATAGGTATGCCAATGTTAGGCCTTATTTTTTCAGCGTATCGTTTCGCTGGTGTATTACTGTATCAAATTTGAGAGCCCTCGGAAAAAGGTCTAAAGATTAAAAAATAATTAAAATAGTTTTAGGATCTTTAGAAGGACTAATAAAAGCCACGAAAAATTCGTTACAAATTATCACAACATACAGGCTATATAAAAAAAACAAAATTTGATACAATAATACACAACAGTACGTAACACCGAAAAATACAAGGTCTTAGATGATAGAGTCCATGGCAAAACCTTATGCTTGCAAGTCAGATGAAGATCATTAACATATTTAGCATATTCAACATGGTTTGTGCTTATCTGGCTGAAAAGCTAATTAACTTTTTTAGTCGAGTTTTTTCTAATAAAAAACCTAAAAAGCTCTTAGTAATAATATAAACGAAGTGAACCAGCTATGAAAATAAATTTAAAACCTCAAAAAGTCCAGCTTAACATTCAGGCTACTTCAGCTTAGGCACTTCGAACATACTCTTAAAGTACTACAAAGATTTTAAATTTTTTTAATTTTCTAAAAGAACTATACAAAATTACCACGTTTAGACGAGAGTTTTTTTGCAAGCAAAGGGAGTTGCTAGCCAACAATGACGCATTAGATCCGTTTCCAATAAATCATCAGATTCAAATAGTTTTATTGGGTAGTTCTATGTAGTTTCAGAAAGTTTTATGTAGTTTCTGAAAGAACTTTATGTAGTTTTAAAAAGCTATATGTAGACCTTGTTCTTTGCAGTGTATTGTTGCGTGGACATATTACTGTAGTAATTTTGAAAGTTCTCGAAAAGAGGTCTAAAAATTATTAAAAAATAAAGAACAGTTTTAGGATCTTTGGAAGGACTACTAACGCCACAAAAAAATCATTACAAATTATCACAACATATAGTCTATATAAAAATAACAAAACTTGGTACAGTAATATGCAACGGTACGTAACACTGAAAAGAACATGGTCGTAGTTCCATAAAGTTTCATGTAATTTTATCTAGATTCATACTGACGTCAGCCATGCATCCTATGAAAACTAGCTCATCCGTTGAAACAATCCTCCATTTGTTAGAATTTCTATTTTGTCAAATGCCTTTTCTAACCTCTAGTGTAATAAAATCGCCCCTAATTATAGTCAACTGAATGATTGAGATATCCCTCTCGTTTCTACCTTAGCCTTCCTGCTTCTTGTCATGCCACACTTCCATCATTGGAGGCTCACAGCTCCATCACAAAATTAGGACTCGGGCTCATTAGATTAGGTTTAGGGTTCGCCACACTCTCTATGTGGCCTTAGAGAGAAAAAGACTTGATGAGAGAATGGTTACACGAGTCGGTGTAGCGAGGCTGCGATGACCATGTAATCATCAAAGGGCAGTGGCCAAAGGGTGAATACATGCTACACGAAAGTTAAGATCGATAGGGCGACCACTGTCAAAGTGCTAGAAATGGGAGAAATAGGGTCGATGCGGCAATGGGTGGCTGGGTGCCATTAGCCAAATGTCATGGGCGATAGCGGGCTGATGGAGGCATGCTAGAGGTCTAGATGGGTATGATCGGGTATCATCTCAACATGACTCGATCTGGATTGGGGATCGCAAGTGTCTGCCCCGTCTAGGACCTGACATGACCAGCCGGGTCTGCGGCTTACTCCGGACCTGAGAAATGGAGATAAGGGAAAAGACCAAAGGAGAACCTAGTCCATGACGTTGTGGCAACATGGGGAGTAAAATGTCGCCACTACCACCGTGGGATTGGGGAGAAGGAAGTCATCGTCCTGTCATTGTCTTGTTGATTTGCTAGGTCGTGGGGAGGGAGTTTCCACTGCCATCGCCAAGGGAGGAGAAAGTAGCCTGTAGCCACCACCCTTGTGGGGTTGGAGAGAGGAAGATCCATCGCCATCTCCTTAATCTGTCGTCGTCCAAAGCTCAAATTGTCGTCGTCGTTAGGAAGGCATCATTGTGGAAATGGGTGGAAGTCAGAGAAGGAAAAGGGAGGCGAGGGGGTGTCACGCCACTGGAGGTGTAGATTAGGTGAATGTTGGAGGGGGAGATAGGAGGCGAGACACCACTGGGTGGAGGCCGAAGGAGAGAAGGAGGTGAGGCGCTGCTGGGTGGAGGTCGGAGGAGAGAAGGGAGGCGAGGCAACATTGGGTGGAGGTCAAAGGAGAGAAGGGAGGAACCCTAGAGCAAGACTGCGAGCCGCGAGGGGTCTCGATGGAGATGAGTTAGTGGGGTCTCGAGGCATCGGGCAAGGTAGTAAGGAGTTGAGCTGAAGGGAATAAGTACCTAAATGATGGGCTTGACCTTAACTAGGAGCGAAGCGAGCAAAACGCTGCATTGGGAAGGTTGGTTGGATATGAGGCATTGTCATGAGCGGCGTGCGAGACAGAGATATGGGCCCGACGATCGGGTGAAGGTAGGAGTCAACCCTGACTCGAACTCAACCCTGTTGTTGGGTCGTGTAGGGACCCAATAGGTTGAGTTAGATCTTTTTGAAGTATTTGGCAGGAGCACTGCCTATTCTTTTATAGAAGAGAAACACAGACCAACAACAACAAGCTTACAGGACATGCTTTGCACAAGAAAGGAAAAGAAACGCAAAAAAGAAAGCAAACCCGCGACCTAAGAACCCTCAGGAGCACCAAGATAACAAACCCTTAGCCATGATCATTATCCCCAAAAGCTAACACACGATTAAGAAGATCTGTTCTAATTAAGAGAACCACTTCCTGGAAAGATGAGTAGGCATCCTGGAAGATCCTTCTATTCTTTTCTTTCCAAATGTTCCAACTCGTGTAGATGATAATGCCATCAAAATTTCGTCTCGCGTTGACTTGGATCTTACTCCGCAAGTGCATTCACCAATCATCGAAAGGTTGGCCGGCATCCGAAACATGGAGCTGAATTCCGGGGATCTCGCTGAAGATGCGGCGCCAGACAGTTCTAGTGAAACAGCAGGAAGCCAAAAGATGGTCCACCGTTTCTTCATGAGTGCCGCACAAAGGACAAATGTGGTAGTTCAGCCACCCTCTTCTATGTAAGGTATTCGCGGTGAGGATTTTCCTCTGTAAAGCCACCCATATGAAAAACTTGCATTTAGGCTCTGAGGACGCCTTCCAAACGACATTGTAATACCAATCTTGAGTTGAACCCTGAAACTGGATGAGGTAAGTTGATTGCGCACTATAATGACCATGCACAGTCCACCTCCAAACTGCTTTGTCATCAGATCCCGCTTGGAGGACAATTTGTTGGCACTTTGTCCATAGGAACGTGAACTCCTGGATCTCGGCATCACTGGAGAAACCGCCTAGATCTGCCACCCACTGACTATCAGAGAGAGCTTGCCGGATAGTGAGCGAATGCCTAGTCGATAGGGCAAAGCAGGCGGGTGCCAGATCCTTAGGAGAGGAGCCTTGAAACCAAGCGTCCTTCCAAAAGTTGAATCGCCGCCCATCACCTAGAATGAAAGACACACTGGCATTGAAGAGATCGCCATCTGTATTGTCTTGATGTATGGTATATGGCACCCAAGGTTTGCTCGGGCATTCCCAACGCAACCAATGCCACCTTTGTCGAAGGGCCCTACCGAAGTAAAACAGATCTTTGACTCCCAATCCGCCAAGTCTCTTTGATTGAGTTAGATCTATGGTATGCTCGAGACATCGAAGTGGAGCTAGGGGAGGAGGCAAGATGGAGGGGTTGATCTTGTGGGGAGATTCGGTTACTCTTTAAAATTCTGATTTTAATGTTGTATATGTCACTTTGATCCATTGTTATTGGCCTACACGTCATAAGCATATGTCATGGAGACATACGTCGCAAGGCACGCGAATTGGACGTGAGGTCTTGAAATTTCTTGCGAGTCCATTGAAGGCGGAAGGTTAGACAGCCCTCTGTAAAATCCTTGTACTATTATGCAAGAGGCTTTGAACTAGTCGAGGTCTCTTTCGTCTCTGGAAGGCGTGAGGTGAGGCGGGGAGAGGAGCACGATACCGGCCGGAGTGGGGGCGAATAGGACCGTGCACGGAAACGGCCGGACGCCACGGCATCGGCGTCGCGTCACTGCGATCCCCTCCCTTCCATACAAAATCGCCCCGTATATTTCCGAACGCCGACCGCGCAACCACCACCACCACCATGCCCTCCCGCCGATGACGCCCCCACCCCTCCTCCTCCTCGCCCACTTCACCGCCGCCGTCGCCGCGCTCCTCCTCCACCTGCTCGACCCCTCCTCCGCCGCCGCCGCCCTCCGCGCCCGCAAGCGCAAGCGCGTCGACGACGACGGCGACGGCGACCACTGCCCTGTCTCGCCGCAGCCAGAGCCGCGCCCGCTCCCGCTCCCGTTCCCGCTCCCGCCGGCGAACCCCGACCACTTCCCCCTCGCGTTCCGCGTCTCCGCGCCCACCTTCCACTACCTCTCCGGCCTCCTCGACCCGCTCCTCTCCCACCCCTTCCTCCCGTCGCCGACCCTCCTCGCCCTCGCGCTCGCTCGCCTCGCGACGGGGCTGCCCTACCCGACCCTCGCCGAGCTCTTCCGCGTTCCCCCCTCCGCCCCGCGCGCCGCCTCCCGCCGCCTGCGCCGCGTCCTCCTCGCCAACTTCCGCTTCTGGCTCGCCTTCCCCTCCGATCCCACCAACCCCTCGTCTTCATCCTCCTCCCCGCTCCCCGCTTGCCGAGGCGCGCTTGCCTGCGAGCGCTTCGCTGGCCCGGACGGCCCCCTAGCCGCGCAGCTCGTGGCCGGCGCCTCCTGCCGGATCCTTTCCCTAGCCGCTGGCTTCCGTGGCGAGCGTACCGATCTCGAGGTGCTCAGGCTCTCGTCTTTGCATCAGGAGCTGGAGCAGGGGAGGGTTCTTGACCCCGCACAGTACTTGGTTGGGGATGGTGGCGGGTACCCGCTGCTGCCCTGGCTCATGGTGCCATTCCCGGGACCTGTGGTGCCCGGCTCACCGGAGGCTGAGTTCAACGCCGCGCACAAGGCAATGTGCCGTCCGGTGAGGCGTGCTGTGCGGAGCTTGATGGGTTGGGGAGCAATCACGAGGCTCCGGGAAGAGGAGAGCCCTCGCGCTGCCGTGGCATGCATCGGGACATGTGCAATGCTTCACAATGTGTTGCTGACAAGGGAGGATTACTCTGCATTGGCACCGGAGGAGCAGGTGGAGGCAGAGAGTGATTTGGGAGCAACGCCGAGCTGTAGAGGTGATCCTGCGGCCGAAGGGTTCAAGGCTGATGGGCGTGCAGTGGCTCTGCGGAGCGCTTTGGCGGCAGCGACCACGAGGGATTGGCGAAGGCATGTTTAGCACCAGTGATTATTTGACAATTCCTGCCATTGTTGATTCTTTTGGATCATATATTTTGCACAGTGCTGAATATTTGGTTCCATTGGGTTCTTTAGTTTCTTTCCTGCTCAAGAAATCGAGAAATAAAAAGGAAATTTAATTATCAATCTACACAGCTTACTCCTGTCCGAGTGTTTGACAATTTGACGTTCCTATTAGATTTGATATATCTCAGTATCACAGTATGCAAGCATCCAGTTTGTTAGCAACTTATAACCCAAGCGTTTTATATCATCAATCAATATAAATTTATACTGCTAGTGGATTCATCGGCCTTAAGTAGACCAAAGTATCAAACAAATAGATTATCGGAAGTAATACTAAGTAAATTCTAATCCATGCTAAGATGATTGGGTGTTCATACAAGTCTGTAGACTTGTCACATAAGAATAAGATGAGCCTAGGCTCTCATTTACTATCTGTCTGTACAACAACAGAACTCCACATTACTTTTTTCAGTTTACACACATCAGCTAGCTAGAACAGAGTCCATTCTTGTACTGGACATTATTCCACTAGTGAAAGCAGAGTTTCAACCACATGGCTCATGCTTGGTCTTCTTCCCCTCTCCTCTTCCACACATGACACTGCTATCTTAAGCATCATGGTTGCTTGTGTATAGTTGAACTCTCCATCTAGTCTATAGTCGACAAACTCCAGAAGCCAAGACTTCTCTTCGCTTGCTAATTTCTCCTTAAGAATATCAGTGGAGCATCTAACTGCCATTTCTATCTCCTCCTTGCCCCCAACTGCCCATCTGCAAACCCGAATCCCCTTCAATAACTCAAGAAGCACTACTCCATAACTGTAAACATCAGCCTTGCCAGTGATGGGAAGGTTTAGAGCCCATTCTGGTGCAATGTACCCTCTAGTACCATGTACTCTTGACAACATTTCTGTGCTTGCTCCACGGTTTAGTAGTTTCACCAACCCAAAATCTGCTATCTTTGGCTCAAAGTTTTCACCTAACAAGATGTTTTCTGGTTTGACATCGCAATGCACGATCCACTCAAGACACTCATGGTGGAGATATGCCAGTCCTTTCGCCACCCCAAGTGCAATATTGTACCTTTGGCTCCACTGCAGCACTGGAGATGAGCTCTGGCAATCAAACAGAACTCCGTCTAAAGAGCCATTCTCAACGAACTCAGAAACCAAGAGCTTGTGTGACTTGTCAGCGCAGAAACCCCAAATTCTAACCAAATTCATATGATAAATTCTCCCTATCACACTTAGCTCAGACCTGAACTCCTGCTCCCCCTGGACCACATCATTTAGCCTTTTCACTGCAACCTTCCTTTCATCTTCAAGGACTCCCTTGTAAACTGATCCTGATCCACCACTTCCGAGCTCTTCTTGGAAACAATCAGTTGCTTTCTGCAGCTCCTTGTAGCTGAACCTTCTGAACTGGCTGGAAATTATTGTGTAGCCTTCATCTGTAATCTCTGTTCGCCTCTCCCATTTGTGAACAACCCAACACCCCATTATTATTAAAGTCACTTCGATGGCAAGCAATGTCAGTGCAGAACAAAGGAAGTAACTAAACTTGAAGTTGGAAGTGCCACCATTGAACATTTGCGAGGATGGGTAGGCCTCTTTTTCAGTGACCCGACAAGCATATGTTGATCCAGAATCCAACTGCTGCAAAGACAACGCCACATTTTCCTTGGGAAGTTTCAGATAGATATCATTATAAGGATCTGGGAAGTTCTTGCCGTTGAAAAGTAAGACCTTTGGATAACATTGGCCTGCTCCCTTCCGGTAAGCAAAAGCTTCGCAATCATCATTCTCTAAGCACATTGCTTTGCACATCCACCATGGGTCCGATGATGAGTAGTTGAAATCATACCCCCAGAAGTCAGTTGCAGTAAGCTTCTTGAATGAGAGTTCCTGGCTGTCAGTGATGTTTGCCTTGCGCCTGCACCCTTTGCTCCGGTCGCTCTGATCATTCACCTCAAATCCTTCTATGCAAGAACACTCGAGCCTAGGTATGTATGTGCAGATGCTGTTTGCCCCACACAGTCCATGTATGTTGCATACTCCAGCGAATGCCATCCAAGAGACTGACCAATTGCCGCTGGTTGCGTTCAGGCTGTACAATCTAAGGTTGCCATCGTAATCCAGAGTCAGCCTCCTCATAACACTATCACCAAGATCAGAAGCTTCAAATTCAAGCCCGTCACTCGAGGCAAAGTTGCCAGCCTGGTCAAGAACCCCGTATTGGCTACTGTTGTACGTAGTCCTGCCGTTGTCCCACGACATGTAGAAAGGATTAGGCCAATATATGCTGCTAACCTCAGGGCCTCTGTAGATGAGATTCAGCACATTGTCAGTGTTGAAGTAAAATGTATATAGACCTGAGTAGAGCAAGCCCCTGGCCGATGCAGACACCAGCTTTGTATGCCGAGTCATCGGCTGCAGTGGCAGAAGCGTGTCGGTCGGCGAGTCGAAGCTCTTCCAGAGGTGACGGCCGTCTGGATCCACGACGACGAGGTCGCCGGTGTCGAGCAGCTCGGCGCGGCTGCCGCGGCTGGAGCTCGTGGCGCCGGTGGCGGTGCTCCACACGGCCGTGCCATTGTAGTCACGAAGCACCAGGCTCCCGTCCTTCTTGAAGACGAGCCGGGACCCCTTGCCGTTCACCGGAGCGTCGCGGTTGGCCGTCCACGCGACGGTCTTCTCCGACGAGCCGGAGAACCAGATGGAGAAGGTGAAGGCGTTGGTGGCCACCTTGTAGAAGCCACAGGCGAAGTCGCCATTGGGTGACACTAGGATGGTGGTGGTGTCATCCTGGGTGGAGATGGAGGAGCCTCGAGCAAGGTAGCTGCCATGATCGTTTGCAAGACCAATGGAAAGCATGGCAAGGAAGGACATCAATATTGTGGATGTGGTGAAAACGAAGACACCTCTGTTGGCCATGGCAAAGCAAATGAGCAATGCACGATATGAGCAGTGGGTTTTTATGTCACATACGTCCGGAGCAGGGGCCAATAATGCCTTGGCGAATGGCGACTTTTCATGTGGATTGTGTTGCCCATTTGCCGTATCTTGTAGAGTACTACGGTACTTGCAGCCAGGACAGAGACCACACGGCCAATTGATCCTTTCAGCCGTATCGGCCGGGCGGCAGCTCTTCCGAATGGTTAGTCCATGAAAAAAAAAATCTCTCTTGTGTACTGTGCAATGAATTAACTCACTCTTACTTTACGAGATGGCGGCCGGACGTCGGGCGGTGTGAGCTGAAACAGTGGTGTTTCGGAAATTACCTAGGATTTTCGTATTTTCAGAGATCTTCCGTGGTCGAAAAATACATTTGTTTATTTTAACACTTGCAACCATGCATCACCACCGAAAAGAGGACAATTGCATGCCACACTTTCATTATTACCGATGGAACTAAGGCTCTATTCTATTCACCTTAACAACTTAGAGGTTTATTTACGTTTTAAAATTCATGCTTTGAGTTATTTGAGTTCTTTTTTTGTTGTTTCGAGATGGATCTTGGCGCTTTAAAAAGAAAGAAACAAAATGGATCCGAATCTCGACAGTATCTCGAGAAGCTCTCTCAAAATTCAGTCATTTCAGCCATTCGGATCAACTCAAAGGAACAGAACCTAAATATGCCCTAACGTGAATCCCAAAGACCGTGAATTCCAAAGACCGTGGATCGAGCTGATCAGACGAACATGAAGCTGGCACCGATTCCGTCTCAGTTAATGGCCCGCTGGTCCCCTCGTCCTCCCTCCTCCTCCCCTGCTGCCCGGCTCGCCAGGCAAGGCCTGGGCCGGCGCGGGGCTGTTGCGGTCGCTGTCTCCAGCGGTGCTGCGGCCTTGGCGGCGGCTGCAGGTGGCAGCGGCGCAGTCCGGCCGTGCAGATGGCGACGGCGCCTCTCCGCGGCGCGCCGGCAACTTGGTGGCCGTCTCGGCGGTGTTCTTCCTCTCCACACCTCCGCTGATGGTGCATCGTTGGCCGAAAGTCAACTCCGGGGTTGTGGCGTCTGCTTTGCCTTCGGCAGTACTAAACCCACCGTGCCCTTTTACTATGGTGAGGTCCCGCCTACCGTCGTTCTGCCCTCCCCTCCCTGTGAGGTGCACGTTCGCGATGGCGGCCTCTTCCTTGCTAGGTCTTGGGGTTCAGCTCTCCCTCCACCTGGCGAGGTCCCGCCTTCGTTGTCCTTCCCTCCCCTCTCTGCGAGGTGCTAGGTGGTGGTGGCGGCGTCTTCCTCGACGGGTGGCGGTGTCGGGTGGCCTACTTCTTCGGCTTCGTGGTGCCCTCGTTACCCCCGCTCATCGACTTTGGCTGACGTCCTCTCCGGGAGTGTCTGCGGTTCTTCGTTGCTTGGCTTGGTCCCGTTCTCTCGTCTTGGACCTCCTTCTGCTACGGGGTGCTTGTTGGTGTGGGCGGCGTCTTCCGTGTTGAGTAGCGACGCTTCGTGTGCGCTCTTCGGCCCTGTGGCTTTAGTCTGCAACTCGGTTGGTAGTCTTCTGTGGCAGCCTCTTTGTGCATTGGTGGGGGAAGAGGTTTGGGCGAAAGCCCTGCCCATTACTAGGCAGATGGTGGCGTCACCTTTGGTGACGTTCCCCTCGTTGGAGACATCATCTTACAGCCCCTTCCCTCGTTTCGGGTGAAAACCCTGGTGGTCGCACAATGGCGGCGGGTCTTACCGTCGTTACCTTATTGGAGGCGTCGTGTTTGTCACTGCTGCACTTCCTGGTTGTCTACTAGGTCTGCTAATTCGGAGTCGTCCGTCGTTGTGTGTGTTGGTAGTGCGTCCGGCGTGGTCGGTGTTGTTTCCTTCCCATTTCCCTTCCAATTGTGTGTCTCTGCAAGGTCTCTTGGCCTTGCGCGTGTGGGCGCGGCCGTTTGGCCGGGGTGTGCAGCAGGTTTGCTGCGTTGTAACTCTTGTAATCTTGGTGCGTCGCACCGTTCTTCTTCTATCATTGAATGGACGGCAGCTCTCCTACCTTTTTCTTAAAAAAAAACAACTTAGCGTTTTTTTACGTTTTTAAAATTCATGCTTTGAGTTATTTGAGTTTTTTTTTCGTTGTTTCGAAATGGATCTTGACGCTTTAAAAAGGAAGAAACAAAATGGATCAGAATCTCGACACTATCTCGAAAAGCTCTCTCAAAATTCAGTCATTTCAGCCGTTCGGATCAGCTCAAAGGAGCAGAACCTAAATATGCCCTAACGTGAATCCCAAAAACCGTGAATTCCAAAGACCGTGGATTGAGCTGATCAGACGAACATGAAGCTGGCACCGATTGCGTCTCAGTTCATGTTCATTTTCATGTCGTCTTGCGTCGAACAGGAGCCATCAACTCCGAAGTCGATCCTGCGGTGAACGCTGGATACTAGACGCGCCACCGGGCCAGTGCCACCCCGCCCGCCCTATCGGCGGCTCACCGCGCGTTGCGGTCGGCGTTACCCACCGCCGCCGCCGCCGCCGTACGGGTACGTGCATGCCAGCTACTGTCTCTGTCTTGTGTTTCTCCAAAATGTCAAATCATTGGGGGAAGTAGATACGTAGCTGCCGACTGGACAAGCGGGACCGCGTGTCACTGAGAGGAGAAGCCGCCTCCTCTCCAACCGCGCTCGCCATGGCCGGCTGCCTTCTCGCGCTTCAAGGCTTCAAGCGACCACCTAGCCACCTCCCCATGCTCGCCGCGGTCGTTGTGCCTCCTTTGTTTGCTTGTTCAGCAATGCTCATGTTTAGCTCAGACCTGAACTCCTGCTCCCACTGGGCCACATCATTTACTGCAACCTTCCTTTCATCCTCAGGGACTCCCTTCCCTTGTAAACTGATCCTGATCCGCCACTTCCGACCACCTCTTGGAAACAATTAATCGGTTGCTTTCTGCAGCTCCTTGTAGCTGAACCTTCTGAGCTGGATGGAAATTATTGTGTAGCCTTCATCTGTAATCTCTGTCAAAGGATTAGGCCAGTATGTGCTACTAATCTTTCTTTTCTTTTTTTTTGAAGAAACTGGCAGGAGCACTGCCTAAGCTTTATTGAGGAAGCAAAAAGAGAAATAGAAACAAGAGTTCCACACAGACCAAAAACAAGTGCTAGGCACCAACAAAAATCAAAGGAGCTCAACTATAAACAAAACTAGAGCTAAAACCAGGCCTTTCACTCAATCTGATCCCGTGGCGGTCTGATACAGCCACGCCCCTTTACCTTTTCTGCATTATTACAGACCCAGGCCGATATGGATGCCCGCCGGAAAGCGCCAGCGACCAGATCGTCTTCTGCTTATCCAATCCTCCGCTCCATTCCGCCGTCGCCGTCTGACGTCGATACACACAGGTCGCCGCCGGCGACCGATCCTCTGGCCTCTGACGCTTGTTCTCTCTGTCAATGCAGGACCACCATGACAGCAGCCAAGATCCGTTGTGCAGCCCCAGATAATCAACCATTATCATTAAAATTGAAAGCCATCATCCAATTCACCAAGTCTTGCTTAATCGCCTGAAGAACCTGCACAACATCATGGCACTTAGCTCGAAAGATCCGCTCATTACGCTCAATCCAAACATTCCAAGAGACGAAGACGATGAGGCCATCAAACTGCTTCCAATGGCTCTTAGGAACCTTATTTCGCATGCATATCCACCAAACTGCTTCCTATGTGCTACTAATCTCAGGGCCTCTGTAGATAAGATGCAGCACATTGTCACTGTACATGAAGTAGAAAGTATATGAGCCTGAATAGAGCAAACACTTGGCTGGTGCAGACACCAACGTTGTATGCCGAGTCATCGGCTGCAATGGCAGAATCGTGTCGGTTGGAGAGTCGAAGCTCTTCCAGAGGTGACGGTCGTCTGGATCCACGATCGATTACGAGGAGGTTGCCACAATATTTTTTTTTACCTATATCTGGCTCTTGTCAGTTTATTCGCATCCTTTTGAGTAATATATGGGTAACCCTATGGCCTTTTTTTTAAAAAAAAAAACACGACCCGGCTCCTATTCAAATGACATCCCTCGATAGTCCTCGTGCTCAACTGCTCATGCTGCTAGAGCCCAGATAGCTCCTCGTAGGTTAACATATGTATCACAATAGTAGCAACATCATAGATAACTCCTCCGGCATACTACAAGACGTGGAGCCTTAACATCATACTTGCATTGCTATTCTTGTTCATTCATTGGAACTTACGGATAATAATACTATCTCCGTTTTTTTGTTTGACGTTTTTAACTTTTGAGCACGTCTTTGACCATTCACCTTATTTAAAAAATTAGTGCAAATATACAAAAAAAAATCATATTTAAAATATCTTTATTGATAAAACAAATCACAATAAAATAAATGATATTTGCATTTTTTCAAATAAGACAAATGGTCAAACATATGTACAAAAGTCAAAAGCGTTAAACAAAAAAGAACAGAGGGAGCACGATGTATGGAAGAAGGTTAGCATGCTACAAAAATAGAGCGCCTGTGGCCAGTGATAGAAGGGAGCGAGCCAGCAATACAGGGTTGGAGCGAGCAAAACCGAGCGAGTCTGAAGGTTCAACAGAAACCTCAAGATTTTTAATTTTAGTTAATGATCATCACATTTCAGTGTATCTCCTTGCAAGTTTTCCACGAAACTGAAAATGTCAGCTTCTTCAGTGGAACCTGCCACCACGAAAATTCCTAAGCTGAGTCTCAGGTCATATTTGATGCCCCTCTTATCTCTGTTCATCTCGAAAGGCAGTTGGAAATTCATTAGCTTCTTCAACACATCCTTTCTCAGTTGGAAAAATTTTGGTCAAATACAACATTTCACCCTCGAACGTCACAGGCCATCAAACATCTGCCATGACCTTAGTAAGCCACGAAGGCATGGAAATTTTACAGCCACATTTTACTACACAGAAATAGGTTCCACTCAAAAGTACCAACGAGTGGGTTCACGCCTTTATGCAGTCTCTTCTTCAAGGGCAAATTGGATGTTCCTCCAGTTGGGTAGCCTTCATTGTTTGTCGGAGCTCCACAATGTTCCCAAGCTCCCACTTTCGCTTCAAAAACCGTTCCAAAACCCTAACATCACACTCTGTAGGTGCCAGCCCCATCTTGACCATACATCTATATGCTTCGACAACAACTCCTCTGCAGCATAAACCAGTCACAGGTTTAAAGAAACAAATTACCAGATCCAGGATATCCAATGCATGCTGGTAAGGTACACATCCCTTTCAGATCAGATAATCCCACAGATCCAGCCCAACATCCGGTTGCCCATTCTCATAGAAGACCTTTATGAGCAGCATTGTCATCCTCGTGCTTGGTTTGAACACTGAGCCAACCATCTTGCCATATATCTTCCTGCACAACATTGTGTTATAGCGAACGTCATCCAGGCCAATCCCCTCGCGCTCCATCTTGCGCATTGTTTCCATCCTAGATTGCAAATCCCTTTCCCTTACATGTGTGCCCATGAACACATTGTGAGCCCCACGGTCTGAGGTCACTCCTCCACTTCTCCTCTATTTCATCAAACAAGCGACTTGCATGCACATGATTCCTCACAATCCCATCCCCACAAATCGGAGTGGTGAACACCTGCAGCATCACAGCTTGCAGTTCCCCTTCCCACGCATTTCGTCGAGCAGCTCGAGGGCGTCATGGATGCGTGCGCAAGTGCAACAAATCCTTACACCTATGTCATGAGATGAGATGTGTGAATGCATTCAAAATGTGACATCAAATATCATTTTGTATAGATAAATCGTCTGGCACTGTATTACCCTCTCATCTCCATTGGAGCAGCAAGCTAGAAGAGGCCGCGTTGGCGGGCGAGCACGAGGAAATCCTCCACAGGAATCGGAGTGGTGGTGGTGGTGGTAGGAATCATGAGCACGGCCTTGTAGAGAGGATCTACGTCGTTATCGTTGAGGTGGAGATGTTGCTGCCCCTGCTGCTTGGGGCTCGGGCTCGGGGTCCTAATCCTGGCGCCTCTCACCTTCCTGGTGCAAACCCTAGGCTTCCGCCGCTGCTTGATAGACGCCGTGTCAGTGTCATCTTCGTCGTCATCGTCGGCGTCCAGAGGAGGAACGGGCGCAGCGCGCGGCGCGGGCGGAGGAGGAGGCGACTGAGACTGGGACAGAGGATGAACAGGGGCGGCGCGCGGCGCGGGCGGAGGCGACTGAGACTGGGACTGGGTGAAGGGGAGGGTGCACATGGTGATGGGGTCTTGGGAATGAACAGGGGTGCTGAAGACCTCCTCCTCGTCCTTGTCGCCGCCTCCGCCGCCGAGGAAGGAGGATCGCGCGAGCAGGTCCTCCTGGGAGGCGGAAATGTCGCCTCCGCACTCCAGCGCTATCTTGCGCATCATCGACTCGCCCGGGCAGCCGGAGCCAGAGGCGGAGGCTCCGCCGGCGTCGGCCATTGTCGACTCGACTCTTTCTCCTATTGCTGTCGTCCGGCGTGCTGGAGACCTCGTCCTCCGGCGCGGGCGACGAATCCTCATCCAGCGGCGGGCGCGGTTCACCAAGGCGGCGGGCCCTCCTCGGCGGCGACTACAAGCCGGGGCGGCGCGGACTCCTAATGCGGCGGCGGCCCAAGACGGCGCGGCGGCTAGGTTTTGTGCGGGAGGGGAGACAGACAACGGGGAAGAGCGCGTGAGGACTGAGGAGGCGCTGCCCGGTGCGTTTGGATTCGCAGATTCGCAGAAAATAGGTGTTACACTTGTATACCACTCATCCACTGTCTGGCATGTCCATAACACAGGGGGAAACCAATTATTCTGTGTTTTCAAGTTGATGCTAGGTGAATCAAAGGGATACAGATCCTCTGATATTGGACTCTCACCTTTATTACTACCACACTTTCATTTATTGAACGAAAGCAATCATTTCAGACTTCATGTCGCCAGCGACCTCGCCAATCATTACAGACTCCAATCCCTACTTCTCCCTACTTTTCTAGCATTACAGACTCCAATTCTTTTTTTTCCCTACTCAGCACGGCGTCCTTTGCGCACGTACCATTACAAACTCCAATTCCTATACTTTTTTCTACTCGATCTTTTTCATCTCGGCTCCTCCCTTGTCTTGGACTTGGCTCTCCAGCTCGTCTCTTTGGCTTGTTTCGTCTCCTCCCTTGTCTTGAACTCAGCTCTCCGGCTCATCTCTTTTGGCTCACTGTTGGCTTGGACTGCACTTCAGCACAGCGTCCTCTGCGCACGTACCATTACAGACTCCAATTCCTATACTTTTTTCTACTCGATCTTTTTCATCACGACTCTTCCCTTGTCTTGGACTTGGCTCTCCGGCTCGTCTCTTTGGCTTGTTTCGTCTCCTCCCTTGTCTTCAGCTCTCCGGCTCATCTCTTTTGGCTCGTTGTTGGCTTGGACTTAACTCTCCGGCTCGTCTCTTTGGCTTGTTTCGTCTCCTCCCTTGTCTTGGACTCAGCTCTCCGGTCCATCTCTTTTTGGCTCGTTGTTGGATTGAACTTGACTCTCTGGCTCGTCTTTTTGGCTTGTTTCGTCTCCTCCCTTGTCTTGGACTCAGCTCTCCGACTCATCGCTTTTTGGCTTGTTGTTGGTTTGAACTTAACTCTCCGGCTCGTCTCTCTGGCTTGTCCTCCTAACGCAGCAGCACGCGCTGTCTTGATACTTGTTGCGCACAGGCAGCAGCGCTTCTTTTCTTCACAGCTTGTACACGCGCCGTCTGATACTTCTTTTTGTGGCGCACAGGCAGTAACCAACAGGTGAGGTGCGTGATTCTTTTTTGCTACGCACAGGCAGCAGGCGAGGCGCGGGGATTCGATCCACCGGTCGGTTGATTCCGCAACTCGGAATCAACCAACTGAGCAAGCTCACGTCTCTCACCTAACACTCACTTATATGTTATAACCCGGGCAGCCGGAGCCAGAGGCGGAGGCTCCGTCGGCATCGGCCATTGTCGACTCGACTCTTTCTCCTATTGCTGTCGTCCGGCGTGCTGGCGACCTCGTCCTCCGGCGCGGGCGACGAATCCTCATTCAGCGGCGGCGCGGTTCACCAAGGCGGCGGGCCCTCCTCGGCAGCGACTACCAGCAGGGGCGGCGCGGACTCCTAACGCGGCGGCGGCCCAAGACGGCGCGGCGACTAGGTTTTGTGAGGGAGGGGAGACAACGGGGAAGAGCGCGTGAGGCGCTGCCCGGTGCGTTTGGATTCGCAGATTTGCCCCCTCTCAACTCTAAAATAGGTGTTACACTTGTATACCACTCGTCCACTGTCTGGCATGTCCACACCATAAACACAGGGGAAACCAATTATTCTGTGTTTTCAAGTTGATGCTAGGTGAATCAAAGGGATACAGATCCTCTGACATTGGACTCTCACCTAACACTCACTTATACGTTATAGCGTCCATATCTCCCCCTCCATCCTCAATTTCTTCTTTCATTTTACCATTACCTACTTCTAGGGGATGTTTGGTTTGAGGAGCCACCTCATCCTAAGTGGAATGGGATCATCCCATAAATTTAGTGGAATGACACCATTTCTTATTTTAAATTAATTGTTAGATGGGATGGTGATGGATGGAATCATTCCACTACTCAAACCAAACAAGTTGGGAGTCAATTCACCGTTCCATTCCTCAAACCAAACACCCCCTAGTGTTCCCCTATATGCTATGTGCTAGCTATCTCCAACAGGCTTTCCTAAAACACCCTCTACCCAAAATAGGCAACAAATTCTTTCCCTATGTGCTCCAACAGCGTTCCCTATTCAATTCTCTAAAATAGAGAATTTCTCTCTATGTAGTGATTTTCTTTCCTTCCCCTAGATGTAGGGATTATCTCTTTTTTCCCTTATACAATTTTCCATATATATAGAAAACGCTGTTGGAGATGGGAGAAATATAGTGAGAGAATCTTTTTTAAAAAAGCATGTATATGAGGTTATAGGGGACCGAATTTAGGGAATACTGTCGAAGACAGCCCAGCAGGCAACTGACTAAGGCCTAAGTTAGAAAATAGTGTCTACTTCCTCTGTCCTTAACCTAAGATATTCTTCTTTTTGTTTTATTTTAACTTACGCAACATATCTAGTCCAAAAGTAGGTCGGGTGCTAAGGTGCTAACCAGCAACCAGGTCGTTTGGATAGGGCAGATGCGGCTGAGATCATTGCAGGTCAAGGACTCTGTTCCCACTAATTCGTTTACACGAAGCCCCTGACAGGTTTTTTGTTTGGGGGCGACTAGCCCACGGTATCTCGTCGGGAGCCCATCCCGACGGGATACCTCCCCTCCACTCGCGCGCGCCCTCCCCGCCCCGCAGCCTTCTTCCTCGCGCGCCCTCCCCACCCCCGCCGCCTCCTTCCTCCGCCCTCGCCGCCGGCCGCTCCATCCTCCTACCTCCGCCGCCGCGCCGTCGCTGCCCACCCTAACAGACGGGGACGACGCGGTCCCCCCGCCGCCACCGGCCCAGCCACCTTCGCCCCCGCGCGACGGGATCCCGTTGTTTAGAATTTCTGTTTTTGTTTTCACCCATAAACTCATCCTTTGCAAGGCCGAAGTCTGTGTCATCTTTCTGACTCGCGAACAACATGGGCATGGAATCATGGCCTCCTTTCCTGTTGCCACAACGATGGAGAAGGTTACTGCGGCCGCGGGGGAGTGTGCGCAGTTGCCGCCGTCGGTGGAGGAGGCTTTGGAAACGATGCGTCGTCAGCAATGCCCAACAATCGAGTTGGGACTATTTCCCTCCTACTCAGCAATGGAGAAGGATACCGCGGAGACATTGAGGCCTTGTACATTTCAACTTAGTGTAACGTAGTGTAGCGTTTCAGCAAAATTTATCTTTTTTATATAGACTATTTGGTGTAGTAACTTGTAATGATTTTTCTCAGGTTTTTAGTAGTTCTCATAAAGATCCTAAAACTATTTTTAAATTATTTTTTATAATATTTAAACCACTTTTTAAATACTTCTAAATTTTGTTGAAACGCTACGCTATGTTAAGCTAAAATCTACAAGGCCTAAATATGACGCTCCAGGGGACACGTTTCCTTGAACATGATTTTTCATTTGCTCCCGAGAATCTGATAGTGTGCAATACGGCTAACATGAAAATTTTCTGGATTTTTAGGATGAACTTCGAGTTTACAACCTGTAGTTTGCACAGAAGGTGAAATTGACTGATGGACTTTGCTCCTAGGAAGAATTTCTGGATGAGCTTGTAGTCTTGTGATTTGCAGATTGTACCGTACCAGAGGAATCAGTGCTAATGATCCTTCAATGTTTTAATTCGGACAAAAACAAAACTGATTAAAATTTAAAACCATAGAGGGACATTGACCATTCACTTTAATTTTCACCAGAAATAGAATGTACAGATCTGAAGAAAACCATGGGGGTGTTTTGTCCATTCACTGCGATGCGCCAAGTCACCAGAAAATGAAATATACATATCTTGTAATATAATTGCAGTTAATGGACATCATCTTTTTGCTCAGAAAATAATCTGCCAAATAGATACGCAAAAGAAAAGCAACATCAGCCACAATATTTTGACACAACATATTTTAGCCGGAATGGGACTCCATTGAACTGTGCTCCGTTACTTCATACCATTGAAATCATCTAAGATTTGTGCAACAAAATTGATACTATAAATTTTTTTTTTTGCAAAAGGAGCCACACCCCTATTTCCATTACCAAAATGAAAACAACCATATTCTTACATCCAGCATCCCCCTCCCGCGTCATGTCCAACTTGGCGTCCTAGATCTCTTTATAGATCATGCCAATCCCCATCTGCACCAGCTTCTTGTTGCTTGCTTTCATAAAACCTGACCAGAGTTGGAGGAAGACACAAAGAGCAAACACGACATTAAAATGATTACGAGGACGTTTATGGTCAAACACAACATCATTTTTTCTGGTCCAGACTATCCAATAGACTGCCGCTCCAATAAAAAAAATGCAAGTCTTTGTTATTGGGCATTGCCAGCTTTGCCCACCTCTCAAAACAAGCAAAATCATTGGGGACTACCTGTATTCCAAGACAAACAACAATCACATTCCAGAGACTTAGGCAGGGCACAACCAATAAAAAGATGATTGTTAGTCTCAACATTATCATAGAACTCTGCAAACAAGATTACCCACCCAACCTTTCTTGTTAAGAGCAGATTTGGTAAGAATTTTTCCCTTCCAAGCCAGCCACAAGAAAATTTTAATTTTGTAGGAAAGTTTAGTTTTCTAAATTTTCGTAAGTGATCATTTTTACTCCCATCACAAAACTTTTTATATAGAGAGTTAACTGTAAAAATCGGTTTTGAACCTATTCTCCATCTGTTCAAGTCCACTTCATCAGTGGGATCCATCATGAGATGAGTTTTCAGGGAGTCCATCCAATTTTCCATAGTTCTAGCTACAACCCGTTTACCGAACTGCAAGATACCCCCATTAGCCTTCCAACACTTAACTGTAATATCCTTATCATCACAACAATCATATAAGTCAGGCCAGCCATCTTTGAAAGAGGAGACATCCTTCCAGAAGCTGGTTCTCTCTCCATCCCCGACCACCATTCTTCTATGTCTAGTGTACACATCCCTTACTTTCAGAGGAGCTCTCCAAATAGGAGAGTCAGATTGCTTTTTCTTCAAAAGAGAGATGGGATGATCTTTCACATGCCTCCCCCTAACAAGTTGTTACCAGAGCCCAGTTTGATACTCTAGCTTCCACCAACACTTACATAGCAGGCTCACATTTAGAACCTGCAAATTTGGATACCAAGGCCCCTTTCTGCTTTGGTCTAGCAATATCGTCCCATTTAGCCAAGTAGTATTTCCTTTTATCCTCTCCCCCACACCAGAGGAATCTTCTCCGAATCATGTCAGTTTTCTTAGAAACAGATTTAGGCATCACGGACATAGACAGGGTGTAAATGGGGATACTAGACAAACAAGAATTAATGAAAATCGTTCTCCTTCCCAAGGACAAGAACTCCCCTCTCCAGGCAGCGAGCCTCTTTTGCATTTTATCCGCCAAGGAATTCCAGTCACTGCTTAGAAGTTTTTTATGACCCACAGAAACCCCCAAGTACTTCATAGGGAAATCGCCAATTTGGCAATTAAACAATTTTCAGTAAACATCACCAGCCTCCTTACTTACATTAATCAGAAAGATTTCTCTTTTTAGAAAATTAATCTTCAGGCCAGACATTTGCTCAAACAGGTAGAGAAGGATTTTGGTATTTCTAGCCCCAATAAAATCATCAGGAAGGCAAACCACAGTGTCATCAGAATATTGCATTAACATAATCCCGTCATCAATCAACTCCTCACACATACCAGAAATCATATTTCTATTATTGGCTCTATAAAACATTTATTGCCAAATGCAATAACCACTGATTTGTTTAATGGGTACATTTGTTGATACTAGAAATAATGGGTATAAATGCAATAACCACGTAATTAGTTGTTTTGCAAAATAACACATATTATTTGCTACCAAATGTGTGAATGCAATAACTACGTAATTGACCTCCAAAATGATGTTTATAGGATAAGTAGTACGTGTCTTGCAATTAATTCTAGAACAATATGAGTCATCTCACTATCACCGTTAGCCATCCATATAAACATTTAGAATAATACTCCCTCCGTTCCAAAATATAAGGTATATAAAATTTTGACCCGGTCTTTAACGTATAACTTTGACCATTAATTGCTCTCACAATATATTATCAATAATTATAAAATTAATCATATGAAAATATTTTTAAATATAAATCCAACTATATGACATGCATAACACTAAACATTTATATTTTTAGCTTAATTATTAGTCAAAAGTTACAAATGTTGACCTTTTCAAATACATACCCGTCTTATATTTTGGAATAGAACGAGTATGGGTAAATCACCATTCTCACTATTAGTATATTATGTAGATTGAAAACAAAAAAAATTCTTCAATTTCAACTAAATACACCAGATGGATGATAGGCTTCGCCAAATCTGTATCAGGGCCTCTTTGGTTGGAGGGTGGCACCCTGACTGCTCATGTGCAGGGAAGAGAGGAGGGCGTGGGAAAGGACTGGAGAAACAACATGTGCTCGAGTCGATCAGATTCAGAAGAGAGATGAGAAGGAATCACAGGGGTTTAGCGGAAATGTGTCAAGTCGAACAGGGAGCTCCCACTTCTCCCAATCTCAGAAATGTGTCGCTGAAGGGGTTCGTCCTTCAAAAAATTTTAATAATAGGGATGCTATAATTTTGTATTTGTACGGTCTGCGTCAACATCGTGCTGGCCAGGTTTTAGGTAGAGAGTCGTCGCGTCAAGTTGGCAATTTTGATGCAGGGAAAGATTGGTCTTGATGGTGCTGGTTTAGTTTTTTTGCACAGCTCAATAACTTGATCAAGACAACGCTAGAATAAAAAATATAATGTACAATAGAGAGAAAAATGTAAAATTGCTTTTTGGATATTACAACAACCAACATGACTTTTTCTAGTTTGTATGGCGTCCACCACTAGAAAACATGGTTGAAGATGGACCCATCAGAATCATCGGTCTAACGAGTAATGATGAAAGTCAGGGTTTTCACCAAGCCCATAGGAAGCGATGTGAGCGAACATTTGTTAGGTTCTCCGCAATATCCAAAAATTACATAATTGAAACTTTCCTTTTTCTATTGTATAGTGTGTATTTGTATAGTGTGAATTTTCTTTCTGCTGGTCTCAACTTCTTAAAATCAAAAAATTTTATGTGAAGAATAGAATCTTTAAACTAGGCAATGGTAAGAAAATTAACTTCTGGAATGATTCTTGGTGGGAAGGTGCACCCATTAATTTTCATTTCCCCATGGTCTATGAAGTTTGTTTTGATAAAAAAAAAACTTAGTTTCAGCAGCTATAAAAAAACACTTAAATTTCTCCTTTAGTAGAGTCTTAGAAAAAAAGGTCTCCAAAGATTGGATGGTATTTAAACAGAACATGCTTCTCTGTTTTGATGCTGATAGGCAAGATGAGGTCGTTTGGAAAAGGGAAAAAGATACTATTTTCACTGTTAAATCTGCTTATAAAATAATTGCTGGTGTTGGTGTGGTGGTGGATTACGCTTTCATTTGGACAACAACTATTCCTCTTAAAATCAAAATTTTTCTATGGTTGGTGTGCAGAGGTGCTGTACTAACAAAGGATGTTCTTAGGAATAAAGGTTGGCCTGGAGTCCTTGCTGTTTCTTCTGTGGTGAAACAGAAAGCATACATCATCTTTTCTTTGATTGTAGTATTGCTTCCTCAATCTGGTGTGTTATTGCTCATGCTTTTAGAGTCTTCAGAAAGCTTTCTAGCCTGATAGTGTGCAATACGGCTAACATGAAAATTTTCTGGATTTTTAGGATGAACTTGGAGTTTGCAATTTGTAGTTTGCACAGAAGGTGAAATTGACTGAGGGACTTGCTCCTAGGAAGAATTTCTAGATGAGCTTGTAGTCTTGTGATTTGCAGATTGTACCGTACCAGAGGAATCAGTGCTAATGATCTTTCAATGTTTTGATTCGGATGAAAACAAAACTGATTAAAATTTAAAACCATAGAGGGACTTTGGCCATTCACTTTATTTTCACCAGAAATATAATGTACAGATCTGAAGAAAACCATGGGGGTGCTTTGTCCATTCACTGCAATGCTCACCAAGTCACCAGAAAATAAAATACACATATCTTGTAAGATAATTGCAGATTTTAACGGACATCATTTTTGTGCTCAGAAAATAAGCTGCCAAATCGATAGGCAAAAGAAAAGCAACATCAGCCAAAATATTTTGACAAAACATATTTTAGCCAGAATGGGACTCCATAGAACTGTGCTCCATTACATCACGCCAATGAAATCATCTAAGATTTGTGCAATAAAGTTGATACTAGAAATAATTGGTATAAATGCAATAACCACGTAATTAGTTGTTTTGCAAAATAACGCGTATTATTTGCTACCAAATGTGTGAATGCAATAACTACATATTAATTGCTCCCCAAAGTGATGCACATAGGATAGGAACCACTACAGGAATCGTAGTTTATGTGGACGGCCAAAACGTTATTGTCGGCGGCCCCAAAAGCCGCCGATAAATCCATACTCTATCTCGGCGGTATGTATTTCGGTCATAACATTTTTATAAGAGTACAAAAATGCATAAAATTTCTCAGATACAAGATTTCCTCCGCTCTTACAGGTGTCCGGTTCAGCTACGTCTGCTCATGCACAGAATGAGCAGTAGGGAGGTGACGACAGTGCCATAGGCTCTGCGGCCATGCAGTTCGTGGACGACTTCTTTTCGCATGATGCAAGCATCTACGACGGTTCGCAGAACCCTTATGTTTAGTTTATATGCATTTGTCGATGTGTAGGATATAAAACTTGCTTACATGACATTGTTATGGCCTTATATATGTACTGTCATTTGGCTATGTATATATGTGGAGGCTATATGCTATTTGGTTATGTTTGGGGAGGGCTATGTGCCATTTGGTTTATATTTGTCGTTGAATTTTTGTTTTGCATCGATGTGATTGCGGAGTGCTCGAAAAGATCTGGATTCGAGCACCTAAATATGTGGATGATGTGTGGACAAATTGGGGAGGGCTATTTCTGCTGGGAATTGTCTATTTTTGCAGGTTAAAATTGATGTTTTTATCAAAAAAAAGCAGCAATATTAATTGCTGCTGCAATACCTATGTCGGCGGCCTTATATATGCCGCCGACATAGGCTCCCTTCAGGCGATCGGCGACGGCCTGCTGGCCACAACTACTGTCGGCAGCATTTACCTAAGCCGCCGACGTGGGCGGCATACGCCTACGCCGCCGACACTGCTCACCACCAGTCGCAGCATAAACGCTCGCTGTCCTATGCCTATATCGGCGGCATCACATATGCCGCCGACATAGGATGTGCCACGCGTCATTCATTTGTCGCCCGGTGGAGCCCACCAGTCAGGTTGCCGTTAAACGGCGCGGGCCGTCATGGGTCAGCAATGTCGACGGCGAAAAATGCCGCGGACATAGGTGGCCACTGGGGCAGCTTGCGCTGGTTGCTGCTTTGTCGGCGGACCCGTCGACAGAAGTGAGCTATGTCGACCACGGGGCCTCGGCGGCGCAGTGCTAGCCGCCGACATAGAGGTATGTCGACAGTATTTGGGGCTATGTGGTCGGCTTTTGCCGACCACACTGACCCTGGTTCCTGTAGTGAACACGGGTTTCATGAAGCATCAAGTAGTATGAGTCTTGCAGTTAATTCTAAAACAATATAAGTCGTCTCATATCACCGTTAGCCATCCATATATACATTTAGAATAATATCAGTAAATCATTATTCTCACTGTTAGTATATTATGTAAACTGAAAATAAAAAAGACTAATTCCTTCGATTTTTTTTAGAAGAATTCCTTCGATTTCAACTAAATACACCAGATGGAAGATAGGCTTCGCCAACTCTTTATCAGGGCCTCTTTTGTAGTCCTCTTCTTCAAAATACTCATTGTCAGGTGGTACAGTTTCAACGGCAAGGCTAGTGCTGGTGTCGCTGACCGGCTGGAGCTGGCGTCGTTGAAAGTCACTGATTCGCTAGAGAAGAGCGCAGGGAAGTGGTTGGAGGGTAGCGATCTGACAATCCTGATGTGCAGGGGAGAGAGGAGGGCGTGGGAAAGGACCGAAGAAACGAGGACTTTGTGTATTTCAGCTTAGCGTAGCGTTTTAAAAAAATTATTTTTTATATAGCCTATTTAGTGTAATAATTTATAATGATTTTTTTTAGATTTTAAGTAATTCTCTTAAAGATCCTAAAACTATTTTTATTATTTTTTATAATATTTAAACCTCTTTTTAAAGACTTTCAAATTTTGTTGAAATGCTACGCTAAGCTGAAATGTACATGGCCAACATGTGCTCGAGTCAATCAGATTCAGAAGAGAGAGGAGAGGGAAATCACAGGGGTTTAGCGGAAATGTGTCAAGCCACTTCTCTCGATCTTAGAAATGTGTCGCTAAAGGGGTTCGCCCTTCAAAAGAAAATTTTAATAATATAGATGCTATAATTTTGTACAGTATGCGTCAACATCGTGCTGGCCAGGTTTCAGGTAGAGCGTTGTCGCGTCAAGTTGGCATTTTGATGCAGGGGAAGATTGTCCTTGATGGCGCTGGTTAGTTTTCTGCACAGCTCAATGATTTGATCAAGACAACGCTAGAATAAAAATAAAATGTACAATAGAGAGAAAAATGTAAAATTGCTTTTTGGATATTACAACAACCAACATGACTTTTGCTAGTTTGTATGGCGTCCGCCACTAGAAAACATGGTTGCAGATGGGCCCATCAGAATCATCGGCCTAACGAGTAACGATGAAAGCCGGGGTTTTCACCAAGCCATGGATGTTCAATGTTCCTAGTGTGTTGGAAGCGATGTGAGCGGACATTTGTTAGGTTCTCGGCAATATCCAAAAATCACATAATTGAAATCTTTTTTTTCTATTGTATAGTGCGTATTTGTTTTATAGAAATATTTCAATGGAATGTTTTCGTTGATCCCCTAGTCCTGGCCTAGTTTGGAATGCTTTGTTTAACCATCCTTTGTTCATGCATAGAAAACACTACGACGAGAGTTGTAGTTATGTTTTAATCTAATTTAATTTAATCTAAAATAAACAATGTCTAAAGCACACATCGTCGAGTTGTAGTTATGTTTTAATTTAACCGAATTAATCTAATCTAATCTAATCTGAAACAAACAATGTCTGAAGCACCCATCACACACATAGACATAGACCCACCTCACGCAACCTATCACAGCCTCCATCCACAGTACACAGATCTAGGTGTGTTCGGCCGGTGGCCAAAGTTGCGCCCAATAATTGGCATTGCCAGCCTTGACCGCCGCGGCCTGCTCAAAAGAGAAAGAGATGCAAAAATGGCAGATCTTTCATTTTTCTTTTTTGCAAGAAAATAAGCCAGAAAGCCAGCAAGAAGAGACCAAAATTTCAGCAAAATATCGCAATTGCTGCAGATCCACAGGAGTAAACGGAATTTTGGTGCTGGATGGCATATCTGATATCTCCAGCCAGCCACCCAGAGAATGAAGGAAGAAGTCTAATTTACCTCCCTTAACTATTGCAGAAGTTCATTTTTCCTCCCTCAACTCATTTGTGGCCGTTCGATGCAAGATTGGACGGCCAGATCTCACTCATTTAACACATAGGGAGGAAAAGTGAACCTTTTCAAATAGCTGAGGGAGGCAAAATGAACTCTTCCGAGAATGAACGAAAGAATTGAATGCACGCGCTGGAAAGTCGGGGGTTGGTGGGCCGGGCCCACTGCAGGCGCCAATCGTGGGCTTTATTCTGGGCCCCACCGCCCTCCCCGACGACCGCCACGGAAGCCACCACCCGTGTCCCTCTCCCACCAACCCTCCACCACTCGCGGTGACCGACTGACCGCCACCCGCGCGGGCGTCGTGGGCGCGGTGCACAGCAGACGCGGCGCCCGCTGGCCCAGCGAGGGAAGCGAGGACTCGGCCCAACGGTGAACGCGGTCCAGCCACCCACCCCCCACCTTCCTCACGATGTCGCCTTCCTCACTCCTCTCCCCTGGGGAGACGGGGTCGGAGTTGGACCCCATTCCACCGATCGCCACGTCGCAGCCAATGATAATCTACATCCCACTCTCACCAATCCAGTAATAACTCCTGGCCCGCTGGGCCCACATTCTACATACTCATAACTGGTCCACGTCCTCTTCCGAAGGCATGTTCACGGTAGTTTTCTATACTTAAGTTTAGGGCTGTCCTATCAATTTTTTTTTGGGTGGTATACATCTTTCAAGGTAGAGGGAGAAATATTTTTTCATTTTTTTCAAGTGGTTCTCAAAACTACTTTAAATTTTTTTTTAACTTCAAGCTTTTTATTTTATTTTTTTAAAAAAAAGTAGCGCTAGGATAAAGAAAAATAGACTCGAGCCACCAACATGTTTGATTTTAGGCTCCTCGAAGCAGTCTTATATTAATAATCTAGAATTATATTAATAATCTAACAATGGATGCAAAAGTACTAAATATTAACATTGTAGCATGAAATAAACAATATCTCATCAGCAGATTTATAAAAGTGATGGGTTTTTGTGAACTTCTTCAACTTCCTCGTCAACGACTTGTTATTTTAAGAAAAAAGGGCCATTGACCATTAACCAAAGAATTACAACCATAAAAAACTATTGGAACACAACAAAAGCATACAAAACTAACTTACCATAAGCAGCCGACTTGCATTTTCCTCGCTGAGATCATACATATATTGTTTGTACCAGGTTGAACCTGTATGAGATGTTACAAGTTGAATGGGATGGTTCCGTAGGTGTGATTCAAGTGAGATGTTTAGTTGGTTCAACTGGATCATACAAAATTTTGTTTGGTTCTCGTCTGGGATGAGTAGAATTGTTTAAGTATTCAAATACCATCAAATTGGATTTTAAATTTAACATTCAAATTGGATTTTAAACTCAAACTATATTTAACATTTGAATTTTTTAATCAAATTAAAATTAAAATCAAATTTTGAATTCAAAATTCAAACCAAATTTAAATTTTAGATTCAAAACTAGGTCGTATTTTCAATTCAGGATTCAAGCAAGTTATACAAAATGCTTTGAAATTTAAATTCAACCCAAATAAAAAAAACAAATTTTAATCTGAAAACTCAAATCGGATTTTAAATTCAATATTCAAGGTGTATCGAAAATTCAAATCATTTTTTAAAATTTTTAAAAAAAATCAAATTTAAAATCTAAAAACGAAAAACAGATTTAAAATTTAAAACAAATTTTAAATCTAAACCGAATTCAAATTTGAAATCAATATGAAATTTGGTATACTATAAAATAAAAAATATGAATTAAGAAAAGTAAGAGCTTGCGAGAGATAGTTGTACGGTGTCGTTCGATCAAATCAAGCGAACGAAGCCATACAACATATTGAGAATATTTATTTTTATGTATCCCACCGTTTATGATGATTTGGTATAGTTCACCCAACCAAACAAATGGATAGACACGAATTTTGTAACATCCCAAATAGGAACCATCTCATTCAGGTAACCAAACACACCCTTAGTTGTCGGAACAAACCACATTGGGGAATAAATCATTTTCTTGTTGGAAGAAACCAAGGGGAAGAAACATAGTATATTTAATTATTTTTTTACCTAGTAAAACTGCTGCATTATTGTAGGAAAAAATATATAGTATACTATTCCGTACTACTCGTCGGTCGTCGCTCGTCACATGCTGCTTGCCTTTCCTTCCTCTGCGGCTCCGCGCGAGCGCGGGCCCCACATGGCTGCCTCTCTCAATCAATCCACTGGCCACTGCGCCGCCGCGCGCTATATAACCCGCACCCTCGCTTCCTTCCTCCTCTCGCCAAGGTCAATCCGGCGAGCAACCAGCCAACCAACCAAGCCAGTAGCGAGTAGCGAGTAGCGACTGCTTAGATCTCGCGTCGTCTCCCTCCTCCGAGCTCAGCAATGGCCGCAGCCACAGCCGATGCGGCCGCCGCGGCGGCGGCGGTAGCGAGCACGGAGCAGAGCAACGGCGGTAGCAACGGCGGCGAGCAGAAGACGCGGCACTCGGAGGTGGGCCACAAGAGCCTCCTCCAGAGCGACGCGCTGTACCAGTACATCCTGGAGACGAGCGTCTACCCGCGCGAGCACGAGTGCATGAGGGAGCTCCGCGAGGTCACCTCCAAGCACCCATGGTGCGCCGCCGTCTACGTCTTCCTCTTCTTCGACTTCGTCTTCCCCTTCTTGCTGTTTTTGGTCTGGATCTGACTCTGAGCCGGCGGTGCAGGAACCTGATGACGACGTCGGCGGACGAGGGGCAGTTCCTCAACATGCTGCTCAAGCTCATCGGTGCAAAGAAGACGATGGAGATCGGCGTGTACACCGGCTACTCCCTCCTCGCCACCGCGCTCGCCATCCCCGACGACGGCACGGTGAGCCCGCCCTCCTCCGCCGCCCGCCGTCTCGCCGCCGGCGATCTCGCTCCCAGATCTAAGTGTGTGTGTGTTCGCGCGCGCGCGCGCGTGTGCAGATCTTGGCCATGGACGTCAACCGCGAGAACTACGAGCTGGGGCTCCCCTGCATCGAGAAGGCCGGCGTGGCGCACAAGATCGACTTCCGCGAGGGCCCGGCGCTGCCGGTGCTGGACGAGCTCGCCGCCGACCAGGCCAACCACGGCGCGTTCGACTTCGTCTTCGTCGACGCCGACAAGGACAACTACCTCAACTACCACGAGCGGCTGATGAAGCTGGTGAGGGTCGGCGGCCTCGTCGGCTACGACAACACGCTCTGGAACGGCTCCGTCGTGCTCCCCGACGACGCCCCCATGCGCAAGTACATCCGCTACTACCGCGACTTCGTCCTCGCCCTCAACAAGGCCCTCGCCGCCGACCACCGCGTCGAGATCTGCCAGCTCCCCGTCGGCGACGGCATCACCCTCTGCCGCCGCGTCAAGTGATCAAGTCACCCGCGCCGCCGCCCACCGATCCCCGCCGTAGATACCAGCCGAAGAGAGATTAATTAATGATTATCGTTCTTGTTTTCTTGCTTCCCACCATCTTCTTGGAGGATTCTCGGTTCATACGTACAAAATTTGTCGAGACAATAATATTCGTATTAATATACATGGTGACATTGTCTTCTGTTAGCTTGCGTTCTTGCGCGCTGTCAATGGCGGATGAATCAACCCAAATTATCCAATCGATGATGAATGGATGATGATGCTATGCGTTTGAGAATTGAAATGTTCCTTTTTTTTTTTTCTCTTGTACACGCCATTGGAATTCCTCATGGTGTTGTGCTTGTCAAAATGTCTAAAAAAATTTGGCAACTTTGTCAGACACTCTAATTCTTGCAATACATTTGGTCGAATGAATTCAACCGAATGTGGCAAATTTCCCCTGGAAACGAGTTCTTAAGCATCTGAACAGTGGGTACTGACTTCTGAGCTTTTAATTCGCCAATTGACAGAGAAGGTTCATCAGCTGTTCGACGACAGCGACGAATGTGGCTGCGTGTACAGAAATGTAGTGGCATTTACTCCAAGAGTAGAGATGTCTGAACTGCAAACCTTTCCTTTGTCAAACAATTAAATTAAGTTCCAGTCTGAAGTCTGAAGTACAGTAGGTCTGAAGTTTTATCCCAAGGAGCAAAAGATTTGTTGAGCTGTTCCTGTACGAGGGTGTTTGGTTGCCTTCTTAAATGAGTTTGTTCGTGCCAGTTCAGTCAGACTAGTGGACGTAGGTTGGTGGAATGCAAAAGATGTTTGGTTGTTTGCACAAATTAAAATAGGCTGAGGATAGAGTATGATTGGCTGGGTGCATTAGGGTTTGCGGAGTTGCGCGATGCACTCAACTGCATCTCGCAAGCCCGGCTCTGGAGAAACTCCCAATTTGGCCGAATCTTCAGAGATGGCCCGGAGGGAGTAATTGCATCTGGAGAGCCTGACCCAGATGGGTGAGAACGTAACCAAACACCCTATTTTTACATCTCCAGATGCACAACTGCTGGGTTGCAGGCAACCAAACAGCCTAGTAAAGTCTTCAAGATTTGGAGCAGCTAGCTAGCTGTTAGTTGCATCACAAGGCCACTTGATCATTAGTACTTAGAGCATCGATCCCAAACAGTCCCTCACCCTAAAAGATTCCTTTCCTCGGGCAGCCCATATCTATTACAATATTTTAGAGGGACTACTAGGGATGCTTTTCTTAGTATAGTAATTTAGTTTTAGTGAAATTAATCAGTTGTAACAACAGTGGAGCATATTCAAAATGGCTAAGTCGAATGAATAAGTTGACTGGGCTGAAATTAGTTGTGTGAGGGGCTAGCTAAATAGATAAAACGGATGAATAAATTTAAATCACTTGGAACATGCCAACAGATTTGGTCTTTGTTGAATTCCATTAGAACCTGAATGTAGAAGATAAGAGTCTTTGAAGACTCTTGAAAAAATCAAACCCATGGTCCGGAGATAAAGTGGTTGATTTCTTTTCTTAAGAATTCTCAAATCCTAAACCTGATATGGTTCCGTAAAGGTGGCCTATGCAAAAAGTATTTTTTTTTTTCAAACCTAATCTTTAGTATGAGAGATTGATGAATTCCTTTTTTTTTGTGTGTGTGTGTGGGTCACCCTGTATGGAAATCCATCATTTGGACTAACCAATACATCTAACCTCCTCAGAGGATTGACCGGTGTATTGTAAAGTTTATCATATTTATTATGGATATGTATCCGTGCTCTTTTAACATGTAAGTAGATCAGGCGATCAACCGGTTTGCTTCGCGAGACTTTCTGAATCACTGGATGTGTGGGCCCACTGTCACCTTCTCCATCCCATTGCGCATTTGCGTGCAAGCGCAGCCAAATCAATCGATAAGAGCTGGCCCTATGACAGTTAGACCGAAGCAACTACCGGAGTTTGGGTTCATGTCCTTGTCGTTACAGGTTGGTGAACGGTTGGTGAGACGTTTCCATCTGGATGGTCATCCCATCTTGAAAGAGCCCTGGTCTAAGCACACTCAGAAAAAAAAACCAGGTCTAAGTGAGACCAGATCTATCCAAACGAGTACTGAACAAAAAAGAATGAAAAAACCTCAAAGAAAGAGCTGCATCGATATCCCTGTTCCCGATTTGTCATGAAATCTGTAACACCCCGGTTGCTCGAGGAACCAGAATGCTACTAACTCTTCAAAAACTATAAAATTTCGACAGCATTTCTGTTGTTTATATGGATATCCACGACAGACAATTTGTATCCAAAAAACAAATAAACATTTCTATCAATCAGTAGCCAATTTAAAACCTACAATAATTGCAACTCTCAATTATACACACGACTGAACTATTTAAGTAAAACTCATATGAAACCAAAATACTAATTTAACGTGAGAGGTAGTGAGTGCTCAAGTCCAGATTCTATTTTCCCATCCCCATGCATGACTGACATCATCTATACCTAAAAAAACAAATAAAAGTAAGAGTGAGTATTGAACAATACTCAGAAAAGCATATGTATAAACTAGGGAAATCAAAATACAAGAGCAACAAAATCACTTCCATAAATCCATACCCTTCATTCTCGGAAACATAAACAACTGTTAGTCCAAATACTCCAAACAGATCACTTCTCATCCATTCAATGCAATGCAATGCACATGCGTCTGTACTGTGAGCTCATACCGGTATAGCTATGTGCGCACCCGTCGATACCACACCTCGCCCGTCCTGTGAAGGGCGGGGACCAAATACTCTACTCCCGTGGAGTGCCTACCAAGTAGGACTTTAGAGCACTCCGGACTAGTCTCTTTTGACTTTCTCATCGACTTCACCGGACTAGTCAAAAGTGACTTTCTTACCGACCGGACTCATGTCCAACATGATGCAAAAATGCACTTCTATCATACAGTTACCGTTTACCTTCATCACTTAGAGATAAATAACATAATAACCAACTAACCAAGACACATCCACATACATCCAGGCCGTAGCCATCCATTCATATGATAAAACTAAAACAATCATAATCATCCAAATAGACAATGTTTAACATATACTTGCTTTTTTTTATCGAAGTTGAAAGGACAATACGCTGATACCAGTCTCGAGGTATAACCTACACGTGCAACATATCACAATCATGACCATATCGCAACACCACCAAGCATCAAGAAAGGTCAAACACTAACCATTTAGTCCTAACTCTTTCCTATCATATTTCATCTAGGTTACCAATTCATGGATTACTTAACATCAAATAATATTAAGCCTTAATCAATTATTCTCTAGGTATTTTCTAAAACACCTAAGTTCAACTCTTTGATTCCCATAATACTTATCTTTCTCAATTGTCATCTAGATGAATAGTTAGCTACACCAATTTCTATCAGTGCAATAGAAATTCCATCTGCAATCAAAACAGGACAGCAGCACGAAAAACATCATATCTCCTAAACCAATTACCCAAATTACGCATTCTTGGACTCTATAGAAAGCTAGAAACATAGCCTACAATTCTTTATATAAGGCCGTGCTCAGATTCTGAACATAAATATCATGAAATTAACTCACAAGCTACTGCACATACAGATTACCAACCAATCCTACAATTTCCAATCTTAGGGCTTGCAATTTATCCCAAATCCCACCATACTCATCATAATAGAGGGCAAATCATAGAATTTTACCTCAATTTGCAACCCTTCCCACGGATTTGGGTGAAACCCTAACTCTTCCCTTGCTCTTCTTCCCTTTCTTCCCTTCCCCCTACACTTGGCTTACTCGTTCCTTCTCCTTCCTCTTCTCCTCCTTTGGCCGTCCCTTCCCACTGCCCTCGCTGCCTAGGCCATCTATGCCTTGCAGCAGCAAGGTCAACGGCGATGGTGTGGTGGCGGCGACGACGCCGGCTGGTTGGAGGCGGCAGCGGCTGATGAGGGCACGACGGTGTAAGTGTAAGCTCCCATGGGCTAATGTTTTGGTAATTGATGCCAACTGGGCCTCGACGGATTGCATCAAGGCTAAGGACGTTATTTGCTAGTTCTTCTATTTTCCTTGTGTGCGTGTCTTCTTCTGGCCCATCCGGCCCGCTGTTATCTGCAAGCTCATCTCTCTGGTTGTAGGTCCCACTGAGCACAAGTTCCAGTTTATCTGAGTGAGTTTGAGAGGGTTCCGGAGTTAGGCCACCTGTCTAGGTTCGAGAGAGTTCGGGGGAGTGACAGCTGTCGGGGTTTCGTAGCCTCTAAGCAACCCAAGCCAGATATTTTGTTTTAGGCGCGAAACTTCCCGCCTAAGTCATCCAAGTGTTCCCGCCGAGTCCACAAAGCGACAAAGTCCAAAAACCGAAACCCTAGACGAAGCCGAGAGAGAGAGTTATACGAAGTTATACGAGTACACGCCATTGGAATTCCTCATGGTGTTGTGCTTGTCAAAATGTCTAAAAAAATTTGGCAACTTTGTCAGACACTCTAATTCTTGCAATACATTTGGTCGAATGAATTCAACCGAATGTGGCAAATTTCCCCTGGAAACGAGTTCTTAAGCATCTGAACAGTGGGTACTGACTTCTGAGCTTTTAATTCGCCAATTGACAGAGAAGGTTCATCAGCTGTTCGACGACAGCGACGAATGTGGCTGCGTGTACAGAAATGTAGTGGCATTTACTCCAAGAGTAGAGATGTCTGAACTGCAAACCTTTCCTTTGTCAAACAATTAAATTAAGTTCCAGTCTGAAGTCTGAAGTACAGTAGGTCTGAAGTTTTATCCCAAGGAGCAAAAGATTTGTTGAGCTGTTCCTGTACGAGGGTGTTTGGTTGCCTTCTTAAATGAGTTTGTTCGTGCCAGTTCAGTCAGACTAGTGGACGTAGGTTGGTGGAATGCAAAAGATGTTTGGTTGTTTGCACAAATTAAAATAGGCTGAGGATAGAGTATGATTGGCTGGGTGCATTAGGGTTTGCGGAGTTGCGCGATGCACTCAACTGCATCTCGCAAGCCCGGCTCTGGAGAAACTCCCAATTTGGCCGAATCTTCAGAGATGGCCCGGAGGGAGTAATTGCATCTGGAGAGCCTGACCCAGATGGGTGAGAACGTAACCAAACACCCTATTTTTACATCTCCAGATGCACAACTGCTGGGTTGCAGGCAACCAAACAGCCTAGTAAAGTCTTCAAGATTTGGAGCAGCTAGCTAGCTGTTAGTTGCATCACAAGGCCACTTGATCATTAGTACTTAGAGCATCGATCCCAAACAGTCCCTCACCCTAAAAGATTCCTTTCCTCGGGCAGCCCATATCTATTACAATATTTTAGAGGGACTACTAGGGATGCTTTTCTTAGTATAGTAATTTAGTTTTAGTGAAATTAATCAGTTGTAACAACAGTGGAGCATATTCAAAATGGCTAAGTCGAATGAATAAGTTGACTGGGCTGAAATTAGTTGTGTGAGGGGCTAGCTAAATAGATAAAACGGATGAATAAATTTAAATCACTTGGAACATGCCAACAGATTTGGTCTTTGTTGAATTCCATTAGAACCTGAATGTAGAAGATAACCAAGTCGCCGGCGCCGGCGCCTCCTCGACCGGCGCCGCACTGCCGCCGGCCTTGGCTTGCGGGGAGCCTTCTGACGCCCTCATAGCTGGAGGAGGGGAAGGCGACCCCCAGGCCGCTCTCCAACGGCTGGCTGCCCTCGGCAACCGCATGGCGGCCGTCCGGCGCCGCCTCGCCGCCTCCCTCTCCGGCGAATTGCAGCCCCTCTCCTCCTCGGACATCCACTCCGTGTCCTCCGAGATCTCCTCCGCTGCCCACCTCGTCGTCCTCAACGCCGCATCCCTCCTCTCTTCCTCCCTCCCCTTCCCCGCCCCACCCCCACTCCCACCCCCACCTCCACCTCCTGCACCTCTCGCTCCACCTCCTGCCCAGGAGCTCCCAGCCGCGGCAGCCTCCGCCCGAGAACTCCCCCAAGAAGCAGCCAAGGGCGACGCCGACTTCGACGTCGTGGAGCTCGACGCCGCTGAGCTGCTCGCTGAGCACGTCCACTTCTGCGACATCTGCGGCAAGGGCTTCCGCCGCGACGCCAACCTCAGGATGCACATGCGCGCACACGGCGACCGCTTCAAGACCCTGGATGCGCTCTCCCGGCCCGGCCAGGCGAAGCCGCCCGCCGGCCGCGACGTGCGGTTCTCGTGCCCCTTCGCGGGATGCAACAGGAACCGCGCCCACCGCCGTTTCCGGCCGCTCAAGTCGGCGGTGTGCGCGCGTAATCACTTCCGGCGCAGCCACTGCCCAAAGCTCTACGCCTGCGAACGCTGTGGTGGCAAGAAGCGTTTCGCTGTTCTTGCCGATCTCCGCAGCCACCTCCGCCACTGCGGAGAGGAGGCACAGTGGCGCTGCTCTTGCGGCACTACCTTCTCCCGCAAGGACAAGCTGTTTGGTCATCTCGCCCTCTTTGAAGGCCACATGCCAGCCATTGCCGAGCCGAACAAGGATGTGGTGGCAGCACCTACGGTGGCACCCCTTGATATGATGGATGAAGGAGGAATTGAAGGGAACTGTGACCCGGAGGAGGATGAGGAGGGCGCTTTTGATCCAGAGTTCTTCAAGGAGTGGATGGAGGAGCTAAGAGGTGGTGCTAGTGGCATGAGTTGGCCTGGACCAGCAGCAACCAAGCTATAGCAATGTCGTGAGTGCTATTTGGGGGTAAGAGCTTTCTCAAGTATCCACCTGTTGTTTTGTTGTGTAATTGAAACTTATTATGTGCAGAATTTGGTGCTGGAAAGCGCGTAACAATGCTAAGTTCCTGATGATAGTGTTACATACTAGTAGCTAATACAACTAGATAGTGGGACACTGTTATGCTGCTAGATGACATTGTGATTTAGTGGATGCATCAACTTGATAGTGTGGAAAGTTATTGATATAGTTTATATTTGAAATCTTTAGCATAACTTATGCAACCAAAATCAAGGATGTCAGGTGCTGTTGGATGCCAAGCTAATTTGAGTATCTGTTTAGCTGGATTTGAAGCTCATTTTCACCATAGTGGACTAATGGAGGGAGAATTATATCGAGCACTTTGATGGCATGGAAAAACTTTGTATATGTTTAGCTGGTTCATTCCTCTGGTTCTGTTCTTCCCAGTTTCCCTTTAAAAACTTCACCTGTTTCAGTCCTCTCCAATCATTTATGATCTAAGTGAATAGAACTTTAAACCCGAAACTACTTCATTTTCTCATTGAAAATGATGTATCTGAAGTGTTTGCTCATGTTTCTTCACCTGGGGCTCACCAGGTTTGTTGTGATCACAAAAATATGAGTGTTCCCTTTGTTTTACATTTCGATCTTTCAGCTATTAAAATGTTATATGAATATATAGCTAAATGGCTGCAAAATTCTATTGGGTTTCTGCACACCCATAGCACTGTATTTTCTTTGCCTTTTATGGTTCATTATGCTACGAGCTTATAAATCATTATGCTATTATAGAACCATCCAACTATCAATGTTAGGTCTAATTTTGATTTGGTAAGAGTTTGTTTCATATTCAAGTAGGTTTGTGTTCGAATTAGACTAGAAGTCTTAAGATAGTTTCTTTATATCACTAGTTTGTATTTGAGTAGAAGTCTTGTAATTTTGCTAATATAAATAAAGGGCTAAAGAAAAAGGTGCAAGAGTAGCACCAGGAAATCCATTTTAGAAAGAGGTTATCATTTTTAATAAGGTAATTGGTGAGAAAGTCTTGAATATTTTGCTTGGCACATGTCTTTTTGTAATGTCTAAAAGCGCAGAGGTCATTGCAGATATGAAATTGTATTAGATTGAAAAGATAGCTTCAATCCTAAGAGTTGTTGACTTTTGGGTGACACCCCCGTATAGATGTCCCTTGATCGCTTTTGTGAGGGCAATGCTTGATATTGCTGTACCTCACTCATTAGATGATTCAACTCTTGCTTGATATGCACACAACTCGACCATGTTGGAATAATCCCACATTGGTTAGTGGAAGGGCTTTAGCATGGTTTAAAAGGGTGAGGTTGCACCCCCACATTGAGCTAGCTTTATAGGGGAGATGTGGCCCAAGAGACCTAAAGCCTGCTGCTGTACGTTGGGCCTGCGTATGCGGCAGGCCAACAACCTGAGGGTGCTCGGCGGACGCGCCATGTGGTCGGCCCGGCCAACAATTGGTATCAGAGCCTACGTGGCCCGACTGGTTCCAGACATTCTCGGCCCAATGTGTGAAGGGAAGGTTGTTGGAATAGTCCCACATTGGTTAGTAGAAGGGCTTCAGTATGGTTTAAAAGGGTGAGGGTGCACCCCCTCATTAAGCTACTTTCTTGGGGGGAGATGTGGCCCAAGAGACCTAAAGCCCGTTGTTGTACATTGGGCCTGCGTTGTTGTACGACCTGGGGTGCTCAGCGGGCGCGCCATGTGGGCGGCTCGGCCAACAGACCAAGTCAATGGTTCTTAAGATTATACAACTTCATATTTGCAATGTCCTCTGCACTTCCAGACATTACTAGAGGTCTTGTGATGGAAAAAATGTTAGACTTTTTGAACAATGACCTTATTGACAATGATCCACGTCTTTCTGAAACGAAACTTATATAACACTAGATCAATCTTACTCATTATCCACTCTATAATGATAGCTATTTAACAGGGACTGAAATCCATGTTTTGCAACACAATCATGCCGAAAGAGTTAAGTTCAGTCGCAAGGGAGTGCATGCGCCTTGGCCTAGAAATGGTACTTCAATGAAATTCTGAAACTTGATATGTAACGTGATTAAACTTAGCATATAACATTTTTAAACATGGCATACAATGTTGGCATGTAAACATTCTCAATTTGACATATAACATGATTAAATTGGGCATTCAAACATTCTGAAGCTTGACATACAACGAGATTAAACCTGGCATATAACATTTTGAAATTTGAAAGTGAACAGGTTATATTGTAAATTCATGTTTTTACTCATGCTGTCATGCATGTTGATACTGGAAACTCTATTATTGTACATTCTTGTTTTTCTCATGCAAATGTATATGGATGCCATCTGCATCTAAAGGGATTGCATAATTGTTCCTAAGTAACACAAATGGAGAGAGATATGGGTTTAATTCTTAATGTTTAGTTAAGTGGGTATGCTAAATTTATTTAGGTCATAACTTACAACGAGATATTCTGATGTTTGTTATAAGGATATTATATCTGATTGTAAAACCTCCAATGTTTTCTTGTAGGTGCATGGTATCAACAGCAAGAGTCATTGACTTGCAGAAGCAACATGAAAAAAACAGTGAAGGAGCTTGCTAAGAACAACCGAGGGATTTTCTACTTCTCTCCTTGTGCGTTTGCAGGCGTGCGTGTGAGGTGTATGGTGCGCTGTTCTTTGGCCCCCAATCCAGTGTCCCACTCCCCCTTTGTCACTTGGGCCTCCCTATTATCTGTCTCCTTTGCATTCTTGTTATTCTCTAGCTGTTGCCTGGTGGAGGAATACATCCCTGTAGGCTGGGGAGACTTGTGAGAAATATGCTAACAAACGGTTCCCGTGCAATATATCCGGATAAATCCCAGCTAGTTGCAGATCAGAAATGCTCAGATGCCTTGGGGGCACCAGGAACTGGAAGACGAGCTTACACTGATTTTCAGGCCTCGCCACAGCGGCAAGCCGGCAACGCTCTTCCAGATATTAGCGTGTTTGGTTTCCTGCACGTGGCCTGGCTAGGCGTGATAACCTGTATGCTTGGTTGGGTGTGCGTAGTTAGGGGTGGTTATGGACAGGATACGCTGGGCTACTGGTCATAACAACCCACTTGTAAAGAAACAAATATCCTTTTATAACTTCTAACACAAATTCAACCAAAAAAACCGGGCTTTATCCAGATCACGCTTCACTACCACCTTGCACATTTTGCAAAGGATCCTCCTTTCTCCTTCTCACACAACCACACCACTCTCTCCCTCCCTCTTTTTCTTTCTCACATAAACCGGGCGCTCTCTCTCTCTCTTAGAGGAGGACAACAAAGGTGTGACAACAATGAGCTTTCATGGTGGACGACAATGGTGCGACGACACAGTGGGGGTAGAGAGAAAGCGCGATGGCACGGTGAAAGGATAGAGAGAGCGCGGCGAGCATGGCGGTGTAGGAGGGGGGAGAGGGGGTGCGGGAACATATATAGAGAGCATGGTGGGAGGAGAGAGCGTGGAGCGGTGTGGGAGGAGAGAGAGAACAGTACGAGAGCATAAAGAGCATGGCGGGGGGAGAGAGAGCGAGGTGCGATGTGGGAGTAGAGTGTGTCGTATGAAGGAGAGAGAGCGTGTCAAGCACTATGCCGTGGGAGAGAGCGAGGTGCATGGAAGGAGAGAGAGGTGAGAGAGAGCTATGAGAGAGAGATTTTTTTTATAAAATGTTTGAGGTGGGGTGGTTTGTACAAATCTTGATGTAAGATCTAAATGCAGCTAATGCATATGGAGAAATTAGCACTAATGGCAAATCAATGTTCATTAAAGCCATTGTTGGGTTGTCACATATCGGATATTGATAATGGGGAGCAAACTTAAAAGGTGGAGGCACCTCAATCCCACCAGGCTACTCTTTTGAGCTGAGTTAGCCATGACCTGAGTTGTGCTTCTACTTGGACCAATAGATTTGAAGACCTAGACTAGAGACCAAATGTTGGTCTTGGGGTAGCCGGATCGTTGTGTGCCATAAGATGAGTCGGATGACTGGGCACTAACAGCCACAACACTAAGGAAAACGTAGAATTTTCGTCGGCGGAATGTAATTTCATCGGTCCAAAAATACCGTCGAAACTATTGTAATTTCGTCGGTTTCACCAAACCGACAGAATTATATTAGTATTTTTGTTGGCTCAGAGCAAACCGATGAAAATATACCATAATTTCATCGATTCGAGCCGATGAAATTATGTTGCCGCCGATTTGTGGCCGTGATAGGCTGACATGGCAGTATTTTCATCGGCTAGGGCCGATGAAATTACGGTGCGTCCGAATTGTAGAAAATGACATGACAATATTTTCGTCGGTTAGGACCAGCCAAAGTACGGAGAGCTTCCTCACAAGCCGTTTGGGATGACGTGGCAAACAATTTCATCGGCCAGGACACTAATTTTGCAAGGACCACATAGGACATTGGCCATAGCACTCGCTGACTAGCTTCATCTTGCGCATCGCCTCGCCATCCACTCATCCAGTAGTGGCGGCCCCGCTCGAGCAGGATCCGGATCGGCTAACATTACACAGCAATGTTATGGGGTAAAATTCGGTTCATCTGAGACGTCCACCACCGATCCAACGTACGAAATGACAAGGCCCACTTGCAGTTAAAACAAACGCTACACAGAGGCGATCCTCTCGAAGTTTCTCGTTCCCGATCCACTTCAGCGTGCAAAGAAATCCCCAATCCACTCGATCCCCAATGGCCCAATCCAATTTCTTCTCTCAAATCCGGCGAGAGTCCAGTTGTGGCCGGCGACGGCAACGCGGCGGCGGGGCAAGCTCATACGGCGGCCCGGCTGCTCACACGACGGCGAGGCGAGTGGCCGGCGACGGCAACGCAGCGGCGGGGCAAGCTCATACGGCGGCGCGACGGCAGAGATGACGGCGGGGCGGCTCACACAACGGCGCGGTGGCGGCGGCGACGGCGGCGGGTTGAGCTCACACGGCGGAGCGGCGGCCGTAGCGAGGCGAGCTCATGCGTCGGCGACAACAGCGACGGGGCGAGCTCACATGGCGGCGACGGGGCAGCAAGGCGAGCTCGTCGGGTTCCTGATGCTAGCTGTCATCCCAAACAATAGGGTACATATCTTCTACAGATTGAGTCTTGATACTAGCTACGCTTGATATTTCATCTTTGATAGAGACTGACAAGTTAAGATCAGTTACAAAAGAAAGCCATATGCATACATACATCCTTTAAAGCAAAATCAATCCATGCATATGATATTTAGTTTATTTTAGCGTCGGTGTTCTGAGCAATCCCAAATGAACCTTCAAAATTATAGTCTTCTCCACTCGTTTCTCCCTAAAAGAAATAGAGCTTTATGTGAATAATATATAAATGGACATGTAAAAAACAATGACAAATGTTTGCAAATTATACCATCAATAGCTGTGTGTAGGTCCCAAGAAATTCAAAGCCGTTCTTGTTCGAGTGTTGCTCTGTGGATGGAGGTGGTTGTACTGGCTCACTGACCTTTGTGCCCTATGAGAAAATTCATTATAATACATAATAATTGAAAGAATTTTGCTAAGTTATTAGTGGCGTACCCTATTAGTTTTCTTATCAGATTTGGCTTGATCTGATGTTTCCTTAGATTTCTTGTGAAATTTTTCGTTCCAATACTTCTTTCTCTTTGCTGAAGTTGTTTTTGTCTCCTTTTTCTTGAGGCCAGCAACATATATGTGGTTGTTATGTGCTTTTGTTGTTGTTTCTGCTGCTGCTATAGTTGGTTGTGAAGACTTCTCAATTATTTCTTCTACTTGGTTGATAAGACTATCAATTGCGTTGTCCACCAATTCAACACAATCTCCAAAACTAGCTGCTCGAGAGGCCAAACCATTGAATTTGTGTGACAGGAACTTATAGCAACGTGTTGCCTCCAACTTTGGATCTTCTAATATCTCTCTCCCATGCTTATCCTTGATAGTCCCAGATCGTGCCTCCAATGTCCATCTCTTCAAGATATAATGCTCCGGTAGCTGTTTGATATTCATTAAATCAAGAACCTTCAATGCATGGCTGCATAATAGACCGGTTTTCTCAAATAATTTACAAGAGCATTGCACGATACGCTGAATACAATCTGCGACAACTGCACGCTCATCCTCTTGTCCACAATCTTCATCTATAGCTCTAATTCCAACAATATAGGCATTTTCTTCATTTGTCGGTGTTGTATAGGCGGACATGGATCTTTCATACTCAACCTGGAAGGCTTCAAATATTTGCGGTGTGTATAGCTTGCTTGCTTGCAACAACATTGGGGTTCTCATCTTGATACGTGGTAGCTTGTTCCTTGATTCATATTCTGAAAATAGCTCTTTCTCTCTTTGCCTGAACAACTCTCTCAAAGTGTCCAAAGAAGCGATCAATGTTCAATTGAGAGTTTAAATATTCTTTCAAATCATTATTTAAACTCTCACTCAATTGAGTACTTCACATTCCTAACGTGTATACATCCTTCATGTAACATTCTGCCCATTTTTCTTTTACATTATAAATACTATCCAACCAAGTTTGTTTATTTACTTTACTCCTCATATTGGCAAATGCTTCTTCGAACTTTGTCATGTCTTCATATTGGTACATGCAAGCACTAAAGTCACCAAGAATATTTGAGCCTTCGATCTTTTGAGCCTTCAAATGTTTGGTTGCATTTTGCATAATATGCCATGTGCACAAACCATGCCATGTGTTTGGCAACGCTGCTGCAATTGCCAATCCCATTGCAATATCTTGATCAGTGAATATAGTTCTCGGTTGTCTATTGCCATGAGTTCTCAAAAATGTATCAAAGAGCCATTTGAAAGAGTCAAATGTCTCATCATACATAAGAGCAGCCCCAAAAATCACACATTCTCTAAAATGATTGAATCCAACAAACACACCAAATGGTCGGCTTTCTCGATTAGTTCCAAAAGTAGTGTCAAAGGCAATAACATCTCCAAAGTAAGCATAATCAATAATCATTTTAGCATCCGCCCAAAATATGTTTGCAATTTGTTCTTCCTTGTCTAGCTGCAATGCATATTGGAAAGAAGGATTTTCTGTAATTTTTCTTTGAAAATAGCTTAACAAACAGCCGGCTTCACCATACTTCATAGCCCTCTGACGTTTAGTGCGTAAATGGTTCTTCAGATCACGACAAATATAGCCAAGGTTAGAAGCTCCTCCAACATGCTGACTAGCTAATTCATGAGCAATTCTAGGTTGGATTCCAGCACTATCTGCCAACTCAATTTCAAATGCTTGGACATCTGATATGCTTCGCTGTGATGGCATTAAGTGGAGAGTTTCAGGTATTTGTAGCCTGTGATTATGTTCGAGAACCACATCATATATCTCATATTTTCCTAATACTCTATTCAGTGTAATTCCCACGCGAACTTTGCATCCAATTCTGGTCTCGGCTCTAGGATTCTTTACCAAGCGATCTCGTTGATCCTTTGGTCGAAAACCTTCTTTTGCGCATACTAATCCAACAGATGTAACCTTCTTGTCTACTTTACTTGTGTTTACAAATCTTTGTCTAACACCAAAACCAACTCGACCGCCGTAGTTCTTCCAAAAATTCTTAGCCTCAATAACAGTATTAAATGTCATGCCAATTTGGGGTACCCAACTAGGTACTGGTTTAGACCTATAAAGAAATAATTATACGCACCATTGTTAACTTTGTGAAGGGGTAAAAATAGTTCATTAGAGGAGAAGGAGAAAGGATATAGCATGTCTCAGTAATGCATAGGAAAAGGGGTAAAAATCGATTCATTTGCATGTGTGTGTGAGAGTAATTGTGAGTAAAAGTATTGCTTACCTTGCAGAAGTTGCAGATTTGGTTGCTAAGTCATCGGGGTTCCCATTGGCACTATCCATTAGCTAATGATCTTTGCTTTTTTTGGCAGGCGGATCAGAGCAGGACTCTCACAGCAGAAAGCCTTCTGTTGTCTGTTGCTGTGTAGCAGTGTGAGTATGGCCAGGTTGTTTTGGCGGTAAAATGGTGTTGCTGTGTAGTAGTGTGAGTATGGCCAGGTTGTTTTGGCGGTAAAATGGTAAAGAAGGTGGATGCTCAGGTTATTTTCGCGGTAAATGGAAAAGATGGCGCCAGTCTGGCCTGGAGTGATGCCAGGGAGCTGCTACCCGCCAAAAAAAGCCATGGACCAATTGAAGTGAGAGAGGAGTCGTTCTGAGACCATTGGATACCATATAAAAGGCTCAGATGGAACAATTTTACCCATAACATTGCTGTGTAATGTTAGCCGATCCGGATCCGGTGCGAACGTGTGGCATCCGAGTATAGAGAGGGGAGGTGGCCAATGCCTATGGTCATCACGTGAGCGGAAGCTTGCTCGTGTGCATGCTCTTTTCCCCACTAGTCCTAGCTGTCATGAGAGAGAAGAGGATCAAGAGGAAATAGCGGAGGAGAGAGGGACATTAGCTTGTGAGAGTAACTAGAGATGGAGCTTTTCGAAAATGAGGAGAGAACAAGGTGATGCCCGTGATGGGGGAGGGGTGAGAGGAAGCATTAGTTCTAGCTACCATGAGAGAAAAGAGAACCTGGATCTGGATGGACGAGGGGAGAGGGGGACGCTAGGGTAGGAGAGCAATCGGAGAGGAAGGTGCGTCTAGTGGTTTTGTCACATTGAACGCCAGATGCATAGACATTCCAAGGTTTTTTAACATCCTTGACGAGGCACCGTGCGGTACAAAGTCTTAACATCAGTTGGATTTTAGCCTGAAGGGTGGCTTCGATTCAAGGCAACACAAGGTAGAATAAGGTACCAAGACCATTTGATTTGGCATGTGGGTATAGGCGTATAGCCTGGATAACACATGGTACCAAGAATGGTAAAAGGACTTTTTTAACACGCATCCCAATTATTTTTGATCATTGATCTAAGTGTTAAGTGATATGATGTAACTGTTAAGTGAGAATTTTTTAACAATCCAACAACTTCTAAAATTTTGCAGGGTTAAAAACTTTGGCTATATTTCCTAAAAAAAAACTTTGGCTATACATAAATAACATAATCACAGTACACTTTCTGCCAGCATGCTTGGTGGCAATGTGTATTTATTCTCTGTAACATGAGCATGTAAAATTTACGCTGTCTGTACATCAACAAAACAAGGATTTACAGCTGCATATGAATCCCTCCCAAGAATCCATTTCTGTTTTCAAGGTACCTTCTCAAGGGTAATCTTGGTGAATCAATGAACTATGGATGGCCTTTCTTCCTTGCTGATGATCCCTCACGACACCTGCACATTGGCGTTGAGGATCTGCGGAATGGACCTGATCTGCAGCGCGGGGCTGATGGCGAGCAGGCCGACGAAGCTCTCCGGCGGCACCCTCATCCCGCCGACGTTGATGCACTCGAGCTTCCTGCACTTGCTGACCAGCGCCACCAGCCCGGCCTCCGTCACATGGCGGCAGCTCCACAGGATAATGCTCTGGAGGGAGAAGAAAGTCCATGGAGAGCGATGAGATCATGTGCAGTTTTTTCTAACATCTGTGCGTCTCTGTACTTGAGCTGATCCAAACGTGTAGATGACTTAACATATTGCAGTTTCTTTTTTTCCACGTTTCTGAGGACGCTCATGGTGACATTTGCATTAGAAAACTTGGCCTGTTGCGTAGCAGCGATAGCTATGCGATTGTTGTGCAAGTCTTGTGTGGTATCCTTCTTGGTTTTGTATTTAAGATTGCCTGCTTATTGGCACTTGTGTTTCAAATATTTCATGAACTTATCTTCAGCACAGAGGTGGAGCTGAAACAAAGACTAATAGTACAGCACCAAGTATATAGGAGTATGTATGTATGATGAGAACCAGAACATTGAGATCATATCGAGTTATCATCTACAATGCAGGGATTTTTCAATGCATAATCCCTTTTTCTTATTTCAATCAGATGAAGGTTTGGTGTGTACTGCTACTCTGTAATCGCATTCGGTACTGAACCGATTCTCTCTTTTATACCATAAAATTGGCCTGTTTCTACCATTTTTATTTTAAAAATTCAGTTATCTACCTACAAGCATGGCAGACGCAATAAATACAAACAGTAGAGGTGACAACCCCCTGTTTGTGCTGACAGCACAATGCTGAAGCAAGGTCATGAACCCATGATCTGCAAGCCACCATACACAAACAACAGCAGCAATCACACAATGTTCCCCAGCTGTAGCCAAATGGGTCATTCTTCTATGATATGTCCAACAAATCTAGTTCTATGGTATGCCCAACAAACCTAGGCCTTCATGTACTGCCTCACTTCGAACCACCATCTAAATACAATCAATGCAGAAGTTATCTCTTAGAAATACATTAGCAATGTAGGCTGGATCAGACCGTTGTAGAGGAATTTTTTGTCAGATATGCTAGTTAGCTGCATGAGAGCTGTTTGGAAAAGAAGCAGTGAAGTTTGGGAAAGAGAAACATACCCTCAGGTTTGCACAACTGTTTGCAACTGCATATAATGATTCATCTGTTATGAATGTTCCACCAATATTCAGGTGCTGCAAAGAATGAGCTCTTGAAACCTGCACGGAAGTTTGATAACAAATTCAGACCTGTTATTATGAAAAGGTAAAGATGTACTACTTGGTAATGTAGATTAAATTTATAAGTCTTCGACGCATCAGCAAATGGTTCATGAAAATCTAAAATATGTTTTGGTCTAAAATTTTTCTCAAAATAGAAATCATGTGCAACCTCCGTTTCACTATATTTGTCCATGGTTTTAGGAAAATACGTTTCATAATGTTTGTTCATTGCTAATATCAAGAGTGTCCTCAATTAAACACCTAGCAAAAAGAAAAGTAGTTGAAACATACTATTAAATAGGGATATGATGGTCTTTGCACAAAGTTTTTTTGTAACTATTACTTTCTTAGTCAGTGCGTATGGTGTGCTATGGACAAACATAGTGAAATGAAGGGAGTAGCAATTGTTAAACCTAAACAAAGAATTGCTCAGGCAACCATACGGCACTTTCTAAACCTACACACTGAATTATTCCGAAAGCAACGACTTTAATAAACATGCCGACACCCCACACCTTCACAATTTCCTATCCAAATCACTTATGTGCTATGAAAGCAATAGCCAGCAGCCCATTAATCACCGCATCATCAATTTTTCGGAGAAAAAACATGGAGGCAGTGGTATCTAAAAATGTTGTGAGAACTTAACATGATGAGCTAAATTACTCTAGAAGTCTAACACCACAAAATTTGCTTTTGTGTTCTCTTCTCCGTATGTGCAAGAAAGGTAATTGACTTGGATTTTAATAAGAGTTAACATCTAATCACTTTTACCCTGCCTAATTAGAAACCTCCGACTTTACCAGATGACCGACGCCTTTGTCAGTGATCCCAGCCAATCCCCATAGCGAGATGGACGTCAGATTCCCGACGCACTCGGCGGAGGAAATCTTGAGCAAACCTTCGTCGGTGATGTGGCAGCCCCAGCAGCTTCGTGAACTCCAAGAACGCGGCACACAAAGTTAGTAAAGATTGGAAATTTAGCCGTAAGAATCACGCACCTGATCGATCAAGGCGGCAGGACAACGGATTTGAACGATTGGTGGTGACCGGGGACTCACATGTCGAGGTCGCAGAGGTTGACGGCGGCGCGGACGAGGCGCGCCGTGGAGTCGTCGCCGGTGCGCTGCCCCGCGAAGCTCAGCCGCCGGCGCCCCGCCAGCGACCGTCCCACCGCCCGGCGCCACCGCCGGCTCACTCCCCCGGCCCTGACGGCGACCAAAGCGAAGCGAGCCACACACACAAACACAAATCGATCAACCATCCAAGCGCGAGCAGAGCAGGAAGCGGCCGTGCAAAAGGCGGCGCGCCGGCGCCGCCGCGCATACGTACATGGCCAGGTCGTGGAAGGAGGGGAGGAGGGAGAGGACGTGCGCGAGGAGGTCGGCGGGCAGCCGCTCCACGTGCGGCTCCTCCGCCGCCGCCGCCGCCGCGCCGCCGCCGTCGCGCGGCTGCGCCTCCATTTCTTTTGCTGTTGCTGTGCTTTCTTCCTCCTCTGGCTCGGATCGTCGTGCGGAGAACGGCGCGGATGGCTTATACCGTCGTCGTCGTCAAGAACTCACGTGAAGCTGATGCGTGCGCGACGGCGACGCGACGTGCGAGTGGACGCAAGCGACCGCGGCGGCTTTGCTTGCTTGGGTTGGAGACATGCGGACAGCGCTCGGATCGTGTGGACACCGTGTCGCCATGGATCGGCCACGTTGGTAAGCTCTGCGTACATATTACTCGCTCTTTTTTTTCCCCTATGCTAGACGTATTATGAATTAACATGTAGATAAAAAATTATAAAATTAAGATAAAATTTAAAAACAATTATATTATCCATACTATAAATGTATTAGAAATATGAAAAAACATAATGTGAAAAGGTTGTTCATAAATGCATTAGAGAGAATTATGCGATAAATAAGGTTCGATTAAGACATAAATAAATTCGCATGAACATCTTATATTTTTAAACAAAAACATTCAAACCATATATCATACATAAAAGGATGGATAGTATGGATAGAGTAGAATACATGGAGTTTATGTGGTCATGTGGGAATGAGAGGAAAAGGAAAAACTCACACGCACTCTCTCGCATGACCTAGCTCAAGGCAGCACGTGCGTACGACACTTACTCGAATAATCCATCAAAATTGAGCCCTTTGATTGCGTAGGTGCAGACTCCTTTTGCGAATCAATTTTGCTCTCTTCACTCTCTAGCAATGGCTTGATCACTTTGCGAGCGAGTCATCTAACTTGCTAGATGGTTGTCAACGATCAAATTCCTTCTCTGACATGAGATAAACCTTCAAATGTTTGTCAAGTATATAGAGAATTTTTGTCACAGCTGAAAGTATAATCCTCACTTTTCTGTGTTTGAACACAATATGAGCAGTGTAGTGCTTGATCACTCTATGAGCAGGCCATCTAACCCGCCAGAGGGGGCACTACAGACCGGGAGAGTAGGCCTCCAAAACCCGATACCATAGATATTTTGCACTGAGAGACTCTCCTAGGGGGGATCCTAGAAACGTGATAAAACTTGCTCAAGACCTCCCCAAGTACCTCTCTCGCCTCCTTCCCTGCCTTTGACCATAGAACCCTACCAATCCTAGTCTGGACAGGTGCTCATGTGATCAATACAGTTGAATCAATGATTGTAAGGGTATTTTGCCATTTTTACCCTCCCATGGGCATTCTAGTTTTGCCTACACCATATGAAGGCAGTTGGGCTTGTTCCTTTTAGCCAAAAAAAAACACTGCAACAAATGTCATTTTCATGTTAAATCTTGTTACCAATTATGCATGGCTTTTATTGGTTGTTATTAAATATTTTTAAAATTTTGTGCTATAATTTGATGGCTTTCGCAAACCTTCTATCAAACGCTACAACTCTTTTCGACTTAAAAACTGCTCCTAACAAGAATGTCATAAATGAACATGCAAAATGTCAATTTAAAATTTTGCTTCATACAAAACATTCTAAAAAATCATACTATTTTTAGAAATTTTGAGAGAGTTTTGAAATTCAAATTTAAGTTTTTAAAAACAATCGGGTAAAAAAGCCAGTTTTCAAAACCATCGGCCACCAGTTTACTGGTTAGCCTGCGTGAAAGGAACTTTACGGTCTAGAGGGGGTGAATAGGCAATTTTTAATTTCTTTCGGTTGTACTTGATTAAGCAACAAGATTAAGAGTTACCCAAAACTAGATTCTAGTGACCTATGAAGCGGAAGCAAATAGAACGGCACGCACTAGCAACCTAAACTATCTCACCCAAGCAATCAATTAATTTAGCGAATCAAGCGAAAAGTAAATACGGAAGTAAATGAGACAAGAGGAGGGAGACACGATATTTGTTTCACTGAAGTTCGGAGTCTCCACTCCTAACACTCGGTGTCATGTGAGTTAAGCCTATCGAATTTAATGTCATTTGGAACGATATCGGCATATTAGGTGTCAAACAGGTTATTCTCCCATCTCTCTCAACCTCTACCCCATACATTGGCCCCTTCACCCTTGGTGAATGGTGAGTACCCTGAACCCTAATCCTAGCCCTTGATGATGAGTACCTCCAACCTTGCCTCGACTCTCCCCACATCGTCGGGTGCACTACACCCACCTCCGCTCAGCCGATACGTCCTCCTTATGGCGCGAGCACGCGGCCTCGCCATTTTCGACCAAATTAGCTAGATGAAAAGCTTCCGTGTTAGGATTTACGTCAATGCCACCGCGCACCACGTTGTCCAAACAAGGTAAAACATGTCACACCCTGACCATCCGCAATTGCGCCACAGCTTCTCCCGTAGTGTCGTGATGTAGCACCTCTTGTGCAACATCCGGTCACATCACTGCTCTACCGTTCTGATCGCTCCGACATACTTCCGCGCCTGCCGGCCTGATCGTGAACGCCGAGGTCGTCGCCGTCGTTTGCCGACCTCGCCGGCTACTTTATAGGCCCGATTGCCATGTCTGGTTAATCCTTGCCAACGGTAGCCAATCGAACGACTCGAGCCTCATGCCCTAAATGTACAACACCACCAATCGAATCGTCGATCGCCGTCATACTCCACCTTGCGCCGATGAGGCGTTTTTCGCGGCACCCGTGTATGCATAAACCTTATTTCTCCCACTAGATTTTCCACATGGCCAACCAAGCTCTGATAGCACTTTTTAAGATTTACGCCAATGTCAATATCACGAACGATTACAGGAGACACGATGTTTGGTAACACACTTCAGTTTCGCTTACTTCTGCGGGATTCTGATTATGGGTGCTTCTCCACAATCATAATACCGCAGCATACCGGCTAACCTGTTCACGACCACATGCCGGCCACTGACCTGCTCTTTCCTATGCTACTATTATGAAGTCGTTGTCATGGTTACAACAGGGCTAACTCTCTTTATATAGTGAAGATCTGACTAGAGTCCGATTCCAAATCTAAACCATTACTGTCTAATACAACACATAGTTCATTTAACCTACTTGTACAAATATTCAACACAGAACCTAACAATTTGAATCCTACTTCCGACAATTAATCACAACCGAGGCGAGGAATTGGAGCTTTGCGCTCCCGAGCTCAATCCATCTCCAATGGCACCGCTCTAGGAAGGGAGAATGACTTGTTCGACACCCAATTCGATGGCTTCGTTCCAAATGACATTAAATTCAATATCCTTGACTTGTACGACACCGGGCACGCGAATTCCTGATCTCAGTGGCATTCTTCCTATTTTTTTCAAATATACTATTGATTTAGCCTTCTTAACTCACGTGACTTTATCATTTTGCCCCTTTCCATCACCGACCTCGGCCATCTTCTCCATCATCGAGCTCGCTCTACCACTGCCGCCATCACGAGCCCTGGCGGCGCCTCCCTCCCCACTGTCGCGCATCCTAACGACCCCTCCTCAAGCTCATCTCGGCCACCACGAGCCCCTAGCGACGCCTCCCTGAGCTCGGCCCCGCTGCGCGCGCTTAGGCGGTGCGTCCCTGAGATCCGCATCGCCGTCCCGTGCCCCAGTGACGCTCCCCTATGCTTGGCTCGGCCGCTGCGCGGTCCAACGCGCCTCCCCGTGCTTGCCTCTGCAGCGCGCTCCTGAGCTCGGCCTTGTCGTCGGTACCGCCGAGGATGACCTAAGCTCTCCCGCCTGTGACGCCGCCGCCATGGATCCGCCGCACCAAGCTCAGCGCCGCGACGAAGGGGAAGGGAACACGAGGGAGGGGCAGGGAGGGGAGGAAGGTCACCGGCCGATGAATCGCTTCTATACTTTTCTAAGATTCAACTGTTACTTTTCTAAGCTTCTATACTTATATCATGCATTCATACGAGACGTCTGATTCATAGCTTCTATCTATACTACAACTTATTCATGGCATCGACATTTTTCAAATTCCAAGCGCTTAAAAAAAAGGGTTAATTGCATGGGCGCAATTATTAAACAACCCAGAAGCACGGTTGCCATTTTTCGATCGCCTCAAGTAGAGATGCCATTTTAACAGATATTCTCTCTCAAACGTGCCATTATGAGCACTTGCGGGGAGAATACAAGGCAAATACGCTGAGAAATACGGGCTGACAGGTGGGTCCCACCTGTCAGCCCCTCCACCTTCTTCTTCCTCCCTCCCCTCTCTCTCTTTGCTAGAGCCCCGCCGCCGCCCTGCACCAGCGCCGCCGCCGTCGCCCAGCTGCTCCCATCGCCGCCAGCGAGCTGCTCCCTCCGCCGCTGCCTCCACCTCCGCGCTGCCGCCGCCGGCGAGCTCGATTCGCCACCACCTACACGCCGCCGCGCCCCTCACCAGGAAGGAGACGCCCGGGGAAGCTAGGGAGGGGAGCGTCCGGGAAGGAGACATCCGGCGGCGAGCTAGCGGCGGCGCACGGCGGAGGTGGGCGGCGGCGCTCATGGCGGTGGTGGACGGAGGCCAAATTGGCCGGCGAGACGCACGGGGAAGGTGAGGGAAACCTCAAGTTAGCTTTAGGACGCGGCCTAATGGATCAATTTGATTCATGCAAGCTCAATTTGGGATTTCGGCCATGGTGGCCGGAATTGGGGAAAAAGGGAAACCGGGCTCACCGGTGCTTCTCCGGTGAGTTCGTCGGCTCGGGGAGGTATTGGGAGACACGGCAGAGCTCTGGGATGTGAAGTCGTGCGGTGGCGTGGAGGGAGCAGCTCCGGCGACGGTGCTCGGGCAGGGCGGCGGCAGCGGGGCTCCAGCGGCAGGGCTCCTGCTGGGCGGCGGCGGCTGGGCTCCGGCGGCGGCGCTGGTGCAGGGTGGCGGCGGGGCTCGGGCAGAGAGAGAGAGGGGGGAGGGAGGAAGAAGAAGGTGGAGGGGCTGACATGTGGGACCCACCTGTCAGCCCGTATTTCTCAGCGTATTTGCCTTGTATTCTCCCCGTAAGTGCTCATAATGGCACGTTTGAGAGAAAATATCTGTTAAAATGGCAACTCTGCTTGAGGCGATCGAAAAATGGCAACCGTGCTTCCGGACTGTTTAATAATGGCACCCATGCAATTAACCCTAAAAAATGTCATTATATTTTTAGCTTTTTTGAATTTTACTTGATTAGACTTTGACCTCTTTAGTTTTTTATTTTCTTAGCTAGATCTGATCATTTAGGCCTTGTTCTTTACGATGTTGAGTAAAGTTGAGTTTTACTTAGCAAAAGTCGAGAGTCCTAAAAAAAGGGTCTAAAAGAGGCTAAAAAATAATTTTAAGATCTTTGTATGAACACTAAAAGTATTGACAAAATCATTACAAATTATTACAACATATAGGTTATATAAAAATAACAAATATTGAAGCAGTAAAACTTAACTCAACTTTACGCTAAAAAGAACCGGACCTTAAATTGAATTTTAAACTTAAAAATTGCTCAGCCCGTCACTCCGGTAGCCCGACTCACCGGATCCTCTTCCATCCGTCCATCTCCGTCGCCAGCAACCCTTCGACCTTCCCACGTCTCCTCCGTCGGCGGCGCCCGCCGTATCCGTGATCCATCCGTCTCGCTCGCCAGTTCCGCGTCCGGTTTCTTCCACGACTTCCTCGTCCTTTGCCGACACCTCCTCCACGCTGCCCCATCCATGTCTCGACGTGCATCGTCCTCGATACCTCGACGCCCCTGACCCTGGCTCCTCCTCCTGGGTGGATCCGCGCCGCTCGGGCTAGGGCTGAGACGCCGCCACCGGCCTAGAGCTGAGGCGCCGCCGGCGCTCAAGGCTTGCAGCACCCCTGCACCCAAGTGCGTCGCCACCTACATCCACAGTGGGGGGGGCCTGAGGGCCCTCTCAACATCAGGAGGTAAGCACCTAGTCCACACCTCGAGTGCGGCACGCACGATCCAATTCGGCCACTTCCTTACAATTCAATCCATGTTTTATTGTTCTTTGTAACTGTGTGTGTGGATTAAGGAACTCATTTTTTATTGCACTGATGAGGATGATCAAGAACTAAACACTGTAATTGTTTGTGTACAATTAGTCTGGCAGAGTCCACACACATTTGCCATTTTGGCCAGCAAGTAATGGCTGGAAGCAGTGACGAATACTGAAATTTTCAGGAACGTGGGCAAAAACTAAATACGTGACCCAAAAAAAAAATAACTTTCTAACCAAAATATTTCATTTTTAACATTTCAATGTATACATCATCCTGAACTTAAAAGTAAGCTCAAATTACACAAAATGGTTGCAATAGAAGGTTTATGAAATGAAAACATCGCTATCTATATTTGTTGCAAAGATATTGTAATGTTATGAGATAATATGCAATGTATAATTTACGTCATAGTAAACTTAAAAATAAGTTTTAAGTAGACATAATGATTAAAACAGGTTTTTCAATAATATAAAGGGGAGTGTTCTATTTATACTATTACAATGTTATTGTGATGTAACATGTGTTAAAATCTGCACCATATAGCTTAAATCTAGAAACATCAATATAAAGATATTTTCAATTTAGATCCTAGATAATTCTTTACTTATCTATGAAAGATAATATTTATGATAAAAAGAGCTTCTAGATGTTCTAATACTTTGATGCAAAACATTTTCTATCGTCTTTATATATATTATTCATATTATAAAATTATAAACTTTTAATAGAATTTTGTAAAATATGTTTTGTTAATTCTTGTCACTTTCATACTTTGTATTAGTTTTTTAATTGGGGTCTGATCATATTATTATTTTGTTTTCGATTATTTCGTATTTATCGACTTTTCATACGTGACTTTCTTTATTTATGTTCAATAAAAATAAAACTTCATGAATGATCATAATTTATAACGTGTCAATGGAACATGCTTATCATGTTCACTGTATAAGATATAAAGATAGTTAAAGAAAAATGATAAGATGGTGGCCACACTTATAACAAGCATCTCTAACATATATAAATCGTTTACCCATATAAAGTTGTGAGGTTAGACACATGTAAATCAAAAATCCAAAGTTATGCAGTGAGTACATTGTCGATTGCGGACGTGGATATGCTTAGACTTAGCTTGAGCAAAACATTGAATAACATAGATGGCCTAGTCCTCTTCTTGTCCATGGGGTTAACAAATGGGTTGATTATGATTGATAGGGTAGTAGGCTATATCATACTTTATCCTAAATTTATATGGATATGGGTAGAAAAGAATAGAGTTCGACACGGAGGTTGGCACACGTCAACATCGCCAGCGACGACGGCGCGATAAGCTTGCGGGTGTTAGAGCACCTCCCCAACAAACAGCCTCATGGCATCACAGGATCTACTCCTCAGCATTGGTTTAGTCATCATCTAAATCTATTTTTTTCGCACGACCAGTTTGCCATTTACATATTGCGGTTCTGCTCGCGAAATAAAACAAGAAAAGTACAGACTTTATGTGCATGCCATATTTTTGCCAGATTCAAACTACAATAAGAATACAAAGAGAGTAAAAAAAATGCAACGCAAATTAGCAGGTACATCTGCATCGGCATTTCTACATGTCAGTAAGAATTTTTGGCATTCAAACTTATCAATAAAAGAACATAACACCATGATTGTGGGTACTTAAAAAGAAACAATATTTTGCGAACAGAGGTGACCTGACACCTGCATGGACAGGAGACGGTAGGCGGTGCATGGAGGGTCAGCGCTCGACGAAGGAGCTGCGCGGGCGACGACGAAGGGGCGACGCACGGAGGCGGTGAGCGGCGCGTGAAGGGGCCGTGCGGGCAGCGCACGGAGGGGTAGCACTTGGCGAAGGGGTGGTGCACCGAGGCGGCGGGGTAGGGATAGGAGGTGGTGGGTGACGCACGAAGGGGTGCCGCCTGACGAAGTGGCGGCGTGGGCTACAACGAAGGGACGATACACATAGGGGCGCGTGCGGGCGACGGTGGATGGGCGGTGGGGCTGCGCACGAAGGGGAGGCGGCGGGGCGATAGGCGAGGAATGGTTGGGCATAGGATGGGTGTCCTTTACAGATAAGGCTGTGGGCACTTAGTTTCTTAAAATATCTCAGTTACCTGTACACGACCCGATCAATCGAATATTTGTCCGAATATTTATTTGACCTGTATCCAAATATATACTACTATCCGATACTATCTGTATATGTATCCGACACCGACACCAACATCAAACTCATCGTCCTCAAATCCGATTTTCTGACAAAATGTAAACCGGAACCGAATGAACAAAGGTTTTTCTGTAAACTGTGTTGTGCTGCTCATCACCAACACAACACTGCGTCGCTGCCGGAATCGCATCGTCGGCAGTAAGGCCACTTACGGCCGAGGGAAATACATTCAAATCGAGCCGTTCCACGCAGATCTGATGGTGCTCCTTTCTTGCTCCTTCTTCTCCTCACAAACGGCTCTCACCCAATGCGTTTTGGAGGGAGCACTGCACAACAAAACAGGGTTTTGCCACGTTTTGCTCGTTCGTGGCTACCACGGCGCACGGGCTTCCGCTGCTGTTGGTCTCTGGCCGGCACGGCGTGCACCGCCACCGTCTCCACCGCCGGCCGTCGGCTTTCCGATGGAGCAGCATCCCACACCCCCTCATGATGCAGAGCTCTCTCCTCCCAATTCTAATTCCTGTTATGATCCAAAAATTTCTCATCTCTCAGAAGATCAAATCCAGCCTCTATTGATAGATGTCAAGAATGGATCTCAAGATCATTCAATCAATTCACTGTGGAAAGAAACTCCAATTTCAGACCCAAGGTAGAAATGTGTGCTTCTACTAGTTTTCCATGTGTTCTCTCTAATTTACAGCAACTAGCATTATCTCTAATTTAGAGCAACTAGTAATCTTTCTAATTTACAGCAACTAGCATTCTCTCGAATTTACAACAACTAGTATATAGTAACCTCTATAATTTTTCTATGTACAGAGATCATGCATCGGGTTGGATTCCTCAAGTCGGTATGACATTTACTAGTATGGATGAGGCACATCGATTTTGGAACTATTATGGAGGTCGGATGGGTTTTAGTACTAAAAAGAAGTACGGGAACACAAGTAAGGTGGATGGCATTGTCACATCTTGTAGGTTTGCATGCTCGAAGCAAGGTTTTCGAGGAAAAGATAAAAGGGATCATTTAACTAAGAATCCTCAAGCTGAGACATGAACCGGTTGTGAGGCACGTATGGGCTGTCTTTCAAGCGAGCAATCGGAAAATATGAGATAATTGATTTGGTTGTTGAGCACAACCATGTTCTCCAAACCCTAGAAACAACTCATTTAATGCCATCACAACGGAGCATATCGGCGGTACAAGCATCTGAAATTGATATTGCGGATGATTCTGGAGTTCGGCCTAGATTTGCTCATGAATTGGCGAGTAGGCATGTTGGAGGAGAGGCAAACTTGCGGACTAAATGCCAAAAGGAGATGAGGTATGGGGAAGCATGTGGCATATTGCACTACTTACAGAACAAGAGTGCAGAAAACCCTTCTTTTTACTATGCATTACAACTCGACAAAGAAGAACAAATAGCAAATATATTTTGGGCTAATGCAAGCATGATAATAGACTATGCATATTTTGGTGATGTTATTACCTTTGATACTATCTTTGGAGCAAACATGGAGAGCTGACCATTTGGGGTATTTGTGGGATTTAACCACTTTAGGGAAACGGTGATATTTGGGGCAGCTCTCATGTATGACGAGACATTTGAGTCGTTTAAATGGCTTTTTGAGACCTTCTTGTGTAACATCCCAAATTTTCAAAACCAAATTTGGCACGTTAATAATTTCATTAAAATGCATAATAAAAATATTAAACTATTTACGTGTTGAAAAACATCATGGCATCATCATCGCATGTAACCTTTTTGAAATGGTTTGGGTCATTAATTTTTAAAGGTATAAATATTTTCATGGGTGCATTTAGAAACTTTCAAACCCTTGTGAATTTGTCAAAACCTATTTAATATTTGCCCTTTGAATAATTATTTAGAAAGAAGAAAAGAGAAAAGCAAAACTGGAAAAGAATTAGAAAACTCTCTTCTCTCCCTCTGCACCGCAAGCTTATCGCTCCGTAACTCAGCTGTCGTTTGCGAGTTACTCCCCGCAACCCCCGCGTGCGTCGTCGGCGCATCTAGACCACGCCAATAGCATACATTATACGAAGTTATACGACTCAAACCTCATGAGCAGAATTATCCCACTCATGATCTTGAGCTAGCCGCTGTGGTTC
>SPJY01009385.1:387426-398921 GCA_005191435.1 Raddia distichophylla
TGCCTCCTGGAGGGCTGGTTCGCTGCTCCGCCCTGCTCCTGCTCCTGCTCCGCCTCCGCCTCCCCCTCCGCTCACGGCCACGCGTGCGACAGCGGCAGGCCGGCGTCTAGCGGCCGCTCCCCTCTCGAGACCGCTGCGCTGCCTTCTCCTGCGGTTCTCTCCTTCCCCTGCCTCATCTCCCTTCCTCCCTCTCTCTTTTGGTACGTTTTCCCGATTTTGCGAGTTCGGATTTGATACACAGTCGATCTAATGGTTTGTTTTTTCATAAAAATAGAAATTCTTCATAACAACGAAAGTTTAAGAAACATTAGTATTGTTTTCAGGATTTTGTTTGTGAATTTCCCCTAATTTTGGACTTGAAACCTACATTGTTGATGATACTTGGCATCCGCGGGAGCCCGGGCAGTTGCCCTCCCTGCCCGGGTGGTGGATCCGCCACTGGCTGGAAGGTGTATTTATATAATCCTAGAAGATTTGGTCCTAGTAACTTCTTGTGATGGCTGAATGCAACAGAAATTGTACGATTTGGAACGGTTCACTCTTTTGGTGGTATTTAATGGTAATGAAATTGTCCGGTGCTATATTCCGAAACTTGCGTTCTTTCAGTTGTACATAATCAATGTTTCCTTTCTTAATGGAAAACAAATCTTTGCTTTGTCAGAAAAGAAAAAAACATTCTGACTGAATGAGCCATATCTCATTATTGCATTTAGCCATTTTGCTTGAACACTAAAACACTTGGTAGATGGCAGGGGAGCCTTAGTTCGACCATTGTCACATCTGACATCTTATGCAGAATAGGAAATTTTACTGTGATTTCCATATGCGTAGTTCTTCCTTCTTATTGGTATAATTATTTTCTTTTAGCATGTTCCAAAACAAAGGTATATGCATTTTAAAGAGAAACACTCCAATCTTTGCTTTGCAGCAGTCAAGTGTAGCTACTTCTATGCAATTTTGCAAGTACTGATGGAACTATCCGAGTAGAAATGGATAACAGTCAAGATCCTCAAGAAGAAAGGCTTCAAAGGAAGGAAAATGGTGAAGAAGCTGAAAAGGAGGAAGATTATGGAAATTCTCTGAGTCGCAAGGAGGTAACCGAAGATCTTATTGGTTGTGTTGTCTATAGTGAGGAAGAGGCATACAAACTATATTGTGACTATGGGCATCGAATTGGTTTTAGTGTGCGGAAGGGCAAACAGTCTTACTTCATTGGTACCAAGAATATCCGGACAAAAGATTACTACTGCTCAAAGGAAGGGCTTAAATACGATGAGCCTGTTACAGAAGCAAACTTTAATCGGCCAGACACAAGGACTAACTGCAAAGCAATGATCCGCTTTAGAGTTGATGAGAAAGGAAAATGGACGGTCATACGCTTTTTTCCTGATCATAATCACCAGTTAGCTAAACCTGGGGAAAGGCACATGTTGAGATCTGCAAAATCACTTGCTGTTGGAAAATCAGGTGTTATTGATCCAGCAGCATCTGCTGAATCACATGCAATAAATGGTTTCTCTGATATGCCTGAAGGTGATATTGCTGAGCCTCCAGGGTACACTATAAGAGATTGCTACAATCATGTGAACATGCAGGGTATAACAATGATCGAAGCAGGAGACTGCCAAAGTCTTGTAAGCTATTTCAAGCGTAGAACTAACGAGGAAGGCATGTTTTATTGGGATGTGCAAGTTGATCAAGAAGGCCGCATGACAAACTTTTTCTTCAGGGATGGTAAAAGTAGAAATGATTACGACTGCTTTGGAGATGCTGTTATATTTGACACAACCTACCGTTCAAATAAATATAACCTGGTATGTGCCCCGTTTGTTGGAGTTAACCATCATTGGCAGAATGTTGTTTTTGGCTGTGCATTCTTATTAGATGAGTCCACAGCTTCCTATGTTTGGTTGTTTAAATCATTCTTGGAGTCGATGGGTGGCCGATCACCAAAATCAATTTTCACGGACCAGGATGAGGCTATCATGCAGGCCATTGAGCAAGTATTTCCCAACACACAGCATTGCTTTTCTTACTGGCACATTCTGAGGAGTGCACAGTCTCATTTAGGCACAGTAAACACTTCTCAAGCATTCCAAAATATGTTTATGAAGTGCATGCAAGGATCTGACTCGGAAATGGAGCTTGAGGAATTTTGGGCTGCTATGCTTCACGAATACAAATTGCAGGATAATGACTGGCTTAATAACCTTTACAGGTTCCATCCTAGATGGTGCTCGGCGTTTAACAAAGATACTTTTGATGGTGGGATCAATTCTTCTCAGTGGGGGGAGGTATCAAACAATATCCTCACTGGAATTTCTGATGAATCTACCTCTCTTACACGATTTGCCCTCTTGCTAGAAAAGGTTGTCAAGGCTCTACGCAGGAATGAATCTGAGGAAGATTTCCGCTGTAGCCAGACTGCTCCAGTTCGTGCAATTAAGCATAGTACAGTTCTGAAGCAAGCTGCAGAATCCTATACACACAGGATCTACAAGTTATTTGAGGCTGAATTTCTAGATGGATGTGGAGCAACTTCATGCCATGAAACTTCTTGTGGTGGAAACTTATTGAGGTTTGAAATAACGATGCAGGGGAGGGGTTCAAAAGTCTGGACTGTTCTTCTTGATACCTCCACGATGGAAATATCTTGTGGTTGCAGAAAGTTTGAAAGGATGGGTCTTCTTTGCCCCCATTCTCTGAAAGCCTTCAGCCTGCAGAATGTGGATACAATTCCTGAGAAGTACATTTTAAAACGATGGACAAAAGATGCTAGGAGAAGCACATATAAGCTTAGTCAGGAAGATTCAACACAACAGGAATGTACTGAGGCTGAACTTGCATACCGCAATCGAGCATTGCAATACGCATATAACCTTATAATGAAGAGTCAGGAACTTGAAGAATCAAGAAAAATATTCTGGGACTCCCTTGAAACAGGAGAGAGAGCAGTGGAAGTATTCTTTGAAATGAGAAGTTTGCGCGCTCAAGCTGCAAAAGATTCCAGTAAAAGGGATAAAAAGAAGAAAAAGTCTTTTAAAGGTCCAAGCTCCAGTAAGTACCAACTTAAGTCCATTCATGATTAGTGAACACCATTTTGTTAAAAAGAAGTTCTCTGCTGTGCAGAAAAAGCAAAAGAAGCCCCACCATCTTCCTCAGCTGTCCCTGAACTGCTTGCCCAAGCTAATGAACATCATTTTCAATCTGCACAAGATGCACAGGGTAATGCAACAATTGGAAGACCATTTTACTATCAGGTACACAGAAATATGTACTTATAGTTTTTTCTTTCCTTCTGGCATTGAACCAATTTTATACTAGCATGATTTGTGTTTTACAGGGTTTCCCAACTACCGCAATGCAACCAAACCAGATCTACATGCATCCGAATTTGCACACGATGCCTATTTGTGCACCACAGGTATTTTGTTTAGCATATAGTCCTGTACATTCTTTTCATCCGTTATTCAAGTTGTGCAATATTAATATTGCTTCACAGATGGAAAAAAGGTAAAGCAAATAAATTTGAACAGTTTTGCTAAAAAGAAGTATAGTAAACTGTGCAAACTTATACCCCAATTGTCATGTTATAACAGCTTAAGACTTCGTAACAAATATAACATCTTTAACATGACGTGAATGGTTCCAAGATGATAATGAAATCCAAATCCATGCAAAATCTACAAAACATTGTAGATGGGCTTAAGATAAGCGGTGTTGTGGACTTGGGGACAATTAACGCTTTGCAAACTTATTCTCCATTCATTTATCCATGGCCAACAGGACTTCTCAGCTTATCCTGCAATGCGCCCCAGTTCAAATTTTGGTGGTGCAAAGAACATCTAAAGGACACAGGTATACAATTACCCCCTTTTTTTTTTTTGGGCTTTCCATGCTACCACACGATAGTACTGTCGTTGGCTTTCTTTGTTTTACTGCCACTGCTGGCAAGGGGCTACTACTTTGCACAAAGATAGGGTGGTAGGACCAGAGATGTATCTCCACTGCATCTTTTCAAATATGTGGAGCATCATAAAGTGTATGCGACTTTTATGCTAAGATTTGTTACTCCTAACCTCCAGATGTCTTTGGAGATCTGCTTTGAAATGGCTGCTACCAAGTGCAAGAGTAGATTTTGCGAGCCATCATGGAGGCCCCATGGCGCCTGCTGCCCGATGTCTTCTGGTCTGTATAGCTTGTTGTTCCGCGATTTTAGGCATTTTAAGCTGCGATTGTTAGGTTATCTACTAACAGGATCTGAATCCAGTTGATGCAAGGAGTGTGTTCCCTTGGCCAAAATTGTCCTCCACTCGCCTGCGACACAACGGGCATAGTCAATTGGTTTTGCAACGTGGAGGTGTCACACGAGAGACACCACTGATCTACCTTCACCGTGCAAGACACACAGTAACAACATCAAAAGAGAGAATATAAAGTAATAAAAAGATTGCTGCGCTGGTGTCACGCCCGATTGATTCAATGCTATTCATCGACAGCACGGGGACGGGGGTTACAAATTGGGAAAAATCAGGGGCCGAAAGAATGATGGGCTTGGCCCCTCAAAAAGAATCGGTGAAGCTTCGCATGGGCCGAGGTTCAGTGGGCCAGCTTCTTTGCTCGCCCAGTGGAAGGCTGCGCGTCGTCCTTGGCCCCGGAGCCCTCGGGCTTCCGGGCCCACGCAGGGGCCCGGTCCGGCTCGTAGCGGTAATCGTAGAACAGCTCCTCGCCGGCGCTGATCCGTTCTTTGGCGAATATGCCTACCCTGTGATCACCAGCCACCATGATCACCTTGGCGTAGCAATTGGGGTCAGGGGAATGGTTGGCGAACTTGAGCTTGTCGCCCATTCGGTAGGCGTCAAGAACAAACTGCATCGAAAGCCAAGTGAGCTTCAGCAAATCGAACTGATCAGGAGATGATCTCAAGAGTAATCAGCATTCCGCTGACCTACCTCGTTATTCAGGTTAAAGAGGAATGACGAATTCTCGCGATCGTATATCTTCCCACGCTTGTCTGCTTCCTTGTGGGAGATAAGCTCCCCAGTGTACTCGCCGAGATATTCGTGCTTGCCAACACTATTCTGAAGATTTGGGGAAACAACAAATTAGAGGGCGGGTAATAAATGGGAGGGTCAAAGCAGCAACCATACCTTAAGGAATGCACCCCAGCCAGAAACGTCAGACCTCCCAAGTAAGACCTGAAAAGAAGTAAAATGGCTAAGTCGACACTTTGTTTGACATACAAGTATAGAGCAAGTAAACTGTTGATGGAAAATGTGGGTACCCCAAACGACACAGTGCAAGTCTATTTTATCGGGATGCTTTGACCCACGATCCACATCTCTTCCAATTAATGCAAGATTTGTCTCCAGATCTATTAATCCCAAATTTACAAGGGGTGGCACGCTCTAACTTCACGTTTAGATAATTTTCTCTGTGGTACAAGGCTCGGTGAACTTAAAATGATGCTCCATATGATCCTTCCTTGAAAAAGAGAAGTGTGCAGCAACATATAGTTTTCTGACTGATCTCCTAATTGACCCAGAATTGGCTGGGCATGGGGCCAGCTGATAAATCAGTTATCCGAGGGTCAACTTTCAGCTGACATTATCGGTACTGCAGAGTTAGGTAAAGTTAAGTTTTAAGAGATCTAGATATTTCCGCTTACATTATGGCTACTGCAGAATTAGGCAAAGTTAGTTGAGATCAAGGCCCTTTAATCACACCTAGACTATACGAGACAAAGGTCGAACAAAACCATCCGTAAGTAAAATTGAGGAAACAATTGGACCAATCTCTTCATAAAATAAACTTATGTTTCTTTCTTTTCCTTTCGTAATAAAAAAAGACCCATAGAATCAAGTACTCACTATATCATTCAATCAAATTTTAAGAAACATGGAAATAGCATTAAACCATAATACATTTACCCTTTGTTGTTGCTTAAGAAGCAGTTTCATGTTCCGGCATTCATAATTATCACCTCTTTGGTTGGGGACTCCCAATGTACCATCACCACACCTGTAGGTTTGAAAATACGAGTGAAAAGGAGTTGATGTACATCAAAGCAACTGTTTGAAGTTTGAACAACAAAGCAAACTTTTTCGACTAAGTTCTAATGGTGCAACCTTTAAGTATGCATGGAATGTAAAAGGACCATGACTAGATTTTGGCAGCAGTCAGATAGAAAGAATTCGCTCTAATTCTTTGGGTACAGAGATACATGTAATGCACAACTTTTTTCCCTTTTAATTATTATCAATTTTATAAGATTTAATATCATTGATACAATTTATCATAGGGCAACTTTATGAAAATACTCATGTACGAATCAGATATTGATCATATAAGTTTATATAAAGTAACCATTTTAATGTTTGAGTTCAGAGTTGAATAAAATGAATAGTCATTTGGAAAACCGTATCTTTTTTCAGCCCCTTTTGAATAATGCGCTAGCAGAAATTAGCATTCTCAATCAAATGTCTCAAGCACAAGGTATGGCAAGATAACCATAAACAATACTTTTGTCATCAGTTAATACATACACACCAGTAATCAAACATTGCAGTTGGACATGATCTTACGATGTATCTTGTGATGTGATGAAGTGTAAGTAATAAGAATATGCAATTTTGTTTAAACAAAACATAAATTTTATTGAACTAACAAATCCTTGAAGGCCCAAAATACATACCCTACCCAGCAGTTTCTGCACACATCGGGATCACACTCCCTGTCAGCAGCAAAACATGGACATTGACGACTGCGACACTGACTCTTTGCACAATGACAACCTCGGAAGCGATTCTTGCACATTTTAGGACACCTGGAAAGAAGGCATAAGTTGACACACAAGTAACATGAGCAATCACTAAATTATGACAGCAGGATGAGTAAAAGATTACAAGCGTGTGTGTTTGCGTGTGTGTGTGTGTATCCTAGTCAACACCAATTATTTCTCAAAAGTAATAACCAACAAAATAGATGTTTTGTGTAAGAAATAAAATGATGGTAATGATACAGCACATCAAGTCATCAACACTAGAAAAGAAATAAAATATTCTGCTAAAAATTGTAATAGCATATAAAACCAAAGTGCATCTATAAATATACCATAGGTTTTTCATAAGCAATGCTATTCAGAACCAGGATAGCATTCTCAGTTTACACTATCTTCAATAAGACTAACCAAGGAAAGTCTAAAAAATGACTATCTAGCAGGGCAGGGGAAGTATACCTGGCACCAGCAAAAGTAGGTTGAAACATAGAAGAGATTGATGCATAGTCAATAACTAAATAAATCCAAACAACAAACTTCCCAAGCATGTAAATGTATGCATAATAGCGCAAAATGTTGAAAAAAAAAGCAACTCACCCACAGTATTTCTCACAGCATGTCCCATTCGTGAGACATGGGCACTGCTTCCCACATGCAGACAGACAACCACAAGGATTGTACTGGCGACAAGGTTGATCCTTCCTTTCTGTAATCCTTTTCCTTATAAAATGGTAGCCTGCGGATTTCCAGGTGTACTTCAAACGACGGACTCTTCCTCGTCTTCTAACATACCTTGCTCTTGTACGCAGCTCATTACCCTGGGATCTCAACATTAAAAAAACAACAAAATAAGATACCACCTGGAGGAAATACTAACAAAAAAAAGGACTACAGCAAAACCTACCTTTATATATCCTTTAACAAGAGAATCAACACCACTAAGGGCTCCAGATGCACTACTATTTTCAATATTATTTATATATTGAAAAACATCTCTGCATGTTTTCATTCCACCAAGAAGGTTCCGAGCAATTAAACAGCTGTGTGAAAGTAATCATGGGATCAGTTCACCTACTAAACTTAAGAAAAGCAAGGTAACTGACTACTACAATCACAATAAAGAAGTTCATATCCCAAGGGGTAGGGTAGTATAGATGAAAAGTACTTCTACATGGAACACCATGCTGCATGCTGCAACACAAACATGTGCTAAATGTTGCTGAAATATTCCCACGCCACATTCAGATAATCAATGACTCTGCTAATTCTTCACCGATATATCTTCGTGCTCGTGAGAAAAAAAAATTATAAAGAGTGAAAGTCTCAAAAATTCATTAGCATAATACAGCATAGGTTTCGTGTGTCTAACAAAGATGCACCTACTTTTGCTTGAAAGTCAGTACTTTGTTGTAACATGTCAAGAGCCATGATACATTCGATATGTAAATTTTTTCCCTGCATATATTACAATACTTCTGCACAATAGTTGCAGACTTGCATCGCCATGTTAAAACATTGGCATTACACTCTCAATATGAATTCTAATGTTCTGGTGTTGTATTGTAATGCATTATAAAACTTCTGTTTTTAAAAAACTAGGTGGTTTTTAAAAATGGAAAAAAATACCAATTTGGTCCCTTAATTATGCCCGCCAGACCAAATTGATCCCTAAACCCCAAAACCGCCCTTTGACCGGTCCCCCAAGTATCAAAACCAGGCTTGACTAGTCCATTAACCGGTCACAAGGGCGGTTTTGGGCATTTCATGCTTCAGTGACATACCAAATCAGCAATTTTCTTTTAAAAACTGTTTCGCCACAGCATGCGACTGCAACTCTTTTTAAAAAGGTATTTAGAATCATAGATAAAATTGTCAAAAAAAACAACTAATATTTATTTCCCCGATATTTCACATTTCATTTCATTTTTTAAAATTTGCGTCCCCTCTATTTCTTTTTTTTTTTTGAACAACCCCTCTACTTCTTTGAGTTGAAAATCTGCTTGTGATTATAATCTGAAAAATTGCAGGCCCTCAAAAAAGAGCTTTGAGGAGCCAAAAACTCATTAAAAATTTGTTTTGAGGAGAACACTGCGATCCTAAAAAAAATACTAGAAACTGCTGAAACATTCGGCTTGTTCAAAAAATAATAAATATCCCACTTCAGATTATAATCTGATTATAAGCTGAAAAGAAAAGAGATCCCGATCAACTATAATTTATTTCTGGTTGCTCAATAAATATGCATCCATAAATGTACCAATGTGAGGCAAGAGTATAAAACTACACAGGAACTTTACTTCAGACTTCAGAAAAGTGTGCACATATACAAAGCTACAAAGGATCCTAAAAAAATATACTAGAAAATGCTAAAACATTTGGTTTGTGCAAAAATAATAAATATCCCCTTTCCCTTCAGATTATAATCTGATTATAAAATGAAAAGAACAGAGATCCCGATCCACTAAGATTTATTTCTGGTTGATCAATAAATATGCATTCATAAATGTATCATTGTAAGGTAAACAAGAGCATAAAATTACACGGCGACTTTACACTGTTCAGATTTCAGAGAAGTGTGCACGTATACAAAGCTACATAGGATATTCTGACTGACTGGCCATATAATATCCAGGAACACAGTAGACAGATATGGATTCAAATCCTTAGTGCATAGTTGAGATTTGAGCTCAAACCAAAAATTTCCAAAAGAAATCCTGTCAGGTTCGGCCAGCATTATCTGTGCATGGCTATATAATAGCCAGGTCAAGAAGAAATAAAGATTAAGCAGCAGATTATCTCTGTTGACTCTCAACCTTATCCCTCTTCCTCTCCTCTCACGTGTGGCACAGCCTGGACGTGCGGCTTGGGTATCGACGGCGCCCTCTAAACACCGCCCTAAGGCCCTTGTTTGATGTCCCGTGCACAACTACGATCTTCGTCGTCGTGCACGCAACAAATCCCCTCATTAAACCATCCCCGAAAGGTTAAGGAAATCATTGATATAAAGTTCATCGTTAAGAGAAGGGACCAATTAGAACCCAAAAATTCCAAAAGAAATCCCCTCATGAAACCATCCCAAAAAGGTTAAGGAAATCATTGATATAAAGTTCATCATTAGGAGAAGGGACCAACCTGTTCCTTCCAAAAATCTCCAAACCTTTCACTAAAAGCCCTTGCTCAATCATCTTCCAAGATCTACCATTATCATCTTGCTTGCATAGATTCTCGTCAACATACTCCTCTTTCCTTGAACTGCCATACCCACCTGTTGCTGAATGTTCGTTATTTGTTTCCTCCATCAAATTATTCGGAGCTTCCACAAGAGTAGAGTTATCCGCCATATGAGCCGCGCCCTTCTTTTTAGAACTCCTTGTGCTTGGAGCATTATGCTGCGAGGATACAGGTGAATCTTTATTTTCATTCCGAGTATCAGATCTAAGCTTCATATCCCTTGGCCAAAGAAATCCACTTACAATAGAGTTAATGTCTGGCGGCGCCAATTCTCTTTGTCCTCTTTTCACACTCATTAGAATTCGCTCCGCAATTCTTTTATTAGTGCTTTTCTTGATTCCACCATTTGGGCCAATTTTAACTTTCGATAGCAAAGGAGAATGTTGCGGAGATTTACTGCTAAGTGGATGTACTTCTGATTCACTACTTTCTGAGGCAACCCTTGCAGTTGAAGAGCTTTCACTTTGTTGAGATTTTGTTTTCCTTCCACTAGAACCACGCTTTTTCTTCTTTGAGCCTAGCTGATTCTTTGTGTTGTCCGATGAGTGAGTTGGCTCCTCAACATCAAGAAGCATGTCACAACCAATAGCAGTAGCAGCATCTGGTTTAGATGTCTGAAAAATATGGTTTACAAAAGAAATATCAGCACAAAATCATGCTCTTCTTGAGTTTTGGAAGTTTAAATCGTCACAGTACAAAACAAACCACTTTTCAGAAGTCATACACCATAAAATACAAACCAGTTTATAACAATGAATACCACATGGTATACCATCATCGGCGCTGCTCCAAGGTTGTTGCTTTTCTATCTGTACGAACAAGGCATAAATTAGAATATGCAATTTGCAAAAAATTCTTTAACTTGGACACTTACAGGAAATACTAAATCTTGAGAACACCCATGTACTTTGCAGTCAAAAACCTGCAAAATTCAAAATGAGCAGAATACCAGAATGTTAATAAGAAACCCAGAGGTATTACAAAAACAAATTACAGTTTACAGATGAACATACTAGACATCGTCGACAAAATAGATTGTCAAATGAATCCAATGCTGCATCCAAATCTTTATCATGGTACACATCTTCTACTTTCACATTAACTGCAGCCACTTTGTTAAAAGAATCCTCAGCTTTTTTCCCATGTAGGATCTCATACCTGGCCTGTAAAATAGAACAAGGTCAGTTTCAAAAGGTCAAAAGAAAATAGAAAAGAAAATGCGCAGATTGGCAAACGTTTAAGTGGGTTTAGGTGATGCAATATGAACAGAAAATAACCTTTATATCAGCAGCCCCCCTCGTGAGACATTGAGCTAGTGTTTCCAGCACTGCATCAGACATGCCACATTCTTGAATAGTCATCCTAACAGAGGAAGGCAATTCATTACACAAAATCAACCATGAAGTGGGGAGAAGAACACAAAGCAGAAACCAATATCTAAGTAGTTTTTTTTATTTGGGGCAAGATTGCCGCCGCACCCCCCCCC
>SPJY01009385.1:398951-485887 GCA_005191435.1 Raddia distichophylla
AGTCCCGAGTTTTCTTTTTCCCATTGTTTTCTTTAGTTTTATTTCCCCATGTTTTTTTAATTTATATGTCCCTTTTTCCTTTTAATTTTATCGCAAGGGTATTTTAGATATTTCTCAGCAAAGTCGGCAACTATACTATCTAGCCAAACATCCAAAAGTCAGTCAGCCCTAAAGAGTAGCTGGAAAGCCACGTTATCTGAAAAACTAAAGCTACAATCATTATGAACAAGACCTCAAATTCCATATCTATTAGTTCTAAGAAACGTGATACACTATGAGCAAACCTCACAGAATGCCAATTTTCAAAATAAGGGATCATCTACAACTTTACAATAGCAGAATCCTTAATCTGATCTTAACAAATAATTCAAGGATAAGCTCCATTTTGATGTATAGTCTGACTATTTGCTGCTTTTGGTGAAATTTCTCTCCATGTGTCTTTATTCCTTGTGGCAGTTCTTTCGGCAATTGGAAATATTTGTATAGTGCATGCATGTGTACATGTTTATCGTTTGGGAAGTGTATTGGCAGAATTTTTCTTGTAATGCAAATTATGATGGATGGCATACATTTAAATAGCAGTTTTATCTTTTTTTATTGCCGAGTGTAAACATAGGCCCTGTTCTTTTCAGCTTAAATCAAATTAAATTAAAATTTGTTATTTTTGTACCAGCCAAATGATGTAGTCATTTTTGTGGGTTTTAAATAGTTCTTCTCAGAATTACTAAGATAATGTTTTATATATATTTTTTGGACTCTCCAAGGCTCTCTCAAGAGAAGAGATCACAACCTTTTCAGATTAAAACTTTTGGCAATGTTAAGCAGAAAAGAACAAGACCATAGCAATATAGCATCTCAATGATATGTTATCTTTTAATATTTAAATCATTTTCCTCTATTTTTCTCAATTAATCATATTGCAATACCTTACAGTCCAACAAGCGCATATATTTTTTTTCGAATGTGCTGGTTTCTTTACCACCATATTTATATATCTGTATTGCTTATGCATTATGAGGCACTAAGATTTTTTCAAGAAAAAATTATGGTAATTTGGCAAATCTAAGGGTGAAACGGTGTGGATCGTGCCTTTACCGTATTGTCAGATATTCTCAAATACAATATGAATCGGATGTGCACTCAATTCAAATTAGATACAAATATCCTCATGATTTATAAGATTGTGAGATATTATGATATTTTATCCTCGTATATAGTGTACTTAACCATTCTAATTTATTAGTTCACCTAAAAAACATGAATTGACACCAAAAATATCAGCCCAACTAATTTTCCATATTGCGTTACATTTATTATTTTATTAATTTCAAATACAAACATGGATTATACAGATAAAATATCATTTCAGATAACAAAAGTCCAAAACATATCAATATCCACATTTTTACATGGTATAGTACAGATTTAAATATTAGAGAAATGGTAAACAGATGTAACAATCTAGACTGTATTCGTATCTGTTTAGATATGAATGTCAAATGAAACAGATAATTGGTATCCGTTTTGCACCCCTAGGGCCCCTAGTAAAATAAGCACATTTATCGCATATGGTGTTTCAAAAGAAAATATAATTGAACATTTACTTCAAAGAGAGGCACGTGCAATAGCATTTTTTCAGGAAATATGATAGTAAAATCAGCACATCTGTCAATCACAAAACAATGCAGAAATTAAGCATAATGTAACGCACATTAAGGCAAAGGTAAACAAAATCAAATAGAATAACAGCTGCACAAGTTTATTTACCTGATAATACAATCTTCAGAATTTTTGAACTCCTTTTTCTCCTCTTCATCCTCAATAGCTTCATCTTCACTATCACTGCAAATTAAGGCTTCACCACAACTTGCATCGTAGTAAATCCTTCGTCTACCAAGTACAGATTGATCCTCATTCATCCTTTGATTCCTGCATCAAACCCCCCCAAGATAACCTCACATCTCACGGAAACTTATGAGACTTACATCTCGCAAACAGCAGATTTGGGAGATGTATTTTTGTGATCAATACCTAAAGAAGGTATGCATGAGTTTGGGATGTTTACAAATGTGTATGCTTACAAACAGACCTGTCCAAAAATATCCATGTTGTATAAGGTGGAAGATTTGACACTTCTTGTAGTTTAATTGGCCGAATGGCATTCTTCGAACCGAGATTTCCGCCAAAAATAACCATTGATGCACCATATGAACTTTCTTCTTGCCAACTACCACCATCTTTCTCAGCAGAAGACCCCTCAAAACTATGCAGGGAACACAGTGCATCGTCTTGCCTTTTTGTGAGCAAATTCAAGACTAGATCAGTACCATTTGAAGTATTATTTTTCCTGATTTTTGACAGATTGTGATTGTTCTGTGTAAAGGTGCTGAGCTTAATCCTGTTCTCTTCTAACCTATTCTGGAAAAAGATTATAGCAATAAGAAATGGTAAACGATGGGAATATCTGGTGAAATTACTTAGAGAAGTACATAATGTGCAACTTGGAAGAACCTTAATGTAAGTAAAACGATCCGCTGTAACTTTATTCTTCAACGAGTCAATAACGCATAAAACATATCGGGAGGCATTGCTTCCTTCTTCAGCTGACATAGCCTGATTATTGTGAGTAACCTAAGCAAGCGTGTATTAACTTTATTAAAAACGTGTGTAGGGAAAAACACATTAGTAATTATATGATTGAAGGTATAAAGCTCAAAGCCAAAAAAAAGGGCCCAACTAGCTTATGTATGTAATACAGAATCCCCTTCTAGGCCACAAAAAAAAAATAGTTTTCACAAAATATTGGCAGCTTTTTTAAAACGAAGGAAGAGAACATTGCAAAACTCAATTTTTAGCTCGTGAAACTGCAGGGAGGTATCCTTTATATGACACATTCCCTGAATAGGACGAAAATACAATATAACAGTCGAAAGGTGAATTGAAACTCCACAATTTTAGGCCAGCAAAGCATGACCATGCAATATCAAAAGCACATTCCAGGCTATAGGTCCTAAAGAACGAAATATCCCCCTTATCTAGAGCTGAAATCATCCGGGACAGAACCGAGTCGCCTTAAACCAGGACAAGCGCACCCGCAGCCGCCGCCATTGCCGCATACACCACAACCTCCCCGCCGGGGAGCGCGCGCGCGACAGCACAAATTCAAGCAACCAGCTCCACGCTCCACCCCACAATCCAACACCCTCACCGCCCCCACACGGGCCGCGCCAGATCTCTCCCCCGGGCCCTCGAACCCGCCGATCACGCCGCGGCGGCCCCAAATTCCCACCCGCATTACCCCCTAGACCCACGCTCAGGCACGCGAGCTCCACACGAGACCGCCGGCGGCGGGAGGGAGGGAGGTAGGAGCCGGGGCACGGACCTGGGCGGCGCCGGCGGAGGGCAGGGAGCGGCCGGCGGAGGCGGAGGGCGACCCCGACGCCGACGACGCCGACGCCGACGCCTCCATGGCGAGCCGGCGGCGAAAACCCTAGCCCCGCGCCCCCCGCGCGCGCGCTCCCCCCCGAGCCGGGGAGAGAGGGAGAGAGAGAAGGGGGTAGAGAGAGAAAATAAAATGAGGAGGGATTTGGTAGGGGGGAGAAGCGAGGTGAAGAAGCGGAGCGGAGTGCAGGGGGCGGGTTTTGAAATGGGCGGCCGTGAGGCCGCTTTATACTCGCGGTCAACCGGGCCGTGGCCGCCGCCGCTGCGGGGACCGCGACCAGGCCCGTACTGTGCCCTCATCGCTGCCTTGTGGGACCGATCTCGCTGGGCCCTTTTGGCAGTGGGTCGTGGGTGAGGTTATCGGTGCGGGGATGGGGCCGGTGGGGTCGGTAAGCGCGGTGTGTGTGAACCCCGGGTGGGCGCGGCGGATGGGGTGCGCGTGGTGTGGCCCCTTCATCATTTTATGCAGGCGTGCCCGTCCTTTTTCTCTTCTCCAGAGAAATCTCTCATTCACATCTTATGCAAATTCGGGGCAATCTTTTCCCCTATTTTTCCGAGATCCAGCATCAGGTGTGTTGCAAAAGAAAACATATTTAGAAAATCGGATTTGCTCTGCTTCCCTTGCTCATCGACGCAGATAATTTGAGGGGAGGGGGCTGGGGGCAGGGATAGGAGGAGGGCACCTGCGACCGACGCCGTCTTCCTCCTCGTCGGCGACCACCGTGCCGTCTTCGTTTTTGTCCGCTGCGACCAGTGCCAAGTTAGGGTTCAGGGTTAGGAGTGGGATCTCCGTGCCGCCAGGCTTAGGCCCTGTTTGTTTGAGCTTCTAGTCAGCTTTTAGCTTCATAAGCCAGAAGTTCAAACAAATAGCCAGCTTTTGGAACCCCCTTCAAAGAAGCCAAAAGCCACCAAAAGTCCAATTTGTACTGTGATATGAGTTTTTCCCAGAAGCTAGTTTTTTATGGCTTTTTCAAGAAGCAGCTTTTAGAGAAGCTGCAGCTCAAACAAACAGGGCCTTAGAGAGATGGCCAAGGGAGGCGGTGGCCTGTCGGTTGGTATGGGATGGAGGGAGGGTGGCGGAGGCGCCGCCGAAGCCGTATATATGAGGGGGTGAAGGCGGTTGGGCGGGGGGTGAAGGCGCTGGCCGGGTTAGGTGGGCGGAGCAGCACACCGGCGGGAAAGAGTTGGGGGCGGAGCGGCCTGCGACGAGGGCGCCGCCAACCGGGGCAGCGGCGGGGGTGGGGGAGGAGGGGCATGAGCGAGACCAAGAGAGAGAGACGCGGGGAGGGAGGGGAGAACAGAGAGAGGGACGGGAGATCTGGGTCGATGGATCTCAATCCAAAGACCCAGAAAATCAACTAGGCAACCTTATAAGGACCTAGTCATATGTGAGGGAGTCAATTCCTAGAAAATATAATAGCACACGTAAATAGATATTTATTTAAGGAAACAATATATATACGGTGATGACACCGCTTACGTTTCAACGTAAATAACGCCTCGGAGAGCCGTTTCTTTGTCTTGTTAGATTGTTCTCGGGGTCTACTAAAATTAGATGACAATGAAAATTTTGTAGATGCTTTTAAACCGTCTAGCCTGTAGAATACTCGATTTAATTTTCTCTTTTTATGGATCTTGCTAGTAAGATGTATTTCTCTCTAGAGGTTTCATGAGGAATACATTAATTATTTGAAACCGGTTTCACGAATATATGATATTTTTATTATGTGCATTAGATTTGTGTTAAAAAGGAATAGCTAGTTGAGGATAATAAAATTGGTGCGTCTTGCCACATTGGGCCAAGTTCGAAAAAAAATCTAATTCTCTTTTGGCGTGCAAATAATCTATCTATTATACAACGTGCTAGCGTCCGACAGCCTCCACGCGACGCGTGGTTTTGTTGCGCTGTCGCATGTCGGCTTGCCCACGTCGTCCTCATCCTTTCAGCTGTTCGATCGCGGCTGCCTTGTCAGCTGCACCGTCGCTGCTTGTAGCATGTAACCCTAGTATTACATATAGGAGGAGTCTTACGATGAGAAAATTAAAACCATATCATTTTTTACTAACTCGATACCAAAAAATAGTCTATCTATCTATCTATATATATATATGTGTGTGTGTGCGCGCGCGCGAACTCCCTAGCTGTATAGCTCGCAACCAACCACAAAACGTAATTACATATATAGTAGTAACATGCATGGGAGGAACATAGCCCTATCCTTAAGAAACCAAACCTTAAGGGTAGCAATCTGCAGCCAAACCAAACTCTCCTTATACCTATATACGTTTAACATAATTTAAGTCAAGGATATCAAATCGTTATTAATTGTTATGTATGTACAAGCATTACTACATAAAATTATGTACTGACTTGCTTTAATTTCCTGTCGCAGTGTCGCACCATCACTTTCTGGTTTCTAACCAACTAAGCAAATAGTATCGATGGCTCCAACAGTTTAATTTGTATTTTTCATATGGATGACGCCAACACAATTTAAAGTCAAGGATATCATTGTGTCTATTTTCACCCCTATTCACCTCACAACTATTCAGCCACTGCAATCCGTAGTGGGTGTAGTTTTTTATATTTTTACAAGGTCCTTGTAAAATACTGAAATATAAGAATATGAATTAAGAAAAAAAATTCCCTATTTGTGTCCTATCAAATAGGAAAGATGAAAAATGATGTGAATATTTGAATTGTCAGTCTACCACCCTACTACTAGGGTTTCACCAAGGGCCCAGATTCAATAAGCTACTTGAGATAGAACCTCAGCTTAGATCAAGCTCGAAAACTAAAGATGACGAGTTCGAGGTTGATCCCAACCGAACAAGACAAACATCATTACACTAATTATCCCTCTTTAAACCACCTAACACACCAACTCAACATGGGTTCGAGCTCAAGCCCATATAGACCTCTTTCCACCCATCTCCTAGCATTATTATTCGTGCTCAACCAAGACAAGCTCAATCATACCAAATCTTCCGCCAAGCCTATGGCAGATCTAGAGTGTTAGCATCGGGATCGAGTGACCTCGGTGCCTTTCGAAAAAACCCTTGTATACTGCTATCTTATTAGTATATATACATATAAACCTATAGTTGAAGGTAAAAACTAGTGATTTAAGATTAAAATGACACCGATGATCCCAAAAACTTGTATTCCTAGATTCTCCCCTGGTTGAGCCTGATATCAATCGCGATCCTGAGCACAATAATGGTTCAAACCAAGGTCGAGCTCAAGGCGAGGTAGCATAAGGTTGTTAGAGATTAGAGAATCCAGTCTGATCTTGGACTAGTGGCACCCTTATATATTGTTCCACTCTCTTGTCCTCCCACCATTATGCAAGCCCCAACACGCCCTAACTATGGTAATTGTTCACCTTCCTTACTGCCTACCGCACTTGGATAATCCTATGGCACCAGGGGAGGGATGTGGGTACCACGTGGTGAACCCTTGACATCACCCTAACCAGCTTGTCATATTGTTGTTATTTTCAATTTACATTAAAAATTGAAACTACCGCTACAAATTTATTATTTCTATACAAGCTAGATGTTGCGGTACTTTGTGTCCATTTTTATAAGGGTTTTATTTTTTCCAAATACTTTGGTTTTGGAGCTTTCAAAAGAAAACCACTAAAAGCCTTTAAAAATGACAATAAAAATCTACCTTGTCCCATTTATGTAAAAAAAAAACCCAAATATTTAGTGGCACATTTTAATTCATAATTAAGCTGAAAAAGAAGGCCTAGATGACCCAATAAAAGGTGAATGATTGGAGGCCTGTAGCTATGGAGAGATGGCGAGGGGACACCGAGCGTAGAGACAAATGTCTCAAGTAAACATATCCTATGCACATAAAGCACTTTGCGCATGTGAAAACATTAAATCTTAGCCGTCCAACCTCCATTCATGGAGGAGAGGGGTTATTATTTGCACGGATTAGGGGAGGTGTGAGAGGCAAATTACAAAAGGCCAATGCCCGTTGGATGCAGACTGGAGAGCTAAGATTTAGGCCCTGTTCTTTTGAGCTGATTTGAACGGCTGAACAGCTGAACTACTGAAATGACTGAACTTTGAGAGCTTCTCGAGGTAATTGGCCCGCTCCACTTGCCCATTGCTCTTCGGATGCGCGACAGAGGCGAAGCACAGCTTGGTGCCCAGCTCTTCACACCACTCTTGGAAATCAGCACTTTTGAACTGAGCGCCGTTGTCGGTGATGATTCTGTTGGCGACGCCGAACCGGACGAAGATGCTTCTCATGAATTTTATGGCTGTCGCGGAGGTGATCGCCGGGACCGGCGAAGTTTCAACCCACTTGGTGAACTTGTCGACGGCGACGAACAGATGCGTGTAGCCCCCGGTCGCCCGCGGGAACGGGCCTAGGATGTCCAGCCCCCAGACCGCGAACGGCTAGGAGAGCGGAATGGTTTGCAGCGCCTGGGGCGGTCGGTGGATCTGCTTAGCATGAAACTGGCACGCTTCGCATCTTCTCACCAGCTCGAAGGCATCCTGGAGGGCAGTAGGCCAGTAGAAGCCGTGGCGGAAGACCTTTCCGACCAACGCCCGGCTCCCTGAATGGCTCCCGCACATGCCTCCATGGATCTCAGAGAGGATTTCACTCCCCGCTTCCCGAGTGACGCACTTCAGTAGAACTCCGTTTGCGTCCTGGCGATACAGGCCCCCACCTACCAGGGCGTAGCGCTTGGCCTTGCGCGCTATCTTCTTAGCCGACGCGTCATCGTCGGGGATCACTCCGTCCCGCAGGTAGGCTAGGATAGGATCCATCCACTGACCTTCCCGGACGAGTGTGAGTCTTCGCGTCCTTCGCAGCAGGGGGAGCCTTCGACCAAAAGACTCCTTTCGGGACGCTCCCTGCCACACAGGCCCCACTTGCCAGAGAGGGGCCCTGCACGCTTGAGGGGCTCGCCTGCCCGCCGGGGCCTGGCCGACGTGTGGGGCCCTCGCCCGGTCTTCTCCAGGACTCTTCATACCCCCGGTATTTATTATTCCGACACCACTAAAAGCCTTTAAAAATGACAAGAAAATTCTACCTTGTCCGATTTATGTAAAAAACCCAAATATCTAGTGGTATATTTTAATTCAAAATTAAGCTGAAAAAGAAGGCCTAGATGACCCAATAAAGGTGAATGATTGGAGGCCTGTAGCTATGGAGAGAGATGACGAGGGGGCACCGAGCATAGAGACAAATGTCTCGAGTAAATATATTATGTGCACATAAAGCACTCTGCATATGTGAATTGTGAAAACATTAAATCTTAGCCGTCCAACCATCATTCATGGAGGAGAGGGGTTATTATTTGCACGGATTAGGGGAGCGCGTGAGGGGCAAATTACAAAAGGCTATTGCCCGTTGGATGCAGGCTGGAGAGCTGAGATTTAATGTTTGCACATGTGCACAAGTGCTCCATGTGCATATGATATGTTTCGTAAAGATAGGATGCTGTAATGATTTGGAAACGATAGACGTGGGTTCAAGGGACGACATGAATCCCGAGCGGTAGACGTGGGTTCAAGGTTTCCGTCATGTTGAGGTCGGCAGCAGCACATCGAGGTCTTCGGTGAGCTGAGCATTTCCGGGCTTATGCCGGAGCTTGGAGGTACCGCTGGAAGTGCCTGAGCTAGGTTTGAGCACAACAAGCTTGAGATGATGATTTGGCTCAATTCTTTTCAGCTTAACTGCTTAACAACTTAACGACTTATCTACATTTTGAAAACACATATGATTTGAATTTTTTGAGTCCGTTTTTTCACTGTTTTGAAGGAGGGTTCTAACGCTTTAAAAAACAAGTTAAACGAAATGTATCCGAATCTCGAGACTACCTTGAGAAGCTCTAGAAATTTATTCATTTCAGCCGTTTAGCCGTTCAGTTGTTCAGATCAGCTCAAAAGAACAGCGCCGAGATCGTGGAGTCCTGTTTGGAAAAAAAAAAAAGAGGACTGTTTGAAATGCATATTGATCCTTTGTCTCCGTCCCCTTCTCCTATCCATTAACCCCAGCGAAGCTCGAGTGCCCGACCTGCCCAGTGCCCACGCTCGCCTGCCATGCCGCCTCCCATCTCCTTCCTCCACCCCCCTCCGAGCCCGCCTCCTCTCCACCCCTCCTCCCTCCCCCACCGCGCGCACCGTCTCCACCACCGCCTCGCCCTCCGCGCCGGCCACCCACCCCCGCACGCCGCGGCGGCGGGAGAGAACCCGTACGCCGCGGCCGCCGCCCCTCCCGCGGACGTCGAGATGGTCCGCGGCAGGGACGGCGTGTGGACGACGCGGGCCCCGACGGTGGTCGTGCTATGGGACCTCGACAACAAGCCCCCGCGCGGGCCGCCCTTCCCGGCGGCCACCTCCCTCCGCGAGGCGGCCTCGCTCCTCGGCCGCGTCGTCTCCGTCTCCGCCTTCGCCAACCGCCACGCGTTCTCGCACCTCCCCTCCTGGGTCTCCGCCGAGCGCCGGGACCGCCGCGCCCTCGCCCGCGCCGAGCGCGCTGGCGTCGCCGCCCCGCCCGTCCCGTACTCCTGCGCCGTCTGCGGCCGCCGCTTCCCCACCCGCCCCGACCTCACCCGCCACTTCCGCCAGCTCCACGAGCGCGAGCGCAACAAGAAGCTCGCCCGCCTCCGCTCCCTCAAGGGCAAGAAGCGGCAGAAGTTCCGCGAGCGGTTCATCTCCGGCAACACCAAGTACAACGAGGCCGCGCGCGAGCTCCTCACACCCAAGGTCGGCTACGGGCTAGCCGCCGAGCTCCGACGCGCTGGCGTGGATGTTCGAACCGTCGCCGACAAGCCGCAGGCTGCCGACCACGCGCTCAAGCGCCAGGTGAAGCATTCCGTCTCCTGCGGCGTCGACTGGGTGGTGCTCGTCTCCGATGACTCTGACTTCACCGACACAGTGCGCAAGGCACGCGAGGCGGACTTGAGGACGCTCGTGATTGGAGACGGGTGCCGTGCTCTCAGTACTGTCGCTGACATTTGGTTGCCATGGGATTCCGTGGAGAATGGGGAGGTTAACAAGGAGATGCTGCAGAGTGGGACACGTCAACAATTTGGACATGAAGTGGAAGATGATGACGAGTTCATTGTGGATTGGGATACTAGTGAATTGGATGATGTTGTCGACGACATTGTTGCAACGAGGACCAAAATTTTTGGTGCTACAACAATGTCGGCATTTGCTGATGAAGACATTGTGGATGGCGTCCTGGGGCTTGGGATCAACGGGGACGACATGTTTTGGAGTAGTGATGATGAGGATGACGACGGTTATTTGTGAGGTTCAGACAGACTGTGAGGTAACAAGTGATATATACAGATTTCTTTGTCTTCCATGCATTTGCATTGATCAGTTAATATTGTAGCAAAGAATTTAGGCAAAGGATGCTGAAAGTTGCACGCACTTAAACTTCAGCCTCCAGTATTTGCTGTGGTCCTGCAGAATCACAAATAAGTTTTGTTAACTTAGTGATTACACTTGTTCATCAAAGCATTCTCATGGATATCAGGAAAACTTATAGATCAGTCAAGTCATTATCAGCACTCCCAAATCCCAATGTTGCCAACTTGGCACCGTCTTCATTGCTGCTCTGCCGGTTTTAGTCAGGTACCAGGAGTGGCAACTCCATTCCATAGCATGATTAATTGATGAACATGAAAATACTGGTTTCTTGTCACTGCTGCAGCAGTCTGACTGAACTAACTTTTGTACACAAACTCAATTCCTTTCTTCAGTGCCATTCTGCAGTCAAGTATGTCCAACATTTTGGATTCCTTGTTTTTTAGAATTTGGTTGTTGCCACTTGAATTTTCCCTGTTTGGGGTCAAAACATCACTTGCCACCACCTCAGTAAAAAGAGCAACATCACCTAACCTACTTCTGGTGGCTTCATCGCTAAATATCATTCCTTTATATGGCTTGTAACTTAACCTTTGATAATTTGCCGAGCTAAAGATCATAGCTTCGGCTTTCCCTTTTGCCAGTTTCATCTTCTCACAACATTCCATCAAACTGCGCATGCTCCACATTTCATTGATCCCTTCCATTATGATCATCATATCAGCGTTATCTATCCTCTGCATCTCTCTAAGCAGCTGTTCTCGAATCACTGCCATTTACCAGGCCTTTGCAAATATTCAGCTGTTAATATCTGTCATGAACCTATATTCATGACAAGGATAAAGGTAGGAGATAGGTAAAGTACAGTCTAGAACTGGATTTTTATTTCTTGCTTGATTGATTGATGAAAAGCGCTTCACTGGGCGGCGGAGCCCATGGGCCTGCACCCACCACGAGAATGTCCTTGATTTGTTCAAAGATTTGGCAAAACCTCCCTTTTGTAACTGATTTATTCAATGCATTTGTCTGCAAAAAGTTTCAAATATTATTGGAGAAATAAGAACAGTATGGCAGGGTGTTTTACAGCTGTAATTATCTGAAACCCCAAAAGCTTCTTTGTTAGAATTGCATGTCTTATCTATTCAAGTCTTGGTCTGTTTAGATGAGAAGTACTCTATTTGGTCGGATTTGGTTCAAATCCAATACTCCAGCCAAATACTCCGCATTCCAGCTATACTCCTTTTTTAGCCAAGGATTTATCAGTCCTTTCCCTACCAAGTTACTCCAGCATTGAACCAGTCGTAGTGACAGCCCTTTAACGCCTGCCGCCTGGTGGTGGTACCAATTGTTGTACAAGAGAAATAAATCTGTTAGGCCATAAAGTCCCATTAAGAGCATTCATTCATCTGTTTGCTTCGCTTTTCAGGACCTGTTGCTCTCAAAAGATCGTCATATTGAAGCCTGAAGGAGATTGGCCATTTCTTTCGACATTCAGGATGCAGTTTGTGGATAGCAACATTCAATCAAGGCAGTAACCGAAACTGGGGAAGCCCATCGATGGAGAAGGTAACCTGCTAGCCAATAGCCAGGCCAGTCTTACCATACCGTACAGATATGCATGGGCCCGGGTGGATGCTTATCTGGGTTCTGGGCCCCAAGAAAGGGCAACTCCCATCGTAGGTTCGTAGCCTGAAGAGTGTGCCATGGTGTGGCAAGTGCTGCCAAGGATGAGTATCAGATAATAATGCATGGGTAACATTGCTAAATGTGAATGCACTCGCATGCATATCTTGATTAATGAGAAACTCCGAAAGCAGCAGGGCACCGAAGGTAATTAATTGGCTGGTTGTCAATTGTGCTGCTGTTTACAAGCAGGCATCCTGTATGTTGTTCTCTGAGCTGAAATGGGAGTTTCAGAAAGTGGGTTCCAGAAGCCGGCACTGAATCGAAACCGGATTGAGTGTTTTAAATTTCTACGGAACCATTTTGTGACTTGAAAATTCTAAGGAATGGTTCCCAAAAGTCAAAAAAACACGCGGCCATTTTTTTTTGGGAAAAACTCGTGCACGCAGATGCGAGACGCGGTGTTTCTATTCCTGGGATGGCCGTGTATATGTCTCTGACTGTGCATCCCAGCCCACGAGAGATTGCTGCAGTGTCAGACGCGGCCCACTTGACCATTTCCTTTCCTTTCATATGACGAGCGCCGCCTGCCACCGACGCTGACCATGGTCGGTGGCCGGTTTAAGGAGAGGGAAACAACGGTTTTTTTTAGAGGAATAACGGTTTTTTTTAGAGTACGTAAAGGCGTGCCTGTTCATTCGTTGTGAAAGGAGAAAAATTGAATTACAAAACAGATAGCAAGGCCATGGAAGACCCACGAAACCTTACCAAACATATAACAGAACTCGCCATCCTATGCCTTTAACCTCTAGTAGCGCAAAACGTGTACCATGAATATCGTCTGAAATCAATCCCACCGCCTCACTTGACCATATGAAACTTTGATGAGAAATCCTGGCACTACACTTTTCCTAAAGATTCGAAAGTGAATATATGATCATCCATCCTCGTCCCTACGCTCATCTTTCGGTCCTATGAAGATCATCCCAGGAAACGCCAATAGAGTGAATGGCCGCCGCACGAACATCAGAATGTTGCAGGATGGGCTGCATCCTACACCACACCATTGTCGTATACATCTTCGGATGTAGAGGCTGGATTAATTTCCACTATCAAAAAATCCTACACCACACCTGCCTTGCGAAAGGGCATTTCCATAACAAATGAAGCGCCATATGTACAAGTGAAATATCTAGAAACTTGAGAAATTAAAACGCTAAAAAGTTGTTCCTGATTTTAACCCTATACGTTGAATTGGGGAAGAACCGAGGAAGTATAGGGTTAAAAAGAGAAATGCACGTAACAAAATTATAAGATCGACTAACTTACAAGGGCCTACAATTGCAATAAATTTTTATGGACATTGGATTGAAATCCAACAACCCAAAACACTCCTCATTCCCTATTACTTTCCCCGCTCTTCTTCCATCCTAATCCGATTAGGATCCCCACGCAGTCACACTTTCTTCTCTTGCTCCAGCCCTCCTCTATCGTCAGTGTCGTCTCTCCCTATGTGACTACTCCACGCGCCTCCCTCGCTCCATGTTAGACCACCTACCTGTGGTTGGCGGCGCCATTGCCTTCTTGCTGCTTTGCCATCCCGCCCACCCTAATCCAACAATCGTATGGCAATTTGCCTGCCGCCACCACCCCTGCCTTCAACCGCTCCTTTAGCCGTTGTCGTTTCCTAGGCTCCCATGATTTCTTCCTAATTATTAGGTCACCGTCATCCCAGTCTCCCCTTAAAGCCTAGGGCACAGGAAAACCACTCAAACTCTAACCTAGTGGCGGCGACATATTACGGTTTTCAGGACTTTGTATGGTTTTACTCAAAGATTTTGAAAATATTTTTTAAAAAATATTTTTTTTGACCTTTTTATGCCTCTTTTGAAAGCGTTTAGGCTTTGACTCAACCGAACATAATTGAATCAAACCGCAAATCAAAGAGGGCGTGCATGTAAGTTCATGTTCCATCATTTAAAACCGTGTGCATGTTCCATCGTTTACGAGCGCCACTGAGATAGCCGCAGTGAAAAAAAAAACCATTACGGCGGTATCAATCCGTACGGACATAGACGAGCCCTGGTCGCAGCTCCCCTCACGTGACACTGTGACAGGTCAATGGTCTCCTCTGTCCAGATAAAAAATGTACTGGTCCCACCAGCAGCCACCCAACAAGCTAGCGCCTCCCACTCCTCGCCGCCCGGCCACCGTCCAACGCCGGCCGCTCAACGAATAAACAAACCCCAACCGCCACCCACCCAACCCGACCCCGCACGCACGCACGCACCAAGCAAAACCCCAGGTCCCCAACCCGTCCGGCCGCGCTGACGAGCGCCACGACACGAGCGGCGAGACTAGGCTCGAGGGCACCGCGCCCGGAGGCCGGAGCGGATAACCACTCCGTCGCCGTCGCCGTCGCCGTCGCCCGCCTTGTCGCGACGCCCCCCGCGAGACCGCGCACCCCGCCCAGCCCACGTGGGCGGCCGCCCGCCCGTCGCGCTCCCCCGCGCGCCACGTGTCCGCCGCGCCGCTCGCACACCCCCGCCCGCGCATGTCGGCGGCCGCGCCCCCTGGCACACGTGGCGCCGCATCCGGCCGACATGGGGTGGCCGGGGCGTTAGACGGTCGCCGCCGTCGTGGCCTGGGCTCGGGTCGTGGGGGCCCCAGCGAGGCGCTACCGCGGCGGGGGGCAGGTGATCTGTACTTGCTGATTCGCGATTGGCAGCGACTGGTTCGGCGCGGGCGCGAGGCGGCGACGGCGGCGGGGTCAGGTGCGGTGGAAGTAGACCATCGCGGCGGGGTCAGGGGCGGTGTTGAACGGCCGTGACTCGTCACCAAATAAATGGCTGCGGACGGAAGCAAGGAGCTGTTTGTGACCTGTTAATGCGGTGTCTTTTTCTACAGTGGAAACCGAAATCCTAAACCAACATCAAGAGCCGAATAATGCTGTAAATATCGTGGTTTAATTAGATTGAACAAGCATATCAAATTGAACATAACAAAAATAATAAAGCAATAAAGCATATAAATTCATGATCAATATTAACTTAAAAAACATGGCAGTCACTAATGCAATCAAAACGGCGCATAAAGCTCAAGTTTAGATTGGGATTGTTCTCAGATTGCAAATTATTGGTTGCTAAATAAATTAGCCTTTTAACAAATAATTTGAGCTTTATATGTCACAGGTTATTAAATCTGAAATCAGGTTTATACTCTGGAACAACACTGTTCTTGCACCAAGAAGTGGATAAACCACTACTCAATATGTATGGCAACGAGCAGCTAGGTAAACCAGGAGTTAACAGATTACTTAGATTGCAACCTAGCCGAAACAGCTAAAAAAACAGTGCTGAATACCAGCACTGCTCTGGTCACAAAACAATCACTGATTACCAATAATAGACATTATTGACAGCACTAACTTTTCGATTAAGAGTGACTGAACAACAGTAATATGATAAATGTAAATCAACACCAAGTGCTATGCCATACAGATTGAGTCACCAAAATAGAATTAAACGAACAATGCTACTCTAGGTCCATCAAGTACACCTAACAACACATTAATAAGCCTCACAATAAGCAATCAGCATCAAGCTAATCAAGTATTTCCCACATAATGCACTTCACCCAAATTGAGATGAATCAGCCCCTTTTGCACACGGCAAGGTCCCTGAATCCACCTCAATCGGCACAGTGCACAAACACAATAATAGAGAAGAAGCCGAAGGTCTTACTGAGCATCGAATTCAAGCCAGCAAGCAGAGGCAAAGCGCAATGAAATCGCTATCCCAAAAATCAGATCGCCGTGCTACTAACGCACCACCGACGAAAAGACCTAGAGATACGATATCTGTCACCCCCACCACGACCAAAGGCCACGGAAGGAGCCCGAAGTGTATAGAGGAGCAGCAGCGAGCTCACGGCGACCACCCCGTGGCCACTGGGAACCAAGTCGAGGAAGACCACCACAGCACCACGCACCGCTTGCCGAGGACGCCAAGGCACCGGCAAGCAGCAGGGCGACGGCTAAAACAGAGGATGAAGAGAAAGGATGAACCAACAGCCAAAACCAACCAACCGAGAAAGAGAGAGAGCTACGGCTTCCATCAAATAGGCGAGGGAAGTGAGCCGGCATCACAAGAAACCCAGATGACGAGGCCACGTCGCTCACGCCCACGCGCGCCGACAATGGCGGCGCCGCCAGCCACAGCTCGCAGGGCTGCTCCTCCCCTGAAGAACAGGGGCAGCGCTGCTGCCCCCTTATCCATCTCTCTCTTAGGTGAGCCGACCCATGGTGCAAAGGGCAAAAGCCCAACAAATAGTTCGTTTTAATATCAGAGCAATTCACGTATTGCTCTATAGTTGACAGTGTCCTTCGTATTTACTTTAAAGTTGAGAGACATTTAGCCCACAGTTACTTGACTCTTAGCAAATATGTCTCGTTTCAAAATTTTGAGCAACTCTCTAATTTGGATAGGAAAAAAGACCATTATGTCTCTTATCTACTGTGTAAGCACCGCCATCGCCCTAGATGCGCAGCCATCCAGCTCGGGACTCTCACCATTGACACTCATGTACAGCGGAGATTAGGGATTTGGGAAAGACGTCCAAGATTTGGGAAAGGCACATGCCAGAAAATATGATGTCCTTACACAATATATGATGTCCTATACAAATATGTGAAATTTGCTCAAATATTTGAAATGACGCATATTTGCTAACTATGGGCCAAATATGGAAGACCCATTAACTATGGGGCAAATATGGCGCTACCCTCCAGTTCCACCATTGGGCCTCCATCTCTCCGGTCTCCTTCTCAACTGAGGTGCACGCATGAACCCACACCCTAACCTCAGCAAACAAAAATCGTAACGACTACGGCGAGCTAAAGAAAACGACGATCACGTAGGGTGAATTAAAAACTGTAGAACATCGCCGACAGAAAAGAAGGCAGTGGTAGAGGAAGATGGGGGAACCTGGGCCAACAATGAAATCCAGGGTGACTCCAAGCAACCAATTAAACAGGAATTTCGTTGCCTTTTGCATGATTAGAAAAGCGGCAGTTGATTAGATTAGGGTGTGTTTAGTTCCCTGTAAGAGGTTGAGTCTATATAAGATGGCACGCGATATGGTTACATCATGCATTTATTTTATTCAACAATGTCATCTTATACGGGACCGTGGGATAAAACTTAACATAATTGTTCTTTTTATGTGTTGCATCATTCCATTACTCATAGCTGCAGGAACCACTAACAACAAAGGAAAGAATCTTCAGGCTATTCGCTTCCCTCTTTCAGTGTAGCCGGGTAGCTGTATCGGCAATCCCACGAGCAGACGAATCAGGCCTATTCTTTTAAAATGTTCTTTTTGTGCTCTACCCAGGGCTTCTATGGTCAAACGTGGAAGCCTTTTTACGTGCACAAGTCCAGAACGAATTTCGACTCATCCCTCTCTTGAGTTTTCCACGAGGACTTAAGTTCATTTTTTCTCCTTCTCAATCTCCGTTCTTCTTTAATTAACTACGATCTTGATAAAACCATGCGCTGTCTGGCGATGCAAAAAATGAGAATGAAATTGGCATGAGGAGAATAGAGCTCCGCAGAATAAGGTGAGGCAAAAAATTATGATGGACTCTCAAATTGTGGTGACTACACTCAGGTAGGCCACGTCGCCTCAATACTGCTGCCCGTTGGATGCATCAAATTGGTTAGACTAATTTTTTCGAACCACGCGGCGCAAGATCCATTCAAGAAATACAACATTTTGCATCAACTTGTATGGAACGTCCTATATAGATTATTTTATTCATTTTGTATCATCCCATACAAATTTGACTTTAGTTGGTACGTACAACTAAACTAAATACACCTAGCAACTTATTAGGGCATGCCCAATGGGCAACACAATCTCTATTTTTCCCTATCTCATCCCTATTCATCCCCTTTCCTATTAGGCGAGCACTAGGGTCCGGACGTCCGGACGTCAGCCTGACGTCATCACGTAACCTGCGCGAATACCTACGGAAATCTGAAAAATAACGGTAGAAACCTGATGAACCGTGGCAACCTGAGGACGAAACTTGAGATTTCAGAAAGTTTTCGAGAGTAAGAACCCAAGTTTCGACAGTATAAATTCAAGTTTCGGTAGGCAATATCCAAAGTTTCAGTGGGCAAAACCTAAGTTTCAACAAAAAAAAAAAGCGAAGTTTTCGAAAAGTAAGACCCAAGTTTCAATAGTGCAAAGTCTAAGTTTCTGTAGGCAAAGATCCAAGTTTCAGTAGTAGAAAAGGTACATTTTCATAAGACGAAGTCCCCAAAGTTCCAGATCGAGAAAAGAGAAGGTCTCATATGTACAACTCCAAGTTTCGAGCACACAAATCCTAGGTTTCCAGAGACAAAACCTCAAGTTTCGAGTTTGAAATGGGATGGGTCTCCTCCTTGCCTCCTTCTTCCCCAAATCCGGCGAGACCTTGCCCCTTGCTCGTCGGATCCGGCGGCGCGACGGCAACCTTCACACTCCGTGCTTCCTCATCGCCGTGGTCGCCGCCCCCTCAGATCTGGCGGCGATGCTTGGAGCACGGCGAGGGGGGAGCTCCGCCCGCGCGCACGGGCGTGAGGAGGACAGGCAGCACCGGCCGTCGCACGAGGAAGGAGGCAGCGGGACGGCTCCGGCGTCGGCGAGGGAGGGACGTGAGGCGATGAGGAGGAAGCGCAAGGCGAGGAGGAGCGCAGGGAGGCGGCGCCGGAGGACGACGAGGAGGCGCAAGGCGGGGGAGGAGCGTGAGCGAGGAGGAGGAGGAGCGAGGTCGGGGGCACGAGAGACAGAGAGGGGGAGGAGCTCCGCGCGAGAGCCAGAGAGAAATGAGCAGGGAGGAGTCCGGACGGACGGACGTCCGTCATAAAGTGTTTTCGTTTCTATTATTACCCTATCTGTTTCTACATTTTTCTCTCTTATATTTTATTACCTACCTACTGCCCTAATAATAAAAAACTTTGCGATAATATATACTCCCTCCATCCTGAAATAGTTGTCGTTTTAGACATGTCCTAAGTCAATGTTTAAAAATTTTATCTATAAAATACTCCTAAACCATTTAGATTTGAAGCATAAAATTCATATAGATGAATTCGTTTCGAATAGAACTTTCATAAAAGTATAATTTTAATGCATGTTAAAATTAAATTACAATAGTTTTTAGTGGTCAAAGTTGCATTTTGGAGACCGTGTCAATGTCTAAAACGACAACAATTTCACAACGGATGGAGTATTTTATTACCTTCAAACTTTATAATTTCCTATCAATATTTTGTCTAATAATATATAAATTTTGCGATAAAAAGTAGCATCGTTAGAGCATCCCCAGCAGGCTCGGTATTGTGTTGTAGCTATAATACACGCACCTAAAAAATTCAAAAACAACAGACTAAGATGCGCACAAACAGCAGCTGCTGCGGCTGTCAACCAGCTGATGCAGGGCCTTATACAGCGTGTGCTGTCCATGCTCTTAGTTTCGTATTTGAAAGTATCTTTTTAATGATTGTAATTTTGTTACGACGAATAATATAGGATAAAAAAATCAAAGGTCAAAACACAATTTAGGACACGGGGTCTTGAAAAAAAAACGGAGGAATCACCAACCGACGAGGCTGACAGTCCACGAGGGGCGAGCGCCGCCCACTAATTATTCCGAGCGCCCCCCGCAATTAGCAACCGGCCGTCACGCCGAGATAAGCAACGAGAAATGAAAACGAAAGCGATCAACTCGTTGCTACTCTCCCCCTCCCCGCGCGGAGATAAGCTCGTCCGCACGTCGCCGTCGCCGTCGCCATGACATGAGCCCACAAAACCCAACCCAAAACCGCGCGCACGCACCGACCCCGAAACCCCACCCCTAATCACCCTCCCAACAACTCGCACCCGCGCTAATCCCCTCTATTTATAGACCCCACCTCTCAGTCACAGGCCCAGCCCAGCCCAGCACGCAGGCGCAGGCGCCGTGCAGTGTAGGTGGGGGTGGGGAGAAGTTGGGGGATGGAGAGGGACGCCGCCGCCGTCTTCTACCCGCCGCCGGCGCCGCCAGGGGGCGCGGCGGCCGTGGCGGCGCCGGCGCCGGCGACGGCGAAGGCTTCTGCGGCGGCCGTGCGCGGGGGAGGAGGGGGGAGGCAGTACCGCGGGGTGCGGATGCGCAAGTGGGGGAAGTGGGTGGCCGAGATCCGCGAGCCGAACAAGCGGTCGCGGATCTGGCTCGGGTCCTACTCCACCGCCGTCGCCGCCGCGCGGGCGTACGACACGGCGGTGTTCTACCTCCGGGGGCGCTCCGCGCGGCTCAACTTCCCCGACCAGCTCGACGGCGCCGCCGCCGCCGCGGGGGGCGCCGGCGGCGGGAGGGACGGCGGCGGCGGCGCGCTCACCGCCGCCGCCATCCGCAAGAAGGCGGCCGAGGTCGGCGCCCGCGTCGACGCGCAGCACTCCGGCGGCGGCGGGGCTCCCCAGCCCCTGCCCCTGCCCCCTCGCCGCCGCGGCAAGAACCCCGACCTCAACCGCGAGCCCACCCCGGACACCGACGACGACGAGTAAACAACCCTGCTGATTTTGGCGTCTTCCACCTCCACCATCTAGCCCCTAGTCCTTAGGCAACCAGGCGAGAGTAGCAGCATCAGCAGCAGCAGCTAGCTAGCTTGTAGCAGCAGTAGCAGTAAACAACAAGCAGGTAGGGCCAAGCCAAACGGGCGGACGCGCGCGCAAGGCGTTCGGTCAAATGCGGATGAGCTCGGAGGCACCCAATAATGGAGCCGCGACGTCGCCGTCATGGCGGCCGGGCGGGAAGGGGCCAGCGAGTACGCGAGCTGTCCCGCCGGTGGCGTCGCCGCGACGGCGACTGTAGCAGAGTACTAGCAGATACAGACGCGTGCGTGTCAGTGCGTGGGCACGTAGCCAAGCAAGGCGGCTATGTCCTCCACGCAAAAAAATCAGTCCTTGTAAAGAAAGATACCGAGCAAGCAAGCAAAAATTCAAGGAAAAAGTGCCTGAAAAATCCTTCTCCGTGCATCCTTCTCTCTGATTGTTCTCTGATCCTGGCTTATGGAAAGCAGCTGCCGGCGTGATGTGAACAAGATTCGGGCATAGCGCCGCCGCCCCCCTGAACAAGACTCTCCCTCGCAGCCATGGCGTGGCCGCAAGGCTCGAAGGAAGGAGCAATTAACGTCCCCAACCACGGCGGTGGACGGCGACCGGCGGAGGGACTTGGCCTGCCGCCGTGGGAAGCGTCCCTGTTCGTCCAGTCCTTGGAGGTGTGTGATGGCGTGGACCGTGTTTACTGTTAAGCACAGGGGTCTCTTTATCTGCTGCTAATGATGTGCGTGTCGCCGTGTCGGTAACTGATTACGCCGCTCATCGGCGAGCCGTCCTGGAAGATTCCCAGATTTTTCATCTTCTTTTTTGGCCTGTTTAGGGGGGAAGACCAGGAGTCCGACGTCTGGTCCACCAGATGTCGACTGCGCGAGCACCGTAGCACACTAGCCCTCCATGTCATCGTGCTACGGACTCCACCACAGGTGTCGAGTTTTCCCTTCGCTCCTTCGGGAATAGAAGAATGGATGGACAAGGACAGTAGCGTCACCGATCGTTGGAGACAGAGTTTTTTTAGAGGGTAGTATATAAGGACCGGTTCTTTTCAACTTAACGACTTATCTACGTTTTGAAAACACACATGTTTTGAGTTTTTTGAGTATGTTTTTTCGCTATTTTGAAGGTGAGTTCTAACACTTTAAAAAGCAAGTCAAACGAAATGTGCCCGAATCTCGAGACTACCTCGAGAAGCTCTTGAAATTTAGTCATTTCAGCCCTTCAGATCAGCTCAAAAAAAAACAGGGCCTAAATTATGAAGGAATTTTAGAGGAATAGATAAAGAAAACGTCAATAGTGTTTTAAGAGATGTTATCAAGGGATTGCTGATGATGCTTCTCTATCAGCCCCTCAATATCTGTTATAGTATTATGGAGAGCCTGGTGAAAAGACTCTAAATACTACGCAACCACACATCACACCCTTCTCCTCAGTCCTCCCCCTCCCGCACACCTAGTGCCGCCGCCTCTCGCCAAAGCTCGAGTTCATGTTTGAGAGTACACCATACACGACCAATGAGCCGTGTAGAGCACATGCTCGTCCGGAGAACTATACGATACATGCTTCTGGATGATCGGTGACGTGTGGCGCAATTGCACAGCCGATGACCTATGCAACACATGTCAAGCTAGACAACCGCCACATCATTGGGCCCCACTAGCGCCTTGGAGCCCATGTCAACTCATCTCGCGACCAAGGAGCAAGAGATATTGATGCTCTTGACCTAGCATCCAAAGCTATCACATTACATGACATGTTGTGGCCCGCTCATCCCCGTGTCTAGAGCTAGGACTGTTCATGTCTGGCTTCATATGGTTTAAGGTGGGTTAGTCGGGTTGGTTCTATGGGTATTTACATGACAGGTGGGTTCGATGACTCAGCGAGCTCCAGAAGCTATCGATGTGGTGGTCACAAAGAGCTTCCAGACGATGTCGATGTGGTGGTCACGAAGAGCGGCTTCCAAAAGTTGTCGATGGATGGTCATGATGGCCAGGTTGTTGCACCAAAGTAGTGCCATTACTGTAGCCATCGCCATTCCTCCTCAAATTGTTGCCTCTCTTCTCCCATTAGACTTGCTCATGGGCAGCCCGCCTCGGCAAGCTCAACTCGGCCTTAGGCTCGGGCCTTGATTTGAAGCCCAGTAGTCGGGCCGCGCTCAGGTCCGATAAAATTATGAAATCAGACATAGTCGGGCTGGGTTTTCGGGCTTTGGATCGAACTCGGGCTCGAATTTGAAGCTCGGTGCATCGGACCGGGCCGGGTCGAGCTCGGACCTAGTCCCGCAGGTTCGGGCTTTTTCCAAGCTCGACCCAAAGCCTGGCCCGACCCAAGGTTTGATTAGGTCTATCTCCCATGTCATGGTCAGGATGAGCACAACAGAGTTAATGATGATAAGGCTTCACGATAAAGTATGGTTAAAATTGGTTAAAGCATTAGCTTCTTCATGCCTTGAGGGTGCTCCATCCTAGTTTAATCGGACTTTGATACAACAAGGAAGCGATAGTGGCAGAAAAAGGAATGCCGGCTAGATTTGGGGGAAATGAAATCAATGACAAGCTGCATAGCACCAAAGTCAAATTAGCTTATCGGCAGTTTGGCCCGGCAAGCTCGATCTAACCCAGCCGAAAAAAGCCCAACCTGGCCTAGACCGACCAGTGCACTGGGTTGAGCTCGGGCCTCGATTTGAAGCCCGGCCGTCAGGCCTGGCCGGGCTCGGACCCAAGAAAACTACATAATTAGGCATGGCTGGGCCAGTCTTCCGGGCTTCGGAACGGGCTTGGCCTATATTTGAGGACCGGTGCATCAGGCCGTGCTGGGCTTGGGCCTGGTCCTGTGGACCGGGCTTTTCCCCAGACCAATCCGAGGTTTTATCAGGTCTACCGCGAACAACCCTATATAAATACACCACCATTGAGCCCCGTTGTGGCCATTGATCGCGCTATGTGAGTGTCCATTCCCACGATGCCGTTCTCCATCATTCCTTTGAATCGCCTTGTCAGCATCCTTGCCCATGCTTTAAGACACCGCCACCATGCCATCCTCTCTTCTTAGCCTACCACATAGAAGTTGGAGGGGGCAGGTAGAGGCAAAGGTGGTTGTATCAAATGGAGGCGAAGACGATTGCACCACGAGCGAGCGAGGTGAGAGGGAGACACGTGACAGTGAGAAGAGGAGCAGCATAGGACAATATAGCCGAGGTAGGGATGAGAGACGATTAATCTTAAGTAGACTTATTATTCATGGCCAGCACAACCCGCAATATTTCTCACATGGATAACGACCATTTTATATCTATTTATGAGCACAACCCGAAATATTTCTCACATGGATAACAACCATTTTATATCTATTTATGACCTATCTTTGTATTAAAAGGCCACACATGCATGTGAGTTTTTTTTAATCTTAAAACCAATTGTGAAAGCGAGCGGCTGTCTCCGAAATGCTTTGGAAAGCTCTGAAATTTCAATGAGTAATTTATGCATTCCAAAAGGGCAATCGATATATTTTTGAGACTATTGCGTGGTTGAGCAGTTACATCCCACAGCTATAGATCACCCCAAGTAAGACAAAGATTTCATTGGCACCAGAGAGCTCGAACCAGACGGTGGGCTTCACACCAAAAACATTTCACCACCAAGCTTTGCCACTCAAAGATTGGTGTTTGATGATTTTTAATGTGTGGGTTTTGACCTACATGCCATGAAATACAGAGTGACAACTCTTTAAATGCCCATGTTTTAGATTGACAAATCGATTTTTTTTCTTTAGCTAGCAAATCATGAATGTTTTTATAGTACAAATTCATTTATGTCTATTGTTAACTTCACATATGCTTGTTGCAAATTGATAAACCGTATCTGTTCAAATTTACATGTGTAAAATCGTTATAAAGCTAGTGATAACAGTTACTAATCATTTGTTTCAAGAAAAAAAAAGTAGACTACTATACATTCGTTGCTATCTTAAGCAGTTTTACATGGTAGACCTTTTAAGATTCCTAACATTATACTGTAACAGTATGATAGGGATTAAAATATAAAAGATAAAAATGTTCAGAGAAATAAGATACATAATGATTGAAAGTACAGTTCAGAAATAAAGTTAGCATTGGCTATGCCCCAACGAAAAATGACCCTATATTTCTCCTTAAGAAAACGAAAATTTCACACGATTTGAGAATTCATCTAAGTCAACATTAGTTTTTCGGGTTGCGAAATCGTGCAGGCGCAAAAAAATTCCACTAAATTTATACTGTTTTTCCACATTTTCATTTACGGGAAAAATGTTTTGCGATAGTGCCTCACGCGTCACCTGAACTGTCCATCGCTACATGCACGGATGCACCTGTCCAATCTGACGCTATGTGGTGTGTGTCTAGTAGCAACCGGCATTCATGCTTGATCCGGCCAGCTCTGACGATGCATGTGATGATCAGAGACTTGAAGAGCTGGAGTGATGGGATGATCAGAGACTTCTATTTATGTTTTCACCCAGACCGAATTAATATTATTTTTTCTTCTCCATCAGACGCCTTCTTTCTGTCTCGTAAAATGGCTACTGCAATGCTGCATGCTAGCAAAAATGGAAGTGCAACGTTACACCAGTACTTGATACTTCGGCTATGTGCATTTCCTTGCCGAGATAATTCTATTCCGTTGTCTATAGGACACTAGTACATTCAAATAACCTGTAAATAGGAGGTGTTAGGTCCTTCTGCGAAGTTGCAATATAAATGTTATTTCTATGTTTATAAGTTTGTCTCTCAAAAAAATCTACACACCATAGAGAAGAAACAGATTTAGAAGGTTGATGCTAAGAAAACAATAATTAAGACGCGTCAGCAACTCGACGTGATAGCAATGGAGTTTTTTTTTTTTGAGAATTGGCAAATTTCATTTCATCGTAGAGCAGATTACAAGCAAACTCATACAAACCACCCCAGCGTCACAAGCTGCAAGTATACCCGGGTTATGAACTCAAAAGCACCTCCACGGGGGGAATGGAGTAGAAGGACCACGGGAAAAGTGAAACTATCAGCCGGTGACGACAAAGAGCAGAAGAACAAGACCACTTACAAGACCACCCTACAAACACAAACCGCAACAAATGTGGGTCCTGGTTTAAGGGCTATCAGGCGCATCCATGCCCGGCATGGTATAACAAACGCCAGGACCTGATGAGCACACAGCTTGCGACAATACCACTAAAACCTAACAACACAAATGACAAACCTAACAAACACCGGCACGAAGACCGGCAACAACCACAGCCCGGAGATGCAAACTCGAAACCCCCACGACGTCAGGATTGACGCCTGGAACCAACCACTTCCATCGACGACACCACGTCGCCGAGAAAAATAACGGAGCCCAAACCGGCATCTGCCCCCGCCAATGCACCACGCATGCCTGGAGCAAACCCAACATGGAAGAAGCGCCCACCCCGTCGAAGAGGGATAGTTCGTCTTCCTCCGCCGTCACTGCCAAAGCAACGCCGTCGAAGGCCGACTCCCCACGAACCCACTCCACCCGCCACCACCAGCCAACGACCGTAGCGGCGGCGGCCGTAGCAGGAATCGGGCTGGATCCCACGCTGTGGAACAAGGAGAGAAATAGAAAAAGGACAAGATACACCACACCCTCCACCTCCCACCATAGCCAGCCCCATCTGAGGAAGTCGTCGGAGCCATCGAAGCCGGAGAAGGGAGAGCGCCATCGCCCAGCAGCAAGGGGAGAGGCACCGCCTCGCCCTCCACTGGTCGCCGCCGCCACCACGGCCGTCCCCGGCGGAGCCCGCCTAGCCGCCGCAGCGACACCGGCAAGCCCCCCGGAACCCGAGGAGGAGAGGATGAGGGGGTGGCGGACCACCCCACTGCAGCCTCCCACCTCACCACTGACGCACCGCCCCTCGCCGGACTTCACCGGCGAACCACGAAAAACCGGATCTGGAGGCAACAAAAGGAGGAGAAAGAAGGAAGAGAGGGCTGTCTAGCAAGCCTGCATGCGCAGGAGGACGCCGACGGGGAGACGCCTGGGAAGCCCGCCGGCGGCGGGGCAGGCCGGCGGAGCCGCCGCCGCCGGCAGGGGAGGAAACCCTAGCTGGGGGACCTCGCGAGTCGCCTGGGAGGAAGACACGGGAGTCCTTCACCACGCGCGCTCCTGAGAGTTTTTTGATAGCAATGGAGTTGTTTGCTAATAAATGCAAGATTTCAAGGCCAACTGTCAAGAAAAGGTCGTCGAATTATCCAGGTCGAAAGAGGTAGGTACTCTCGACGACCATCGAGATAACTACTCTTGATGTCCCAGCAAGGAACGGTCGAGAGTAGTACTCCCAATGCAAATTTTCTTCAATGATGATGTAAAACTCTCATAAATTTTTTAATTTTTTTCCATTGATAAAAGTGGTTTCTTTGTAAGTGACACTTTTTCCAGAACTCCCTCCTTTACGTTTGAGGTACTATTTAGAAAAACTCTACCCATACAACTTGATTTCCGTACCGGTACCATTTTCATCGTGTTTCAAATATGTTCTTAGATCATTTAAGAGATAGCATGACATATGATGCCATTTTAAATATTATTATGTGATGCATACACATAGTTATTTGCTTTTTTTATTTATGAAATGCGTTTATATGCCATAAAAATATGCAAATATCATTTCATTACAATATTATTAGTGATTTCGTAATTGCATACAAGTTTTTTTGGATAATATTTTAAATGTATGAAATGAAGGAGAAAAACTACCATGGAAAACACGGCTCTCGATGGTTTTCGTGCAAGCAGTCAAGAGCGACCATGCTAGGCTTTGGCAGTGAGCCTCAATGGGTGGGCCCATCAAGAGTGGCTCACGGTGTAGACGTGCCACCATTAAGGCATTGGCTGGAGCTAAGGTTATTCCCAATGGATAGTATCATACTCATTAATGAGATGCCACATAGAAATTTTTGCTGATGTGGCATAACATTTAATAGGAGGGAGAAGAAAGATGTATTTTGAGCAAGATACTGCTTTGGCACGATATCTTAGGCCATATCACAAAATCCAATGCCATGAGTCCACTTTCATAGACACAACATTACATAAATTAATTGTTTTAAAAATATGAGTATGGTATCATGCATTGTAGAGGGTGTTTCTTTCTAGCGATATCGTACTTTTCATCCTATGTGGTATTTTTGGATATTGAACTATGATACTTTGCATTGGGAATAGCCTAACAAGACTCTCGGCGGTTAATTTATGGCCGTCGAAAGTGTAGTGAGACTCAATCATTGATCCGTGGCTATCGAGAGAGGTTCCTGGTTGTCGAAATTTTGATAATTTTGTGTAGCGACTTCATAATAGACTGTGTATGATAAAATTATCTGGACTTTATTGTTTTTATTATTCGTACCCATCGATATGATGTTGATGTTTTGTAATTTAGAACATAGGTAGTCGTATACAAACCGGTTGGAATTGTTTTTATTATCTAAATAAAGAGAAGAGACATCTGCACACAGGATTAACCAGTTGTCTCGCTTACATATGAACCATGCATTGGAAAGCCAGAAGTAGAAAAGCCCAACAAAATTAACTCTAGAGGGTGAAGTCGTATAAATCTGGGTAAACGAAGATAAACGCATGGTGATGGACACGCTGCACTCACACACAAGTGCTTCTACACTGGACTCTAGACTCTTAGAGACTCGTATGATCGCATCTTGGCACCAACTTGAAGACACGTACGTGTACGTACGATCGATCCGGTGATCAGTGATCACACATCACGTAGAATTATTCAGTGAGCTGCTCAGCTAAGCTAATTAAGATTCATGGAACAGCAGCAAGGTGTGCAAGTTAATATTACACGACCAGTATCTTGAGCCGTTTAGCTGACTTCGCGAAGGCTCTGCAAAAAAAAAAAAAGGTTATTACTCACATGCATGATTACGTAATAAGTTTGATGATCAACGGAGCATCAGGCGGCCTAGAAAATCGATGATAAAGTGAAAACATTTAGACGATCGCAAGTTAAGGATTTGTTTCGGCCTCGAAAATGCACCGACAAAAAGGAAAAATGAGTTGTTTCAGATCACGACTGCGCTATACAGCAACACCAAATCCGTTTGTAGAATTGACGTACTCACGTACCCCCATGGCACGTCTCCGATCAGCATCCAGTCTCCATCCCCATCCTCGTAGGTCACCGCATGCTGGTGGTGAAGCTCATCTTCCTCAGCACCTGCATCAGTTTTTGCGAAGATAAAAAGTAAAGACGAGGGTTGGTTGCAGCTTAAAAATCTAGGGCGTGACTAGTCCTGGGAATTGGCACGGCTCGTCGTGCCTCGGACCGCCGTGTAACAGGCCGGCATGGCCCGGTCAACACTTCGAACCATACCAGGCCGGCACGGACTTCCAAAAGCCATGCATGGCATGACCCAAAAGCCCGACGGGCCGCGATCGGGCTGGGCCGGCCCGAGCACGGCACGCCCGACATAACAGACATAAATATTTTTTTTATAAATTTGTAAGTTGTCCAAATGAAAAGGTTGTCTACACAAAAAAGATGCGTCTCGCAATTATCTACAACTTTGATGTAGAACATAAATTCATCTGAGTAGAGGAATATCTCGAAATATGTGAATTACCGAAATAGGTGATGTGGGTTCTAAAATAGCCAACGCACTAAATATTTTTTCAAACTAAATGCATTAAATATTTTTTCAAACTAAATGCATTGCTCAAATAAAACAGTTGTATACACTGAAAAGATGCTTCTCACAATTATCTACAACTTTGGTGTAGACGTTAAATTCATTTGAGCATAGGAATACCTCAAAAAATGTAAATTACCGAAATGTGTGAGGTGGTCTAAAACAGCCAGCGCACTAATTTTTTTTTTTTATAATTTCATGCATTGCTCAAATGTAAAAGTTGTATATATAAAAAAGATGAGCCTCAAAATTCTCTACAACTTTCATGTTGAATCAAAATTCATCCGAACAGCAAAAACTCACGAAAAATACAAATTACTGATTCGTGCCTCAATTCGGATTGTGTCGGCCAGAGCACAGCCCAAATGTTTGAGCCGTGCTGAGCGACCCGTCGTGCCGGCTTCGCAGGCTCGGCACGGCATGCCATTCGGGCTGGGCAGGCACGGCCCAAATTATTTCGTGCCGTACCGTGCTTTGGGCCTCCAAATTTGGGTCGTGCTTGGGCTAGCCCAAAAAAGCATGGCCCAATTCACGGGCCTAGGTGTGATGTGTCTGGAACAGTAGCGCCATGCATCTCTCATGCTTGCGTTTGGCTGATTGATCTCATAGCAAAATTTGACCGCAAGCGACCTCTCTCTCGACGGTCGCCGGCAGTTTGAAAAGAATTGTCTCGAATAATCTTTATAATGGCTCTTTTCAAATATTGTTATGTATTTATTTAAATAAAATCTTAATATGGAGAGTTTTCGAGAGCTTAGATTTGTCTCAATTATTTTATTTGACATGGATTCCTATTCTTTTTTTTATATATATATAGAAAATCTACGTTTTTGTTTTTTTAGTCGACATATTAATCTTTTTTAAAATTTCAAAATTTATTTCAAATTTTCATTTCGTATAACTTCGTATAATGTGTAGCATGAACTCTTATTTCTATTTATTTTTATTTTAAATTTATTTCGTTTAATCTAATATGCTATAATCTAGGTCCACAACTTAACAATCGACGATGCATAGACTTTGTTTTCTGACTTTTGTGTGAATTTGTAATATATATTTCATAATTAACGAGGTATTTCTGTTGGATCATGTTTAATTATGTAATAGGTAGATATTTTAGGATCAATGTAGTGTTTTCGTTAAACCATGTTTTAATTATATAATAGATATATTCATAATTAACGAGGTATCTCTGTTGGATCATGTTTAATTATTATTTTTTTGAGAAAGGGATCATGGTTAGTTATGTAATAGATAGATATTTTGGGATCAATTTAGTGTTTTTGTTGAACCATGTTTCAATTATATAATAGATAGATATATTGATAGATTATGTACATATTTGGCACGTATGGATGCATATATACCTTGGTTGGGATTGGGAGAGGGGAACATGCGGTGGAGCGTGTCGAGGAGCTCGTCGTAGGAGGCGTGGAGGGACAGGTCGACCTTCCTCCCGATGGCCACCCCTTCCATCTTCACCTTCACGTAGCCGCCGCCGCAGCTCCGCCGGTGCGCGCTCTTCACCGGCGGCCACCCCACCAGCCTCTTCCTCCTGCGCGCATCGAACGATCGATCAATCCACGACTCAGCCCAGGGATCGATCGAGATCGAGCCAAGAAAACCAAACGGCGCTTGCATGCCGCCCGCTCACTTGGCGCTCAGCTCGCCGCCGTCGCAGCCGCCGCCGCCGCCGCCGCCACCGCCGCTGTCGTCCTCGCGCACGAAGAGAGGCAGCGTCGCCCGCCCCCTCTTCCCGCAGGAGCCGGCAGGCGGCGGCGCGAGCCCGAGCTCCAGCTCCATGGCCATTACAGCTACAGCCACAGCTCTCGTGCAAAAGAAATCAAACAATCCACGCTTGCTGAGCCGCCGCCAGCAATGGCGATCGCCGATCGAGGTGGATGGATATGGGTGGATCAATGGATGGATGCCGCGTATATATACATACATACATACATGTGGAGGGCGGGAGGCGGAATAAAGAAACAAGGCCTGATCGGGAGAGGAATAAAGAAAGGGATGGGGATGGGGCGACATGGTGTCGGGGCGGGAGGGGGACGCGGCGGTGGGCGGGCTGTCTGGCTGCCGGCGAGGGGCGCGGCAACGGCAGCGGCAGCGGCAGCGGCAGCGGCAGCGGCGGCCCTAGTGCGCCCTCCCTGCCGGCGCCGGCGCCGACACGCGTACGTAGGCGCGGGTGTTTCTTGCCGTTTCGCGCGGGCAAGAGGCTAGCGAGCTACTAGTGCGTTGCGGTGGTGGTGGACTGGTGGTGGTGGGGTTTGGGCTCGTGCGCACGCGCGCGCGCGGCCGGGCCCGATGCATCGGGTCGGCTTAAATTAAATTAGCCTGATTCGTGAGAGGGTGATGATGCATGGTGATGGTAATGCTTCGTCGTCGCTTCGATAGATCACACCATGGTTTTCCACTGATATGTTGTGCCTTTTGCCGTATTAGCTTAGTAAGTAGGGGGAAAAAACTAGGCATATGCTTCGGTACATGCATGGTTTTGTAACACGCAGGTTTTGTAATCATGTTTACGTAATAGTGTAAAACCATGTCCATGCGTGTGAGGGCGCAGCCACAAATAATAGAAGGGGCTGAAGTTTAGCTCAAGATTCTAGTCTGAAGTACAACCCATTCTTTCATTCTATTTTACGGTATAAATTATAGGTGGATCCAAGGGGAGGCTACACTGTAATAAACGTAGTTGAGACATACTAAAGCCCTCCTGATCCGTTGCTAAATCCGCCCCTGTACGCAAGAGTTGATGGGAGCCAAACCATGAAAACTTAGTTAGGAGTGGAGTTTCTAATACTAAGAAAAACTCAAAGATTTTGCTAATTCATGGTTTTGAAACAAAGTTTTCTTTACTAGTCCAAATAGCTCATGGTTTTAAAAATCGAGAAAATTGTGTATTTGCCACCCCTAAGAATGCCGCACGTTTTTTTGCCATCCCCAACATTGTCCCCTTCTATTTGCCATCCCAAACATTGCCATAGCCACCAATATGCCATTGCCCCCCCAATTTTCTCCATTTCTACCCCCTTTTTCCACTTTTTTCATCCATTTCCCTTTCTCCTCCAACTCCGGCGGGGAGTGCTCGCCGGCGGCGGCTCGGCTTGGGAGCTTGGCCATGGCTGCCGCCTCCCCGTGGCCACCGCCGCCTTCCCTTTCTCCTCCACGCGCAACGGCGACGTGCTCCGCCGCCGCCTCCGCGCGCGCCGTCGACCACCGTGTGCGCCGTTGAGCTCCGCCGCCGCCCCCGCACCGTCGAGCTCCGCCGCCGCCTCCCTGTGCGCCGTAGAGCTCCGCCGCCGACCTCCGCCGTCGCCTCTCCGCGCGCCGTCGACCTCCGCTGCCGCCGCCTCTCCGCGCGCCGTCGACCTCCACCGTCGCCTCCTCGCGCGCGCCGTCTTCCGTTGGGAGCTTCCAGCGCGGCGGCGGAGCTCGATGGCCGTGCGCGCCGTCGACCAGCTTCCAGCGCGGCGGCGGAGCTCGATGGCGCCCGTGCGGAGGCGGCGGCGGTGCCGGAGCTCGACGGCGCGTGCGGAGGCGGCGGCGGAGCTCGACGGAGAAGGAGAAGAGAGATAAAATGCCTTTTTATTTTTGGAAATAGGGAAAAGGGGTAGAAAGGGGGAAAATGGGGCAAAAATGGCATTTTGGGTGTGGTGGCAGTGTTGGGAATGGCAAATAGAAGATGACAATGTTGGGGGTGGCAAATAGAAGGTAGCCACTCTCAGGAGTGGCAAATAAGCGATTTCCCCTTAAAAATCATGGTGGGTGATTTTCGAGGGAGCTGGGCGGAGTGGGCACGTGGATGAGTGGGCGTGGGTTAGACCTGATCATTTGTCGGGTTCGGGTTGGGATTTCAAAACCCGTCAAAAATTAGCCGGCCGGAACCCGACTTGACTCGGTGCATCGGGTCACAAATCTGGACCCAAACCTGATCCAAAACCTGAAAACCTAAACCGTCGCAGCTAATTTTGCTATTTTTTCAACCCCGAACCCGACATGACACGACCTAATGCACTGATCGGACCGAGTCGGGTCGGCTTGGATACGTCGTGCCGGGCTACCTACGAGCAGGTCTAGCGTGGGTGCATGCTGTGAGCCGTTATGGCGGGGAATCTGATGGGCACCTCCTCCTCGTCGGGGTCCCCCCTGCCTGCCCGCCAAGTGCGCTTCGCCCACTCCGGCGCCCATCGCCGAACACTCCCTGCCCACTCGCTGCTCGCTGCTGCCTCCCCCCTCTGCTCGCTCGGCTGCATGGGCGCCGCCCATCCATCCTCCTTCCCCGTGTCCCTGCCGGCTCCATCCATCCAAGCATCAAGCATGCACCACCTCCTCTAATCCTCCTGCAGATTTCAGTGCCTGCTCCGCGCTTGCGAGCTTTAGATCGACGAGTCCATTTATCTGCTTTACAGTATGTATCCTCATTCCTCGCTGAGATGTCGGTCCAGAAACTGACACTGTACGTGAGCACAGATCTCATGATCTTTGGTTACTATCGATCGCTACTTATTTTTATGGTACAGTAAGCTTACAACATCTACGTGCATAGATAATTTTCGATATGAACCTTGGGGGCCTATATGTATAGTTTTTTTGTTGTATGAAACCTGAATATCTCAAATGCATGTGTGGATATCTAAGGTTCTTCGAAAGTTCGATCGTGCGTCCTCTGAGATAGCATTGATCTATCACATGAGCACAATCTAAGACAACTTCCTCCGGTCATAAATATTTTATCACTAGAAATACATGCAACAAGTCAAAGTTTTAAAATTTTAGCTATAAATTATTTCAGAACTGTTTACAACTAGTGCATAAAAAAACTATATGTATAGATTCATCTCGTTTTATACGAGTATTATTGCTTTGGTGTGTTCTACGAATAAATTGCACTGCTAATTAGCGGTCAGATGTGTATTTTCGAGGCCATGTCAATGTATAAAGCCGTAATTATTTATGATCGGAGGGAGTCCATACTTGTTAAGAACTTGTCGCTGCTAAAAAACTAGGCTAACATATCAGTACATTAATATTGGATAGATTGGAACAGGTACTGATAGTGGTATCAGTACCGATTCATTTGAAAAGTAGGATTTCGGGCTTTTAGTACCGGTTGGAGACAACAGTAAAGATTCCTTTCGTAGCCGAGTTAAGGCTAGCTGGCACATGGACTTATCAATACCGGTTCGTAACACGAACCGATATTGATGGGGCTCATCAGTACCGGTTTACGAACCGATATTGATGCCTCGTTTGTGAAAAGGATAAAAAGTATGCATGTTCTAGTTATAACAAAGCGGGTGAGCTGGTTATATATTGATGTGTGGATCACAAGGGACAAGAGTTGACAGATTTAAATCCTCGATATATCATAACTTTAACTTTCAGTACCAGTTCAACCAACCAGTAATCAGTCCCGAAAACCCTTCAGTATCGGTTCAACCAACCGGTAGTGATGCCCAGAAAATCGATATTGTTGACTTTTCCCAACTAGTATTAAAGGTCGTGTCTGTATCAGTGTGCACCTCACATTAATTTTACGGCATCGTAAGTTTTCTGGGCTAAAAATAAAAAGTTAAATAAGGTGTGGCAAAACTACTTTCAACCGGACGTGCCCGGAGTGACTAGACCCGGTGATTAAAATATACAGTGACCCACGATATTTTCCTTTCATCTTTCAAAAAATGTTTTGTTTAGTTAGCTCGCGTCTCTTCTGGCGCCGACGATAGGGGACAGGCTGGCAGGTTTATACTACCTAGAGAAGCATTTGTCAAAAGCTATATATGTATGTGTGTGTCTATATAATCTTGTGGATTTTTTTTAAGAAATACTATACCGGTTTTTTTGTTTGATGCATTTGACTTTTGAGCACGTCTTTGACCATTCGTCTTATTCAAAAAAATTGTGTAAATATCATTTATTTTGTTGTGATTTGTTTTATTAATAAAGATACTTTAAACATGACCTTTTTTTTGCATATTTGCAGCAAATTTTTTAATAAGACGAATGGCAAAAGATATGTCCAAAAGTCAAAAATATCAAATAAAAAAGAACGGAGGAATTATATATCCTGTGGTTGGTTAGGTTGGGTCAATACTTTCCACCAGGAAATGTGAAAGGTTTCATCTGAATCGACGCGACCGCAGTGCATTCATGTGAGCCGTGCTTCCTCTTCGGTTTACATCGTGCCGCCGCTATCAGCTGTACTTAACCCGGTGGAAAGACGCGACGCGACGAAAATGCCAGCGACGCTGAACACACACGCCACCGGGAAGTAATTAAACGTACGGCCCGCGCGCGATTTCGGCATGCACTAGATTACAACGTGTCTTGAGCCTTGACGACGCTAATCAGCGTAACAGTTGACACCAAAGCTTTCTTTTTCTGTGACAAGACATCAAAGCTTCTTTAACCAGCTAGCTAGGTCCTGCGTGCTAATCAGCGTCACATCAAAGTTTCTTCATGAGAAAATTAGTTTTTTTTTGTCCATGGTTGAGATTTCAATCATAAATATGTCGTTCTATATAGAGGAATCGTTGTGTATTTGTTTTTCTTATTTTTTTATTTTTATTCAAATTTTCGCAAAATTTCTGCTATGTTTAACTTGTTTTTAGTTTCGACAAGCAGGCTTAAGATTAAAAACAAAGAGAACAAGCCAAAACATTTAGTACGTATTTCGAAACATCGATAGGACGTAATACATATATGCGCATCATTTGGGAGGTAAAATAAACATAGGTAGAAGAAAAAAATCATCGAAAATCTAAACGCAACACTTCTTTAGGGTGCCATATGAAGGCTCAAGAATTCTCCCATGCTACAATATACAACATCCTGGGTGGAGTTTGGGTGATTTGCTCGCTACTAGGGGTGGAAACGAACCGAGCTCGATCGAGCCAGCCTCCGGCTCGGCTCGGCTCGCTTCATTGGAGGCTCGCGAGCTACTCACGAGCGCCCGCGAGCTAGGAAAAATATTAGTTTACCAACCTTTTAAGACATTAACCATTACAAAATATAAGTTAACATTATACATATGAGTATCAAAATAACTTGTGCATACATATGTGGTTTTGGGCTATTTTATGGAACTTTTGGCAATAGGATATGTTATTTTTTAATGGTTAAGAGATGGAATAAATAGTAGTGGCATGTAAATGAGCCAAAACGAGCCGAGCCCGAGCGAGCCATCCTCTGCCTCAGCTCGGCTCGCTAATGGCCAAGAGCTGGAAATGAGGCTCTGCTCGTGCTCATTTACAAACGGGCCGAGCACGAGCTGAGCTTTTATCGAGCCGAGTCCGAGCAGCTTGCGAGCTTCGAGTTAAAGTTTCAGCCCTACTCGCTACTATGGATCTAGCCGTTTCCTTAGTTGTCGATGGTCAATACATCCATAGTATCTGCAGGATATGATTTGCCAATAAAAATCCTTGGATGGCGGTGGTGATTCTTGACAGTGACTTCACGACGATTGTAGATGGTGCTTTCTTCGTTTTGCAATGTATTTAAGTGTGTACACCTCGTCGAAGGAGGAAGGTGGAGTCTCCGTTATTTCCAAGAAGAAGAGGCCTCGACCAGGGCCGTCTCTAGGTTTTCGAGGGCCCTAGGGCGAATGGGAGACTATGGGCCCTTTAGCTTTGGGCTTTTGTTAAAATCAATTTTCATTTATCACATGATAATTGATAAGCAAATAGTAGTACTAGTAAAAAAACGAACATATACTTAATTCTTTAAAAACAATGTCGATATTACAAACTAAAAGAGGAAGTAAAATGAAACTAATATGATTACCTTAAATAAGAACCAAACTCCAATGACTTTGGTAATAATGCTTCAGTGCTTCACAAAAAAAAATCCTTCGGGCATTTCGTGATGCAAAATCATTAATGACAATATCAAGATCAATGTTGTCCTAATAACAGCTCAGGTCCTATTTTCTAATCAAATAATCAATTAATCATATATGATAGATGGACATCGGTCATCGGATCGGAAAATCCATTAGACTTACGAATTACGATGGTAGATGAATGATGAATTGACAACGATGACGGACGAACCACGGCGGCCGGAATCGGAACGGCCGATTGGGACGAGATCGGCAGATCGGTCAGCTGCCTGACTGCGGTGTGCCGTCTGCGGCTCTGCCTAGTGCTCGCGAGGCGACAAGGGGCGGCGGGAGGTGAGGCGTTGCGACGTATACTCTGCCGATCGATCGATTGATGAGAGCCATACACATTACGTAGCTCCTGGATTTGATTCTCTCATTCTCACTAGGAGCTACGTAAGGCAGCCCACAAAGCAACAAGGCCGAGGCCCGAGTGGCCGGTGTGCACCGACGCACATGCACAGCTAGCTATGGGCCGGCCGGCCGGGAGCTGCAGCTAGCTGCAGAGCTGCTATTAGTGCTATGGGACCTGGGCTCAATGCATTCCTGGTGATGGGCCCTCCACAGACCTGGGCGCCAAAATATTTAGTACATATTTCGAAACATCGATAGACCGTAATATATTATGCGCATCATTTGGGAGGTAAAATATACATAGGTAGAAGAAAAAAGTCATCGAAAATCTAAACGCAACACTTCTTTAGGGTGCCATGTGAAGGCTCAAGAATTCTCCCATGCTACAATATACAACAGCCTAGGTGGAGTTTGGGTGATTTGCTCGCTAGTCGCTACTATGGATCTAGCCGTTTCCTTAGTTGTTGATGGTCAGTACATCCATAGTATATGCAGGATATGAATTGCCAATAAAAACCCCTAGATGGCGGTGGTGATTCTTGACAGTGACTTCACGACAATTGTCGGTGGTGCTTTCTTCGTTTTGCAATGTATTTAAGTGTGTACACCTCGTCGAAGGAGGGAGGTGGAGTCTCCGTTATTTCCAAGAAGAAGAGGCCTCAACAAAGGCTTTTGGTTAGGTTCGCTGCAGCACCTACTTCATGGGGATGGGGCGATGGATATATATATTCAACAGTGGTGGGTTAAGTGATTTTAGTGTCAGACGGCTTGTTGTGGTTCCTGACAGTTCTCAACAAAGATACCTCAGTTCCATATGCTTTTAATAGCTTGCGACGGATCTTTAAGCTCCCATGATTATGTCTAATGTCGATCCTTTCTATTTATCTTTAGTTTAAGTTACTAAAGGGAAAGGACAAAACAATGGTGGTTTTTGACAATTAACTTTGTTCCGGGTGCCAGTGACTAGAGCAATAGCTCACTTTGAAGCTTTTTATGTTTTTTTGCAATTAAACCTTTTGGGGTCTAAATATAATAGATATCCAACTTCTTTTAGAAAAAAGAAAAAAAATAAAGGGTTGTTTGGTTGCCTTCTCAAACCAGTTAGGCTGTACGAGCTCAGTCAGACTAGTGGGAGACAAACTAAATAGATGTAAGGAATGATGTTTGGTTGATTGTATGAGATGAGGTAGACTGTAAAAAGATGTTGTTTGGTTGTTTGCACAAGAGTATGTGAGATGGATTAAATACAGACGCGGCGGATAGAACGATATCCCCTACGTTTCCGTATAGTCTAGCTACGCAGGCGGCATTGCACGTCGATGGCCAGGCACGCGAGTGGAGAAGCAAACCAATCATCGATTAGCTCCCGGTTGTGATGCGTTGTTCGGCGAAACTAGGGAACCAAACATACTCTAAAGACCATTAGAGCATCTCCAATTAGGGGCGTATCTAGCACCCAGGCAGGTCAGGCAGCCGCCTAGGTTACTCCAGCCCAATCCTAAGGCCAAGTCTGCTCCATTCAAAGCCCAAAGATAGTGAGGCTTTGAAGGAGTGGAGCAGCAGCAGCCTGGGCTGCTCTACTGGGCTAGGTCCGGCCACTGTCTTCAATGGTGTAGATAGTTGCTAGCTATAAACAAGTGACATGTCATCTATAGATACCATATAACCAACCTCTCTAGTGTAGTAGCTATAACATTGTCCATAAAATTGAATATGGGTCCACATGTGATAGATAGTAAGTGCATTAGAATCAACTATATACTAGCTGTAATTTAGTAGGTAGCACACCCTCATTCTCTCCTACACATAATCAAAAAACTAAGTTAGAATCCTTATAGCTAGCTAGTATGGCAATACTGAAGGTGATCTTTAATGGTCGATCATCCGGAAGAATGCAGAAGATAGTAATCCATTAAAGAATGCAGAGGTGATCTTTACTGTTGGTGGACGGCACCTCGGTACGCGCTTGCAGTGCACTGAACCGTACAGTACGTGTACTCATGCCAATAAGAGGAAGGATGGTCAAACGAGCCAGCGCTGCGTGGCCATGCTCGCTCCGTCCGTCTTCAGTATTGTTTACGCGCGTTGCAGGGCACGAGATATTCGCCCCGCCCGCGTGCAGAGTACTAGTTTGGCACCGCATGAAATGCATAGATCAGGATACTCATCACGGGTTCATGGGTGATCCTGCATGGCGCATGCATAGAATTCAGTATTGCCTTTTTTTTTCTTTTCTTTTTCCTGCAAACATCCAAAAACTGCCTCAAGCTAGCTTGCCCAAAGTACAAAAAGGAGCTACGGATGGAGATGCGGGGATACATCCCCATTCGCGGTAAACCTGACTAGCAATAGGTTTTGGATCAAATAAACACAGGATAATGTACTAGTCAATTTGGCATCTCCCACACATGCTCCCATCGCGGCGCGACGGCCCGTGGGCCGTGGCGATGCCGACCAAGCGCACGAACCGGTGTGGCCTCTCCAGTCTCCGTTGGATCTACCTGGGCTCATCGCATCTCGCGCTCGGGCTCTCGGCTCAGCGGGCTTCATGTTGGCCTGTTAGGCCATCTGTGTAGAGCTTAGGAAGGCCTTTTTCGGCCCGCTCAAGGCCCTACACGACCTGCGATTTCACGACCGGGCTCTCGGCAGCAAAGGGCGATTGCGTCCGGGTGCCTTTTTATATATATAAAATACATGGCATTTATTTTTTAAAAAATAATATTAATATGAATAAAAAAAATGATTTTCACACCAATTGTATGGCTCGTGCCATGCGGCCTGGATATATTGCCTGGTTTTGCTATCCAGTTTGAGTGACCCTAATTCATGCATGCACGTTATTATTATGTTACTACATACACTATTGGTTGGACATACGTCACGTACCCTTATCAAAGATTTTTAAATTCCACACACCATAACCACCAGCCCAACCTCTTGTAGTACTCTTATCAAAGATTTTAAAATTCCGCACACTACAACCACTCACCCAACCTCTTTTACTGTTATAAAATCGTAAACCCTTCACGTAACATGTCTCTCCCCCTTTTGAAACAATTGAAATGGATATTCTTGAATAAAAACTTTTATATGATGCAAACTAGTAAATAGGTGATATAGGAGTAAAAATCTTAGCCTAGTGATACATAATGTATTACCACACTTACAGCATGAGTAAATAAATGATATAGGAGGAAAAATCCTGAAAAATCGGGTGTACAACACTCAATTCGGACGCTCCACTGCATTCGACATTAATTTCGTCTGCCTTGAGGCATACAACACCGGGCGCATGAATTTCTCTCCCCGGTGACATTTTGGCCATTTTCCAACCATTCCCCCCCCTTTTCCCTATTTTCTTTTATTTTTCCCACATTTTCCCCCATTTTCTTTTCTTTTTCCTTCCTCCTCCCTTCTTCTTCTTCTTCTTCTCCGGCCACCATGGCCGCCGGAGAGCGCGGCCCCTCTGCGCCGCCGCCGCGTGAGAAGAAGAAGAAGAAGAAGAAGAAGAAGAAGAAGAAGAAGAAGAAGGGAGGAGGAAGAAATGTGGGAAAAAGAAAAGAAAATAGGGAAAAGAGGGGGAAATTGTTGGAAAATGGCCAAAATGTCACCGGGGAGAGAAATTTGTGCGCCCGGTGTCGTATGCCTCAAGGCAGACGAAATTAATGTCGAATGCAGTGGGATGTCCGAATTGAGTGTCGTACACCCAGTTTTCCCAAAAAATCCTAGCCTAGTGATTCATAAATGTACTATCGCACTTGCAGTATGTTTGGTTGGCCATCTTGAATTCAATCGGTTGTTTCTAGCGTTTCTTCGTACTCTTCTCGAATCACTTCATTTTGGACCATCTCATAAAAAAAAATCGCCTAAATGTTGATTCAGTTCATTTGTCCAAAAACCACCGAATGAGCAAGCAAGACACCCACGCTCTCCTGCACTGCATAGGAACGGATCTAGCGATGGGTCAGGTGGAGCTCTAGCCCTATTTACACTGTCTATGACAGTGGAGCCTCACCTATGATTTTTAGTGCAAAATAAAAGGGAAGGAGAGGTTTCAGTATGAAAAAAAAAATTCTTTGTTGTCAGCCCCTCCTATCATTCTTAGTTGCGTCCGTCTCCTCCTGCACTCAGCAATGTTGACCACTTTGCTCTAGCATGATTGTCCCCAACGATAACATATGTGAGGATTCGTTGTTCCGATGTAACCTATTGCTCGCTCCTCCGGTATAGTTTTCTTCCTCTGAGCGGTGGTACTTACCTGACTCGAAAGAGAGAAATCAAACCCATAATAACTGTGCTCACCAGCGGGCGCGAGATGTTTTGGAGGGAGGAAAAGGCATGCAATTAAGTGGATTCTCGTCAAAGACAGGTCTAATGTGATCAAGGGCAAGCACAACGCCGGCCGGTGGTGTGCACCTATCCCAGCGCAATGAATTCCTCCTGTCCCGGATTGTCCGTCACTGACTCGCTCACTCCGTCGAGACTCGCCGACGCCGTACCCAAAGGGCGTCCTTCCGCGTTGGCAACTTGGCTCGGAGCAACACGGTTTGAGCTGCACGGCAAAGCGTGGTCGCCAACCGCAACACCACCAGCGTGAAGAGAATCGGGAAAAGGCAGGGAAGAGAGAGAGAGAGGGACGTCAGCGTCGGGGGAGAGAGAAAGGAGGCCGAGACTTCACCGAAAGCGCAGCTGCGAGGCTGTTCTCCCCTTCTCTTTCCTGCAGTCCAGCTCCTCCTCCTCCTCCTCTTCGTCGCCGACGCCCCGTCCCGCCGGAGCGAAGGCGAAGGCTGCCGGCGCTTGCTCCCTCCGATGCACCCCAAGCTCCCGCGGGTCGCCCGCAGGCTCCTCTGCTGCGGCAGGGCCGCCTCCGGGGAGGATTTGTAAGTGGCCCGCCTGGCTCCTCTCTCTCTCTCTCTCTCTCTCTCTCTCTCTCTCTCTTCCTTGGGCTCGGTGGATCGCCGCCGGTGCGCCGCGCCGATTGATACACGCGCGTCCGTCGTCTTCTCTGGGTCGTGGGAATTCTTCCGCCGCGTCCCCCGCTCGCTCGGCGCTTGGGCGGCTTCGATTGGATGGCGCAGGATGCCATCTGGAACGGCCGGGATCGAGTGGCTTTGGTACATACCGACAGGTTGGTGCCAAAAGACGGCAGCTTTGTGTGCCTTCCGTAAAAAGGAGGCGTCTTGGTTCGGTTTGGGCAAGGGATAGTGTTGATGGCGATTGGCGAATTTAGTGTGGGGTTTTGGTGCTACATTTTACAATTTTGGGTGATAATCTCCAGGGGAACGTCTAAATATGTCATGATAGTTTGCAATTCGAGTATGCGCCTGTCTTTCGTAAGCATCCTTGTCTCATTGTACTGCTACATACTGAAGGGAAGTGAATTATGCTTGCATGTAGACATATAGTATGAAATGGCGGTTGGTTTGGTTTAGATGCATCATCCTGACATGCCTGGAAAGTTAATTGGTGCTAGATCATCATGTGTTTCATGGCCATGGTTTTTCAGGAGCGATGAGGGGAGTGGATCGCTGAGGTGGGTATTCTCGTTGAGGGAGCTTCGGTCAGCGACAAATAGCTTCAATTATGATAACAAAATTGGAGAAGGGCCACTCGGGAGCGTCTACTGGGGGCAAGTTTGGGATGGTTCTCAGGTTTCTGCTCTTTACACGCCGATACATTTTATCTATTTACCATTTTGAGAATTAAAATTTAACTGCCGCTTTTAGATCTTTTGCGTTCTAGTTTGTCCAGTCATCATTATTTTGCACCGTTGCAGAAATCCATGTATTACTAGTTGTCTGACTAAACTACCAAGCAGCCACCAGTTATAATCTTTTATTTTGTTCTAGAGCATTGATCTTTGATTGCACTATCATTGGGTAGGTAGGATATGTTCTCACAGACAGGTCAACTTATACAAAAGCTGGAAGATGATCTGGCTACAGGTTTGCAAATTTTTCCTTGTAAATACGATATGTATTTCCACACATGCCTTGTCATGGCTGCAACTACATGGCATGTCTTTTTAGAAAATGGCTAAAACCACAACCTACCTATTGGCAATATTCCATAGTACCTTATTTCCATTTTTTTTATGTTCTTTCCACTGTACAGCAAATCTCACCAATTGATTGACATTTCGCTGGTCATTTTGGTTGCAGATTGCTGTTAAGAAGTTGAAAAATGTGAAAAAGGGAACAGAAATGGAATTTGCTTCAGAAGCTGAGAATTTGGGAAGAGTAAGACATAAAAACCTCCTGAGTTTGCGTGGGTATTGTGCTGATGGACCTGAACGCATTCTGGTGTATGACTATATGCCAAACTCAAGTCTTTATGCACATATTCATGGAACACATTCTGCTGAGTGCCTTCTTGACTGGCGGCGGAGAACATTTATTGCCATTGGTGCTGCTCGGGCTATCGCGTTAGTAAATATTCTCTTTATCATTGTTGGAACCTTTCTATAAGCAGTATAACAGATGACTCATGTGTACTTCCTCACAGGTATCTTCACCACCATGCAACACCTCAGATAATCCATGGGAGTATCAAGGCCACAAATGTGCTACTAGATTCAAATTTCCAGGCACACGTTGCTGACTTTGGCCTTATAAGGTTCTTTGCAGATGGAACAGACAATGACAAGATAATCAGTGAAAACCAGCGATGCTATCTTGCTCCGGAGTACATTATGTTTGGCAAGCCTACAGTAGGTTGTGATGTCTATAGCTTTGGCGTCATTCTGTTGGAGCTTACTAGTGGGAGAAAGCCAATAGAAAAATCAAGCTCTGTTAAAATGCATGGAATTCGAAATTGGGTGCTCCCGTTGGCAAAGGAGGGTAGGTACGATGAAATAGCAGACTCAAAACTCAATGACAAGTACTCTGAATCTGAATTAAAAAGAGTAGTTCTGATTGGGCTAGCATGCACACATAGAGAGCCTGAAAAGAGGCCAAGTATGCTTGAAGTTGTGTCCCTGCTGAAAGGTGAATCGAAGGAGATGCTTTTGAAGTTTGAGAATGACGACTTGTTTAGGCCAGAGTCGACGGTGAGTTCCCATGGAACGCCAACTTCAGAGGGAAGCTCAGATTTTGCAACTAAGCATGACCAGGAGTCGGTTGTGTCATGATGGATTGATGCCCCCAGACAAATGATAGAATGCATATTTTATGGATTGATGCTTGATTTGGCATGATTGAAGTGTACAGGCATTGTTATTTATGAAGTTTGTAGCCCTCTTTTTTTGAGAGAGGGCGAGTGATATAGAGATGGCTGTTATACATGGTGCTTTTTGTGTGCACTAGATAGGAGATTCATATAGTTCCCAGATGTTTTGGTATGATTGATCATGTTGTCCACATTAATTTGAATGCAGATGTTTAGGTGATTGTGTTTGTAATTCTCTCTCGTGGCTTGATCCTCTATTTTGTCCTATTTCCTGTGATCAGGCTGTGCCCCAAGTTCCCTGATCCGCATGTTCCCTTGGTCCCTCTGTTCTCTATGAAAAACATTTTATTTTGATTTGTCGATCAAAATACTTTCACAGAATTGCGATTTTGTAGTTCTCTTTTGTAGGTTATATATGTTTTTACAAGTGGAAAAGAACCCAAGCGCCGTGTCCAGCTTGCTCCCGCCGTTGCATGCTGCACGAGAGGCCCTCGCCAGGTACAGTACTCCATAATCAAGCCGCCAAACTGGGAGGGGAGCTGATATCCTAGTGTGGGCGGGCCCACATGGCAGTGCCTGTGACGGCAGAGGATCCCTGGGGCCAGCCATGCCCATAGCACTAGCCGTACACCGCGTTTCGGCCCATTATAAACGACAGCGCAAGCAAGCGTCCGTGCGTTCGTTCGTTGAAATGCTGACAGTGGAGAAGCTTGGAGGTGCGGGCTCCACTATGACTACGATAATAGAGTTTCTCAGAGAGAGCGTCTCAGCTCAATACTAAAATATATAGACATCGATCTAATCCACAGTACAAGGTGCACAGCTGAGATCTACAAGCTAACGATTGCGTAGGCTACTGAGTAAAATCTTCACCGTCATGTCATCTAGGCGTGCACTTGTACAATTTCTTCCAAGGGGCAGGTTACAACAAGGAGTATACAATCCCACAAAAACATGAACAACATACAACCCGTTCCTCTTGTGTTAAGTTACCACCTTTACTACTACAGACTGCACATCTCAAAATTCAAAATAGAGCAAAGTTGGTCGCAGATTAGCAATGCTAACGGGCGCCTACGAGAAGGTGTCCTCCCTGTCCCCCTCAGCGACCTCGCCCTCTTCGATGTTGCTGAACTCCAGGAAGTGCGTCGGCCTATGGTCTTCATGGTAGAAGTCCCGGGGCGTGCCAAGCTTCATGTTGTACTTCATCTGTGGGTCATGTTTTACTCCCATGAAATTGAAGTTCCAAGGAACATTGTCTGGAACCTGGAAGGCACAGAAACAGAGTATTTGATGATAATAAATTTTTAAACCATACAATGGTCTGAAAGGAATTGGAGATCAATGCATACCATATAGAATCCGAGGAAACGGTCGCTAAGAAGCATCTGGACCTTCTCGTAGTGAGTAGGGAGATATCCGTGTGGATTGCTTCCTGTGTCCTTGTTGCTACGGCCCCACTCATAGCCACTTGGCGTCAACTTGTATGCTGTCAATGAGCAAGACCCTGGAGTAAAGCTGCATGTCAAAATGATGCACTTCTCACCATCCCATTGCTTGTTGTTCTCTAAGATCTTCGCATGTGATGTCAAATCCTGCAAGAAACAACGAAACCAACAGTTCAGATTACCGCTTTGTTCTTAAACAACTAAAAGGAGCCAGCTCAAGATCTAACCTGTGGTGAGAGCTGCGGAGCTTCATTTGGCTGGGTATGCATCCATCCCAGTGGCTCCAAATCATTAAGGAACTCATGCTCAGGAAGATTTGCTGGCAGAGTAACCATCTGGTGGGTTCCATGCTGTGGAGGAATGGCTATGCATCTGATCTCCTTCACTTGGGGATTATCCTGTGGACTAAGTCCATACAGAAAGCCTGAAATCTGTGTCCGTAGGTCTGCTATGCATATGAACTTCTTCAATATATTCTTCGGCATAATGTAAGTGTAGCCAGTTTCCTGTATGCAAATAGTATACATGCAGTCAGTAAACATTCAACATTTGAGGGTTTTAAAGGAAAACGAATTACTGCACTGACCTTTATATCATCTGAGTTAACATAAATGTGATTGACACGAAGATACAAGTTTGTGGCAGAGATGGCCCTGACACGCCAATCAGTCTTCGATGCAAATGCTTGCTGCTCATACGGACTGGTTGTCGTGATGATGAGCTCATCTCCATGCACATTAGTTGTCCTTGTTGTAACTGCAGTCAACTGAGTTGTCTCTCTAGACTGCAAAATCAGATAAAACCAAGGGTGAGCAAAACTTGCACAGTTAATTCCGAGGGAAAGCTAAACAAAAGTGCTACTGTGTATTATAGAAAGCGTTACCTGTTTCTCAATTTCAGCAATCTGTTGCCTCTGCTGCGATGGTGGAGCTATTTCAGCACCAAGTATTATATCGCGAATTTCGGATTGGGTCAGTGCAGAAGTGTTAACATTGTTTTTCTTTGCATAATCAGAAAGAATGAGGTCCCTGAGGGCGCATTCGACCTTCAGCCATTGCTCATCGGTCAAAGATGGCCAGATATGATGTGCTTCCGTAACAATTGTCTTGTCAGGCTTGAGCAACATCTTTGCCTTCTCATTATTGACATGTAGTGCCCGCAATATAAGTACAAGACGAGAGAATGCTGTGTATGATGAGATACTTTTCAACCAATCATCATATATGTTAAAAAGAACCATTTTTGGTTCTGTAGCCTTGAGAATAAGATCACCAAACTTCTCAATCTTCAAGCAAGCCTGGAATGGCAGCTGCAACTCACTACCCTTGATAACAATATTAGGGAAGTCAAGCAGATGGACCTCCAAAGGATCCAACATACCCTTCCTTGTCACAATAATTTGTTTTGGCTGCTCTTCTACAGGGAGAGTTCGCACTAATGCAGCAACCTCCTCAGCTGTTTTCCACTTGGCCAGCTGCCCAAGACGCTTTTGTCCAGCCCATACACTTGTGTGAATGACCTGCAGGTTATGATGCATTTTCATTGTAAGCCTTTATAGGTTAAAGGTTCCAATACTACACAGTTCACAAAAATTACATGAAAAGTTGCACTGAAATAAAATAACTAACCTTCAGAAACAGTTGGCCAGTTCTTGGATTGAAAATGAATATAGCACCATTGATTGGTTTAGTGGTCAGGTTACCCTCAAATGTTTTGTGAATGGTGACTCGATAGACATTTGTGTCATCCACAAACCATATGATTTGATTGCTGAATATCTCTCCATAGTTCTGTGAAGACAGATATGGTTCGGTAGGTTCAGATGAATATAACTGCAGACCCTTCCTAATTCTCTCCCTCAGGACATACAGAGCAGGATTTGACTGCAAAAAAATAAACAATCAAGCAGGTTATTTAAATTGTACATTTGATACAATATAGCAAAATCATTATGTCAAGTAGAGCTAGATTTGCTACAGTTAACTTGGTTAAATTACCTTCATGATCTTGTTCATTGCTTGCTGGAAGAGAGGTTTTGACCCAGGAAACCAGTTGCCAAAAGCAGAGTGCAGATTATATGCTAGATCAAGTCCAATCATCACCCCTGCCAAAAAAAATATTAATCAGCATTAGCTATGAGCCAACGAATAACTCAAGACAAGGGTACAAACTATGACATTGGCAGAACATGGATACCCAGAAACATACCGGTTGGAGAAGGGTAGATAGACATATTGTCTGTTGTGTAGTCCATGAACTTGGCCCTTGTATAACGTTCTATGTCATGTGAATCATAATCTCCCCAGCGAAGCTGGACATCAACCCAGTACTTGTTACTTGCTTTCTGATCAAAGACATCCTTTGACTCAGAAACTAAGCTTGGCTTAGACATCTGCCACCTATGTGCAGCAAAAAGGAGGATATCTGCGCAGGAGCTGTTCATCTTGTAACTTTTCCTGGGATGTATTGTCTCTTTCTGCACTGTCTCAATCTCCAGTGCATCCAACTCCTGATCCAAAACTTGGCAAAGATCCATAACAACACTTTCATGGATCTTCTGCCAGAGATGTGCGCGGAAGATCTGGATCAGAGAAATCTTAAGGGTTGGGATTTTCCCATGCATGAATATCCCTGTAAGATCTAGTTGAACCTGGAAACCTACATACACATTTGCACGATTAATGGTTGGTGACCACCAGAGTGTAAATCTTCGATTTGGAATTTGATTGAGCCCAGATCTTTGTGCATTTGTCAGCTTTTTGTATTTCATGGATTCTTCAAAACCTGACGCCTTCTCCCAAAATAGACCCTCCCAAGTAGGGAAATATGTTCCTTTAAATAAGGTATGCTCCAAGATACCTTCTACACCACCAAGAGCCTGAATGACATCAGTTCTGTAGTTGTTTAGGTTCCACAGCTTTCCATCATGTCGCTGATGTGTCCACCAGAATGGGTTTTGTTTCAGCACTTGATACTGCTTAAAGTCAGTTCTCACTCTCCACCCTTTGTCGTATGCCAAGGTATGACGATCTTTTTGGAAAAGAGTGTTGATTCGAGGTATACCTCTGTCCCATGAGTCTTCAAGATCTTCAAGTGTTAAGCGTCTATTCTGTGATTGTGCTTCCTGCCTCTTCAAGGCATATTCTGCCCACACGCGCTGTGAATCAATGAACTCGCTCTCCCATGGCTGGATATAGCGATACAAGTTAGGGATGAGCTGGTCCTCTTCGTGGCTCATACCACTTCGGAAATGTGTCACACCAACATCTGTCTGTTTGCTATACCTCAGATCACTCTGAGGTATTAGAATGTGACCCATCGATAACATTCCAAGGCCTCCAATTTCCTTCGGTGTATAAAAGATAACAGGTGGAAACCTGCTAGGCATCTTTGAGTTCAGTCCGATTTTTATACGAGTCTGGATCTTGTTTTCACATTTGACAAGCAAATCCAAGAGTTCCTGCGTATGAACAGTAGCTTCACGGAAATATGTCATCAGGCCAATGAGAGCAGTATTCCACTTATTGACAATCTTCGTGAATGTTGTTGACCCTGAAGACATAAGGATTTGCCTGACACGGTTCTCAAAAACTTTCATATGCTCATCATCCACCCTCAGAAAGGCAATAGCAGTCCTCTCTTTTGTTTGCTCATTCTGCAGGTTCCATACTCCATCTTTTGTGTTGCTGAATGCCTCCTGAGTCATGCGTATCTTTGGCAGTATACGAACCTCAAACCCACACATGCTAAAAAGCAAGTTTGGGTTGTCCTTGCTGTACACAGATACAAAGCTATTCTCCCATTCTAAGGTTGTAATGCTCCTTGGGAGGCGGTTCTTCATATCCCAAAAGACGCTTCTACCAAGATTAACATCATGTTTCATGAGCCTCATTCTTGCATCTCTAGGCCAACATTTCTTGTTATTGTAACCAACCATGTTCTCATTATTCGGATCAGGATGTTCCGTCAAGTAACGCTGAATTAAATCACGTGCTTCCTCATGAGTGAAGCGGAACAATATGTGCACCTTGTCAATATACCGAGAATACAGCCTGATGGGATGCCTTGCCTCAACTTTAGTGTCAGCATAAGTAAGGAACTCATTTGGCATCTGCGGAGGACCAGCAATCTCACTTGCACGTGTCAAACCAAGAAGCAGAAGATCCAACACCAGTCCATAGTACTGCACAACAAATGATGCAAATTGAAGACCTCGGATGAGACCATAGGAATTTGTATGGCTCATATCCTTGTAAGACAACACAACATTGTTCTTTGCAGTGACATAGTCAGCGATGTTGTGGTCCAAGACCAACCTTAAAAGTCTGTTCAACAGAGTCAGATCAATTTTTTCAAAGAATTTCTCAAATTTCGTCTGTAGCATGACCACACACTGCCCATCACTTGTGTCCCAGATGTCTTGTAAATTATTTATCCCTTGGCACCATTTATAAACAAGTAGAGGAGGTGGTTCTGAATCAGCAGGCTTCACCCAATTTGGGAATAGGTGTCGTTTGTCCCCTTCATACCACAAGTACTGGTCAAGGTATGCATCAGTGATTTTCTCAAGAGGCTCAATTTCATATACTGGGATCAAGTAGCTATACAGGTCCATAAATTCAATGCCGACTTCTTTAAAAGCACGTTGAGTAAGAAGATGACGTTTTATCCTTGACAGTGCCTCATGTGGATTATCATAGGCCTGTTCTATCAAGCCCAGTTCCTCTCGTTGCAGTTGATTTAACCTAACTGCCACACTGTAAGACTCCTTCAGCCTTTCCAACGCTAATATAAGAAGCTTGGTGTCATGCTTGTATGACAGTGGAGGGAAAGGAATAGGCGAGAATTTTCTTGATTCCAGCCAGTGAACTGTTGTTGTATAAATAGCAACTGCCTCTTCAGGAGTCACATATGGCCCATCTTTCAAGTAGTTGTGTTGCCTCTCCTGTTCTGCCTTAAGCCACAAGCGGGTTAATCTTCCAAGATTTTTGCGACAAACAGTCTTGTCAACTGTAGCACCACGCCTGATACGCTCACGATTGTAGTGAGCAACATTTGTCCACCAATCAGCCTTGGACTTCACATACCGAAGAATCATGTTCTCAATAGGAACAGGCAGGCCAGGAACCTTCCATGGAATATTTGCCTTCCAGCAGCGCCATGCCTCACTAAGATGCTGCAATATAGTTCGGGCCTTGTTTTGTTTGATGCCCTCTGGCATAGCATCCAGGACGTCATGCATAACAGCAGCTCGAAGTTCAAGATCAAAGTGAGACTCAACGCGCTGCTTGGTTACAGTTTTAGCAACTCCCTTTGAATGACGACCTTCAAACTGCCTAGCCAGCAAATTACCTAACCATCTTTCGAGTAATGGCACAATACCACGGAGGAAAAAGAGCCACACTCTCCACATTGGAGCCCAAAATCCGCAGCCAGGACCTTTTCCAACAGGGCCGGTGTTGAAACGATAATATATCAAGTGTTTTAGATCCTTGCACATCCTGATTTGTCGCATGAGACGATACTTATAACGGTACATACCAGTCAACTGACCAACGTGAGAGAATATGTATTGCAAACCATCGGCCAGCTGGAAAGCATCAACATTCCCTAAGCGGAACTGGATGTTTGCATCAACAACCAATTTGGTAAGTCGCAATATCTCACGGCATAAATGAAATGCATTCCCAAAACGAGATTTCTTCCTTTCCTTTGTTGTCAGAGTCTTTACAGGTTTTAAATTGAAATTATAATCCAAATGAAGATAGTTAAGATTCTTCCTGTGGATCAACAAGTTCAACATGTTGTAGCCCTGCTTGCAAACTTGCAAACCTGCTTCTGCCCAGTCAAGCTCGGTTGTTTGAAAGAACTTTGTAGCTTGAAGTGAACGGAACAGATGTTTCTTCTTCTGTGCCTTGGGAGGCCTATGATGCAGCTCATTAAGCACGTAGCACTTCAACAACTTCTGATAGCTCACACGTACTTTCACTGGATAAGCTGGTGGGCTGCAAAACAGAGAGTATTGCAATTAGAATTGAAAATACACATGCATCGATTGGAAATATATGCAAAGAAAAACGTAATAGGCATCAAAGGTGTTGTTATGCACTTACCAGTGCTCCTTGTACCATTCAGATACAAGAGGGATGTCCTCAGCACGACGTGTTCTACCAGATCTCATGTTAAAAGGCTTTGGAGCAAAAAGTAATGAAATGCCAGCTGCTGTCGTATCAGTGTAGAGTTCAGTTCCATTAAGAAGAGGTTCCACACCATCTGGAAGACAAAAGTCTTCATCATCTTCCTCTTCGAGGACCTTCCTTTCCCGACGATCAACCTTGTTAGTCGAAGTGATGGGATTTATCAGCGGATCATAGTAGAACGCAGGCAAATCTGGATCCTCTGTTTTGATATACATTATCATAGGAGTGTGGTACACCCCTAGTTTCACTTTTCTTGGCCTGTTGTTGTACAAGTGTGGGAAAGCAATTCTGTACTCAGTTCTAAGTGGTTGACGGATGATGAGCTTATTGATGTCATTAAATTCATTCCAATCCTCATCACCCTTCTCCATATCACGGTACAATGGCTCAAACTTTGGCCCTCCTGTGACAATACATCATTATTAGTGTATTATAACAAAACACACTGTAGCCAAAATGAAGAAACATACCCATAATTCTACAATCCTCTTCTTCCATAAAGCATACGATAAACATTATAGAACATATGAAGTGCTACTGCCCACATTTCCACAATAGATCTTAGTCAAATAAAACAACATCCATTATCCTAATTGTGTTGGTGTAAAGAAGTTGTTATAATTGGTAGAAAACAAGCCTGGTTTACAATTTACAAAAGAGGAGGCAAATATGATACCTGGGATGCACATGTTGAGTGCTTTTGCAGTAAAAAAGGACTCCATGTCAAACAAATAGAAATAATTCCGATCACTTAAGTCTGATAGGAGTTGGCCAGCAAGGCGGTAGAGTGTCGCCATTATGGGAAGCGATAGATGCCACTTCCTGTAGCTGGGGCCATTTATAAGTTTAGTCTTCACAAGAGGTTTATGATCATAAAACCATTCATACACTGCTCCATCTTCTTCTTCATCCAACTCCAGCTGTATAGCTTCCAACGGTTCAACATCCAACAAATTATCAGCATAGTCCAGAGGAGGTTCCTCGTCATCAAATGGGGGGAAGCGCATTCTTTTGAAATGTCGCCTATCTCTCTTCTCTCGACGCATCATGATCCACATTGTACCCCACTGTAGAAGGCACATGATCAGAGAGAAATATTAAGCATAGAACAAGTCTGAGAAAACTAGTTGAATTTACTACCTACCAGATGCAAGAAACAGATTCATGAAAGTAACAATTAATATAATGACAGGCGCAGATTAATTCACACCTATAGAGACTATTAAAAACCAACTATAGGCGTTTACCTGTGCCAAGTAAATAGGCTCAACCACCCATGGAATCTCATTTACGAAGGTTATGGCTCCCGTGATATGGTACAAGATTTTCACATGTCGAACCTGGAAACAATAGTTATGTTATTCAATTGCAATCTCAATAGCAACCTGATTAAAAATATTCATATTTATGAGTTGCAATTAAACAATTTACCTGTTCCCAGGGCATCGGCATATTCTCTAAAAGTTTGTAAACAGCATGAGGCACAAATTTTAGTGCTCCAAGATATACACGCTTGTCGTGTCTATACTTCTTTGAAGACATGTCCCCATGGTCCCTGTTCAACGGAATAGTGTAAATTGATTGCAATGTAAACAGGACCTACAATCTAGACCACAGGAAGGTTTTAGATTATGATTGTGCTGTCTAGATAATAAAAAAAAAGCATGCACACTGTGCGTTCTAGAATCTTCTATATTCAAAACATCATGAACTTATTTTTAGTTCTCCTTTGCATTTGTGGCCACGTATATGTTAAAAGCATAAAGAAAAAACAAATTTATTCATTCTTTACACAATCCAAGCATTGACCACATCATAAAACATAATACCAAAAACTGAGAAAATGGAGTTCTCCAAAGAGAAAAGGAACGGACACAGCATAACATATAGTTAACATTAGCTGGATAAACTAACACAGCATGATAAGGTATAAACATAAAACATTAACTACATACTACAAACTAAAACAACTACAAACATGTACTAATTTGTGAACAGTTGACACTCACCAAGGCCCTGGCCACACAGCTTAATAAATCAATGGCTACAGCAATCAGCAACACACAACGTTCACCGTCCCTAGCACATCAAAATATCTGGAATCCATGCTCCTAAATCTAGACTCCAAAAATTACAGTCCGGAGACTCTGGCCTTTTGCCTAATCAAGAAACCACTGACCATAAGCAGAAACTAGAAACTCGTGCGCCAAGCAGTTCATAGCGCAGCAAAATCCGAAGCCTAAGCAGTAAACCCTCTAATAGATAACCACAAATTAAAACAGTACAACAAAAGAGATGCTCGCGTCACGGTTAGCACGATCAGCACGCCATCCAGAGCTACAAATAACTACACAACGACCTAAACCCTTGGCATCAGAGCCCGAAATGAACACCGGAGCACCAAAATCTAGAGGCGGGCAGTAGACAGAGCACGAGACGCCCTGAGGCGGCGCGGATCTGAGGGATTACCTTATGATTTTCCGGACGTGCTCGGGGGGCATGTCCTCCTTCTGCGCCTCGACGAAGCCGAACTTGCGCTTGTCGCCGTAGCGCTTGGAGTTGAGCTGGTGCCACTTGCGGGCCTTCTCCACCAACTGCGCCTCCAGCTCCGCCGGCGCCAGCGGCTTGCCGCCCTGCGGCGCGGCGGCCGGCGGCGGCGGGGGCGGGGCCGCGCCGGCCGTGCCCGGGGGAGGCGGCGCGGCCGCCATCGGCTGCGGCGGCGGGGGCGGGGGCGGCGCGCCGTTCCACATCGGCGGCGACGGGCGGCCTCCCGCTGCTGCTAGGGTTTAAGAGCCTTCCAGTCGGGGGTGGGTTCAGGCTCGAGAGAGGAAGATGGGAGTGGGAGGGGAAGGGGGGAGAGGCGGAGAGCCAAGCCGATAGGATCGATCGGGTGGGATGATTTTTATAGCATGGGTTTCAATGCAGACTAAGGCGGTGCGACTATGGGCCGGGCCGCGAGCGTACTTACAGCTCCTGATGATTTTTCAGGTCTTTTCTTTTCAGTGTATGGTTGAGGGCCCTCGAAATAAGTTCTAAAGATTATAAAAAAATAATTTAAAATTAGTTTTACGATCTATGGAAAGACTACTAAAAGTCACGAAAATATCGTTACAAATTATCACAACATATAGGCTATATAAAAATAACAAGATTTGCTACAGTAATACGCAACGATACGATATGTTGAAAATAACAAGGCCTTACAGCATCCGTGCACAAGACAAATGTTTCGGCTTATATTAAATTAAGTTGAAATAAATAAAAAAATTATTATTATTTAAAAATTTCTACGATTAAAAGAGTTATAAAAACGCGAAATCATTTAAAACTAATTGAGAAGCATTTAGCCCGTTGAAACTTCCCCATAGACTCATCCACATGTTGCGCCTTCCTCCCTATGGATATCACCGCATTGTTGTCGAGCCACCTCATCGCCCATGCAACTGCTTACTTCTCCCCAACTCAGTGCATTGTTCTATGGAGGTTTCAACGAGTTATTGAACACCATTTTTGTTGTCGTTAAACTTGTCTGTCATACTCCTCCATACACAAAAACATGATGTTATAGATATTGCCATGGTCTCTGAATTACAAGTTCAATCATTAATTAATATTGCAGTTTATATATGAAGGCATTTTACGAAGACAAATCAATGCTTGATTTTCGTATGTCCGATCTAAATAGTTCAAAAGCTCTTCATTGATAAAATTTTAAGACTTTGAATTTCCTATATCTCAAATGATTTTTTGCAACTAAAATAGCTACTTAACACTCTAATCTAATACGCTTCACCTACTTAACCCACTAAACCATGTAACCAGACATTCTGCCTCTTGAAACATAAAAAATCGGCAAAAAAAATAACGTCAACATGGTTGGGAGGTGGTTTTTACCCTATGACAAGTGAGGTGGCAATCCAATTGAAAAACAAATAAAAAGTGTGGGCTTCCGTTATCGTCCTCTCCTTTTCTGTCCTCTTTCCCCTTCTCTCTTTTACTAATTTCGACCTTTTACTTCTCTTGTTCTCTCCTTCGTCCCCTCTCTCTTTACAATAGCTAGTGCCCATCGTCGCTCACCAGTTGACCTACTCCATCACACCATCAACATCGAAGGCAGGTAGGAGAATCTGTGGAGGTCAGATCAAGGGGTAAAGGGGTGATGGTGTTGAGCATGATGAGTCGGGGAGAGTAAACGGCGGCATAAGTGATGAGGTGGCTCAACAACAATCAGTGACATCAATAGGGAAGAAGGCACAACAGGTGGATAAGACTACAGGGAGGGAGGTATTTGTGCTTCCCCGCTGTTGAAGCGATCCTTCCCTACATCATCGTCCCTGTCCTTCTTCATGGTTGAAAGTGCATCTAGACCCCTAATTTAATTTTGATGATTAATGCAAATGATCAGTGGACTAATGGTTTAAATGAGATTATGAGTAGGATTAATCACCATGCTGACACTATCGAAAGCATCATGAGCCTCTCAAAAAGGAGAAAAGAAAAGCACGGTTTGTCCTAGAATTCTATTTTATAGTTTTAATTTGTGTCATAAGAAAGTCCATAATATTAAGAGGGATGCAACGAAAAACAAGTTTAGATGTCTCAAATGCTCAATGGATAAAGTATATCCGAGGAGAGACACGAATCACAACTAATCCTAAAACACATGGTTTTGCACTTTTAGGTGTCGGACTATCTGATGTCAAGTACCGGAGTATTGTTGGAATAGTCCCACATTGGAAGTGGGGAGGGCCTCAGCATGGTTTATAAGGGTGAGGGTACACCCTCTCATTGAGCCAGCTTTTTGTGGGAAGATGTGGCCCAAGAGATCTAAAGCCCGCTGCTGTACGTTGGGCCTGCAGATGCGGCAAGGGATGCTTGACGGGTGCGCCATGTGGGCGGCCTGGCCAACATTTGGTATCAGAGCCTAGGTGGCCCATCTGGTTCCAGACATTCTCGGCCCAATGTGTGAGGGGGAGATTATTGGAATAGTCCCACATTGAAAGTAGGGATGGCCTCGATATGGTTTATAAGGGTGAGGGTGCACCCTCTCATCGAGCTAGCTTTTGGGGGGAGATGTGGCCCAAGAGACCTAAAGCCCGCTGCTGTACGTTGGGCCTGCTGCACCAAGAGACCTAAAGCCCGCTGCTGTACGTTGGGCCTGCATGTGCAGCAGGCTAACGGCCTGGGGATGCTCGGCGGGCGCACCATGTGGACGGCCCGGCCAACAAGTATCCTGTATGAGGCACATCGAATAGTCCGGATTTTTAAGATATTGAGCTTTCTGTTAAATTTCTCTTGATTTTCTAGATGCTCATGACATCGGAATATCCAAAATTCCAAAGTTGGTGCTCACTGTCTTTCTCATGATTTCTTAATTTTTTTTCACCGAAGTATTCGATGATTAGACCAGAGTGTCCCATACCTCCAAGACTAGGGTGTCCATTTTTTCACTGAAGTATTCGGTGATTACACCTTACTTGTTGTAGCGGTAGCGTTTATGAATCACCCCCTTTTATCCTATCTATGTGTCGGACGACCTCCCTAGTAGCATGACTGAACTATACCAGTCTTATCATTAATAGGCACTTGTATTATGCCACCTTTGCCTACTGTAATGTGGCGCGTGTAAAAATCAATACCTACCTATAAATATTTCCTCGCATAATTTATGTATTACACCCATCTCTTGTCAATACCTACCTATAAATATTTCCTCGCATAATTTGACCCGTATTTCCATTCCGCACTACCAATCATCACTGCCAAAATAAAATGGTGCACATATACGTAAACATGTGCACTGTAATAACTACAAATCGTGGAGATAACCTTATATAATATAACATGCATATCAGTAAACTGACATGACATTTACAAATGTACGCTACCTGGTCGAATGGAAATTTCACACACATACTTTCCGATAACAAAACAAAAAAATGACAGATACAACCTACACTGTTGTCTCCTCTCACAAGCATTGCATATCCAAATGTACACACAACCCAATCAATTCCGCACATATACATTCATCAGACCTCCTTCTGTACCAACGTCACTTCATATTTTTTTTAAAAAAAGACCAATGTTGCCCACGCGTTTGCGTAACTAAAATGGCATTACATCATAAAGTTTATCTCTCACTCATAACTTATCTCTAATATATCAAATCGGATTTAAAATTTATCTCTAATATATTACATCAGCTTAAATATTTAATCTTGTCTTTTAATATTTTCTTTTAATCTAAACCGCTTAGATTTTCCTTTCTTGATTTATGTAAAAAAAAGTTGATTCATCTAAACGGTTATAATTAAATCCCACCATTAATCAAACAACTAAAATAATCGTATTATATCATCTTTAATATTTAATCCAAATTCCTTATATTTTTCCCCAATTCAAGCCATCATAATCCGACCACCAAAAGAAAAGTCTGCATAGCTCTTTTGTTTTTTCCTTGATTTATGCAAAATTTATTTCGATTGATCTAAGCCATTATAATTTGATCCCATCATTGATCCAACGGTTAAAATCATCTAGATGATATGGACTAGCGTACTGACTACGTTTTCCTCTACTTTATTAATAGCATAATAAATAAATAGCGATGATATACTCTTACAAAACAACAAAGCAACCTACCATCCAATTCACGCTATTGATAAAACCCTTACAATTGTATGTTCACACTACAGTACACTTTTTTCTTTGTTACTAAACCTCGCTCCATATTGTACAAGCGTTTATCGACAGAAGTATTTTTACCAAACTCCATCCACCCGTATTTTTTTACCAACAGTTAACATCAATCAAACAAAAAACACATACCCATGCACGCACCCATGCTAGCGTCATTGAAAATAATTACCATCACTTACCATTTTGTAATAGTAACAAAAGTAAAATCAATACATCCTTTCACGTTTCTCTGCTTTCTCATACCATAATATACATAATTTATCATTAACAATACAGTATACACAGACTTCAACTACCTTCCGAAACCATCTTACTTCCTCACAACATACAATATATAACTTACCATTCAAGGTACATTACATAGAACATACACACAAATTTAAATAATGGTCTTACAATACCAGCATACAGATATGATAATGCCTCTAGCACAGCCGCCTACATATATAATTGTTCTCCATTTATGCAACACTAACACACACCGCACACGCACACATGACATATAACATTGGTACTGCTCCCGTACATTCACATTACACTACTTTTCATTGACCACGACCACATGACAAACAACATTACCGCTGCATTCATGCACTACCACTACACTCCCCTTGATTGATCACTGTCATAGTTCATTCTATTTTCATCACACAAAACGATACAAGCTGTAGTCCTCATTATGTATATCACACACTAAAGCACGAATATCATCTTCATCTATATTTTCCCACGGATCTTCAGCTTTTGTCTCAACAGCACCTAAACGAGGACTATCAACGATCTCTTGTTCCCTCATCATCTGTGCCAAGCATCAAGCACAAGGCACTCCAAACGCTGTGAAATTTGATCGATGTCGCGCACAACCCAATTAACGGTAGCAGACAAATCAGAGTCTCCTAAATCAAAATGGTGCTCTGCGACATGCCGTACTTCCACCGCCACATCTTCGATTGAGTCAATCACTGCTCTCAGCAACTTCGAATCATTACTGCCTCCATTGAAAACCCATACGTAATAAAATTTTATGAGAGCAATCAGCACCGCACCAAATAATTCAACCTACCCATTTTTCCCCAATCGTTAGTGCACACAGGCACAAAACCTAAGGTACAAATCCTATTTCTTAAACCATAAACAGAAACACGCATGCCCTCATAACCACAACACCAACAACACATACAATCGTATTTATCATTCGACACCATCACTGCCAACATTTGACATATACACGGTTCTAATCAAAACAAATACAACACAAAAAAGGATACCGGCGAAGCAAACAATCTAGCGCAACAACAAAACGATGGCTCACCTTTCCCTCCAGTGCACGCGAAGATGCATCCTCAGCTCCATCCACGTCTCCAAATCTACCAACCGGACGAGCCCGCGCAACCTGGAACTGATGGATGCTTGGCTCGCTGTCAACACAGCGATTTCCCACTCCCCCGCTCATCCTACCACACCAGGTGTGGCACTGACCTACACAACATCTAAACACAGGCAAGTTCTCATGTGTACACAACCGCACAAGGCAATCTTCGGTGCGCACACCACTCCTTTTATGAGTAAAAGAAACCAACTGAGCCACGCAAAATGGGAACCAGCACACTGCAGCTGTTGACACGTCACATGCACCACATTTACTCGCAATTGGGAACCCTTCAGCACATAATCTAAATGGGCTGGCCCATTCAAAAGCAAATACAACCTTTTTGCAAACGTACTTAGGCCCTGTTTGTTTCAGCTTCTAGCCAGCTTTTAGCCTCAAAAGCCAGAAGCTCAAACAAACAGCCAGCTTTTGGAACCTCCTTCAAAGAAGCCAAAAGCCACCAAAAGCCCAAGTTGTACTATGATATGAACTTTTCACAGAAGCTAGTTTTTTCTGGCTTTTCTCAGAAGCAGCTTTTAGAGAAGCTGCAGCTCAAATAAACAGGGCTTTAGGCCCTGTTTGTTCAGCTTCTAACTAGCTTTTAGCCTCAGAAGCCAGAAGCTAAAACAAACAGTCAGCTTTTGGAACCCCCTTCAAAGAAGCCAAAAGCCACCAAAAGCCCAATTTGTACTGTGATCTGAGCTTTTCACAGAAGCTAGTTTTTTCTGGCTTTTCCCAGAAGCAGCTTTTAGAGAAACTACGGCTCAAACAAACAGGGCCTTAACCCACAAATTGTAACGAGTAGACTTGCATCGCATGGCGTACGGCGCGCCAGGCTGCGCTTACTCCCCTAGTTTGTACAAAACTTGCGCCAATATATTCGCATTTTAAATTATTTTCGATGCAATGTTAATTTGTTACAACTGATAGTGTATAATAAAGGATTTTATCCGTTAAAAGTTTAAAAACTTTGCACTACCAGTATTTCTATTAGGAAAAAGGCAACAAAATTTTTAAAGGAGAAAATGATTAAAAACAATGCTTAGCACTGACACTCGAAAAGGATTTAGGAGGTAGTGACTAGTGAGGCCAGCACGGCGAGATTACTCAGATTAGTCATTAGAGATCCCAAGTGGCCAACTAATCCTCACAAATGGACTAAAATAAACAAAAGCAGGGACCTCATCGCAATTCCCACCACCACCACCGCCCACTCGGACCCAGATCCACCCGGCCGTCGTCGTGACGTCGCCGTCATCGTCTTCCTCCTCCGCTCCGGCCCCCTCCCCCGCGCCGCGACGACGAGATCCCCCGCCTTATCGCCCTGGATTCCGTCGAGAAGATCGTCGAGGACTTCGCCATGGACCTCGCCTTCAACCCCTTCTCCTCCGGCACGCGCCTCCGGTGAACCTCCGATCGCTCCGCCCCTGTCCCCCTCTCGCTCCCCTCAGATCCGTGCGCGGTGTAATATTGATGCGCGTGGCGCTGCCCTCCAGGGACATGATACGGGCGATTCGCGCGTGCAAGACGGCGGCGGAGGAGCGGGCCGTCGTCCGGCGGGAGTGCGCGGCGATACGGGCGGCCATCAGCGAGGGCGACCAGGACTACCGGCACCGGAACATGGCCAAGCTCATGTTCATCCACATGCTCGGCTACCCCACCCACTTCGGCCAGATGGAGTGCCTCAAGCTCATCGCCGCCGCGGGCTTCCCGGAGAAGCGCATCGGATACCTGGGCCTCATGCTGCTGCTCGACGAGCGGCAGGAGGTCCTCATGCTCGTCACCAACTCCCTCAAGCAGTATCCGCCCCGCCTATGCTTATGCTCTACACTTGCTTGCCGCTGCTGTTCTGTGCTGCTATTTGTTTTGTGAATGCTACACTGAGCTTTGAATAATTTGTAGCTCTTAACGTGGGCAGAGATCTTAACCACTCGAATCAGTTCATCGTGGGGCTTGCACTCTGTGCCCTGGGGAACATTTGTTCCGCAGAAATGGCGCGTGATCTGGCACCTGAGGTGGAGAGGCTGTTGCAAAGTAGGGAACCAAATACGAAGAAGAAGGTACTCGTTCTGACATGACATGTTTTAGTCCTGAACGAGGGTTTTAAGTGCGCTTTGTAGCAGTATTTTCATTTAGGACTCCTTTTTCTCTTGCTCCTACAGATCAAAGAGTTGCTGTATGGATGTTTGAAATATCACAAACCATCTCATCGTGTACTCTAGATTTCTACTTAAAACTTGTTTTTAGTAGTAAGCTGTAAAATTGGAGTGCAATGTGGTAGCATGTACTCTTTTTTCTTGTTATAGTTCACTAGTTCAGGATCGGTAAATGTCGCACTTGGAAAACTGTTCTTTACTTTTGGGATGCTCTTCTTGATACCACCATTGTTGTAAAGCTTACATCCTGAGCATTTTCTTGCTTCCAATTTCATCCTTCACAGGTATCCCTTTTTTGTCAGCTTTGGAATATTTCTTATGGAAATTTTTCTTGATTGTATAGCCCCTACTGTTTGTAGGCTGCCTTGTGCTCTATAAGGATTGTAAGAAAAGTTCCAGATTTGGCAGAGAACTTCATGGGTTCTGCTGCATCATTGTTGAAGGAAAAACACCATGGGGTTCTGATATCTGCTGTTCAGCTCTGCATAGAGCTCTGTATAGCTAGCAAAGATGCATTGGAGTACTTGAGAAAGGTACTTGACCGCCGTACTTATATTCTGTTTGGATTCTCAGGTCTACAACTACTAATAATAAGAAATATTCACTGCTTCTTTAACATATACTTTCAGCTAATTGTACTACATAAGTACATATGAACTTACAGTGTGTTAAAAGAATTTCAAATTGTGCCCTTGATTTACACTGGTTCAATCTTTACCGATGGACAGCATCTTGGTTTTTAGTTGCTGATGTCTGTTGTTCATGTTTTTCTTGAACGCAATATTTCTGTTGTCTACACTCTACACTCTTTGAGCACTTTTTTAAAATTATGTATGGCTTAACATTTTATATTAGAAAATGTTGAAACATGCTACCCCAAGAGCCCAATGGTTGATCTGAAAACTGTACTTATTTTATTGCATATTTCAACATGTCTGATGCTATTGATTTAGTTGTGATGCACCATTCTTTGCTTACCTCAGTGGACTGCATGATATAACTTATAAGACATGAACTCCCAGCCAGGCATGCTCTGTAGGCATGTGCTGCAGTATTTGGCGAATATATCAACAGCATTTGCTACATTTTCTTACAGCCATCCCGTTAGTCTGTGTGCTGTCACTGCAGTGTGATGACCTTATTGATAGGTCTTATTGAGGAATGCAGCATATTCCTGAATTTTGTATGATTGGACTAGGAAGAGGAATGCAATCAGGGTTTCATTTATCGTTTTAGTATTGGAAATTGCTGGCCGTCGATATAGGTATTGGTTTTTGTTGATAATTGCCAAAATCGGATGAAATTCGCCATCCAAAATCTAAAATCGATCCATGAATAGGAATCAAATTGAGGCCCTGTTTTTTTCTAGCTTAACGACTTATCTACGTTTTGAAAAGACATATGTTTTGAGTTTTTTGAGTCCGTTTTGAAGGTGGGTCCTAACGATTTAAAAAGTAAGTCAAACGAAATGGATCCGAATCTCGAGACTACCTCGAGAAGCTCTCGAAATTCAGTCATTTAAGCCGTTCAGATCGGCTCAAAAGAACAGGACCTGAAATGCTATAACATTTGAAACCGTTTAGGTTTGATCGAAAATCACTTGGCTCAGCTTGTGAACGAAAATCGCTAGGGTTTGCTCAAAAACCACTTGGCACCTGTGAAAATTGTAGTGCAGGCATGGTGTGGAAGCATAGGCAGGCACATCCCTGGAGGGTGGTTGATGAATTGCCTAAATTGGGAGGAGCTGATTTCAGAAAAATCACAGGAACAATGTTCTTTTATTAAAAAAACATGGCAAATGCTTCAAATCACATTACTACTATTTTCAAGATTTTTTTTTTTCTGTTTCTGATGTTTTTTTATAAAAGGCCTGGTATAAAAGAGAGCTCAATATGCTGTATCATATTCCGTTGATTATTGTGATAATAGCGCAATAAGCGCTATCATATGTTTTTTAGTTGACACTGACAACCTCTGTCCAGAACCATGATTGTTCTTTATAATTTGCAGTGGGAAAGCATTAACCCCTACTCCTTTAAATCATTCATTTGGTGATGCATCGAAACAATATTGTCAGTTAAAAACATTTTGTACTAAAAGTGTGACCATTGTTTTCTGTAACACGTTTTCGAATGATGTGTTCATTGAAAGAACCAGAGTTTTCTTGTGTACTGCCTCAGCCATATTCATTATAATTATTGTTAACGTAACCAAGATCATTGAGAGCTCCCAAAATTAATTTATAAGTTTGTGGCAATAATCGTTCTTTTCAATTCTGCTCTTGCAGAACTGCCTTGAAGGTTTAGTCCGAATACTGAGAGACGTGTCCAAAAGTTCATATGCTCCTGAATATGACATTGCTGGCATTACGGATCCATTCTTGCATATCCGAGCGCTTAAACTCATGCGGGTGTTGGCCCAAGGAGATGCAGATGGCAGTGAGTATGTGAATGATATTCTTGCCCAGGTGATTTGTTCATCTTTGGTTTCACATGCAAAGCACAAATGCTTTCATTAATTTGCGAGAACCATATTCTTGATTATTACAAGTGTACATATTACAATATTATTCAAGTCCTGTAAAGCAAAGTGTCAAATTGTTATCCCTCTAGTTGCACTACTAGTAACTTATCACTTTATCAGTTCTTTATTCTTCCACTTAGGTCTTGCTTTGGGCTCTATTATACTTGAATTTTAAAATCTGTATGATACAAATGTCTCTCTTTGCTGGTTTAACTTTTAGTAACACATTTTGTTGGGTTCCTTTTTTTGCACCTGTGCTTTTGTGTATCTTATGAGTTATGAGGGATAATTGACACATACATTGCATTTCCAGGTTGCAACAAAAACCGAGTCAAATAAGAATGCTGGAAATGCTATTTTGTATGAATGTGTTGAGACAATAATGGGGATCGAAGCTACTAGTGGTTTGCGTGTGCTGGCAATCAACATTTTGGGCAGATTCTTGTCCAACCGTGATAACAACATTAGGTAACAAATATTTACTCTTGCTCTTGGACACTGATTTGGTAATTGTCTCTCTTTTGTTGGAAAAAGGGGAATCCCTGTGTTGGTTAATATCATCGATCCTGACCCATTCCTGTAGTGTAGGAACATTCTTCTTCTTCTGCTACTATATATGACTTCTTTATTAACAAAATGGTTTGGCTTCTTTCATCTATATTAAATATAATATTTACTGTGCATACTGTTTTTTCAGGTATGTTGCTCTGAATATGCTAATGAAGGCCATGGCAGTAGATACACAAGCAGTGCAGAGGCACAGGGCAACAATATTAGAGTGTGTCAAGGTAACAAAGTATACAGTTATCTAGTTTAATGTCATCTGGATTTATCCACTTTCTTGTAGGGAAGTTAAAAATTATCATGCATTTACAAGTGTACAACTTTAAGATAGCCTCCACACGTGATAGTTTCCTGAGAAGATGGTTTGTTCTTTTCTGCATTTTTCGTGAGAACAATTAAACATAAGTACATAACTAGGGAAGAATGCAGATTCTCTCCATGTTAGGCTCAATTCATTATTAAAACTGTTTGAATCCTTGAATTGGGGTATGATTAGTTGATTACTCAACTCCAATTCCAAACTTGGTTGGATACTTCAGAGTTGTACTATGCAACCTGATCCCAATTTTCACGGAATTGATTGTAAATTAAAGGTAGGCCAAGCCGATTCAGACCTCAAGACCTTTGATTTAGTTGGAATTGTAGCCATCTGAGCCTTGTTGCCATCCCAGCATGACGATACATGAGGGGCTTCCACGATCGTTGCTGCCAGGGGAGCCGGAAGGCGGCTGCTGCTCCCCCATCAGTGTCTGCTGGGCGACTGCCACCCGTCTCATTCAGGCGTCTGTAAACATGGTTGTCATGCACCAACAAGCTCATGTTTACCACATGTTGTCTGCATATGATCGCTGCAATCCGTAGCTATTTTGTGCCACCTTTAGTCGTCATCATTGTTGTGGGTGGTGGCGCCACCACCCATTTGGTGGTCACAGGGAGTCCTTCGTCTTCCTCTCTGCCCCTGTTCTTATTGCTGGCAGTAGTGTTGGGACTAGCTGGGGCTGCTGGGCAGCACGACTCCTTTGTCCTCCTCTCTGTTGCCACTCTTTTCCTCATTGCTGGCAGTATTGGCCGCACCAGCAGGATGGCGGTAGCTGATTTCTTCATCATTTTCCTTTGTCCTTCCCTTCTCCACAACTCCTCGCCTTAAAATCATTGCCTCCACAACCTCGATTTAGACTGCCAGCATTCTCAACTCCGGTAACCACCTCCTCAACTCGTTGCATGGTTTGTTTTAAAAAAAACTCCTCACACGACTGAAAATCCTTGCATTTTGCTCAATTTAAACAATATTTGGATTTGAATTTTACTCAATTTAAATTTAAAAATTCATAAGCCATGCAAATGCCTGAATTAGAATCATGAACCAAACCCATTTCGATGTGATTTAGTTGGCTTTTCAATTTCGTTGACCTGACTCAATTCTGAGAACCAAAAGATGCCTAAAACAATTCTCTCATATTTTCTGCTTTGCATTCTGCCCTCTTTCTAAGAGATCTGTAACAGATGAGAAAAATAACCCCACCATGTTCTTCCCCTTTCTCACCTTTTTACCCTCCATTGATATGGGGATTGGGCTCAACTCTTTTGAATGGTAGATACTGAACCAAAGACCCGGCAACTCAAAGGATTATATTGATCCAAGCCTACCCAACCAAGCCCTAGATAAGCAATTGATCCTGAGCAAGTGATCTTTCAATTTTTATTTCATGCAATGAATAAGATACCTTGACATACTTTTAAATTTTTTTATTGCAGTTTTCCTGTTTATTGGTTTAGCTCCTTTTATTTTGCACCTAAAATTTTCAATCACATTGCACTTTCAGGATGCAGATGTCTCTATTCGCAAAAGGGCCCTTGAACTTGTTTACCTACTTGTCAATGATGCAAATGTAAAGCCTTTGACTAAGGAACTTGTTGATTACCTAGGAGTAAGTGATCAGGATTTCAAGGAAGACCTCACAGCTAAGATATGCTCGATAGTTGAAAAGTAAGTCGGGTCACAATTAATTCTAAATTAGGATATAGTTGACTTATGATTCATGGTAATTTTCTTTTATTCGGTATCTCCATCGGCTTTTGGAAGAATTTCCGGTTGCAATTTTGCATGTTTCTGTTAGATTAGATACTTGCATAGGGTTTCTTTGCATTTTTCCTTTTTTCCCTTATACTTGTATAGTTGTATATACAGCCCATTGGGCCCATGGAATAGACAAGCTGCATGAACACCATCTCTAACATGGTATTAAGAGCCTAGGTTAGGGTTCCCCCTGTAGGCTTCACTCAAGAACACAGGCATGTTTCTGTGCCACTTCACAGAAGCTTTTGATAAGAGTATATATAACAGACTCCAACTAACCCACTAAGCACTTAGCCACGGTCTAAGCTACTGCTGATCATGGCCATGACTCCTTCTACAAGCACATGCAGTATCCACTGAATTAGCAATGTGCTTTGACCTGACCAAGCAACAAACAACGGCTAATATAACTAAACATGCTGAAAAACAGAAAAGCTGTAATTAACTAAGACCCTGATACTCTGAGAAACGGAACAGGACTTATCTGACAATCATCCCCAAGTCCTGTTTCATTTTATTTCTTGGAAAGACCAATCCTGGTGCATAACTCAAAGAACCTGACTCGCCCAAGAGTCTTTGTGAGTATATCTCCCAACTGCTCGGCAGCCCCAATGAACTACACCTTGATTTGCCCTTTCTCAGCACACTCCCTGATATAGTGAAATTTAACATCAATGTGCTTGCTCCTGTCGTGATGGAGTGGTTTCTTCACTAAAGAAATTGCAAACTTATTATCCACCTTCAGAATTGGTATACTTGGCTCAACTCCAAGCATTTCAGCTATGAGTATGGCCAACCACACATGCAGCAGATGCTGCCGCTATGTACTCAGCTTCGCAAGAGGATAGCACCAGAACCTTCTGCTTGCTAAGATTGCCAAGTAATAGGGTTCCCATTGCAGAAGAAGATTAACCCTGATGTACTCTCTCTGTCATCAACATCACCACCCATGTCACTGTCATTGAAACCCAGCAACTGTGCATCTCCTTCCTTTTTCCCAACAGCATAAAACACCCCCCAATCCTTGGTCCCCGCCACATAGCGCAGTATACGCTTGACCGCCATGAGATGCTCTTCATGATGCTGATCCAACCGAGTATGCCAAGTCTGGTCTTGTGTGCAGCAGATATAGCAAGCTTCCCACTAGACTTCTATAGAATGTGGTGTTGGGGACAAAACATGAAGCCACTACTTCTTTACCTCCCTACTACTGCTTAACTGCATCACATGTGAATTATCAACTTATTTTTATATCGTGTTTACAATTTTGCACTGGCTTGGATTATATTACATGTAACATTCTTCTTCTGTCTCCTCATGTCTTTTGGTTTATGGGACTCTTAACAGCTTGTCATTTCTAATAGGTTTTCACAAGACAAGATATGGTACTTAGACCATATGTTCAAGGTTTTATCTCTGGTAAACGGTGAACCTTTTTCTCATGTGTTGGTCAATAAAGATCTGAATTTATGCTGAACCCTTCTAAATCAACAGGCTGGGAATTATGTGAAAAACGATGTATGGCATGCTCTTATAGTTGTAATAAGCAATGCATCTGAACTTCAAGGATACTCAGTCAGATCATTATACAAGGCATTGCAAGCATATGGTGAACAGGTATGGAAAATAATCAGTACTATTTGTAATGTATCATACGTATCGTTGAATTGTGTCCTATTCCTATATCTATATGATTTGACTGAATCTCTTGTACACTGAACTTTTTAGGAAAGTTTAGTTAGGGTAGCTGTCTGGTGCATTGGTGAATATGGTGAGATGCTGGTCAACAACATTAATATGCTGGAAGTGGAGGAGCCAATCACGGTGAGTTCAAAATTCGTTCCAACTATCTTAATTTGCTAATACATTGTCTTCTGATAAACAAGTATGCTATAATATTTTCCTTTGGTTAGTAAACATTCTCGTAACTTCTTTAGGCAAACAATGCGCCCATTGTGTTTGAACCGCTCCAAACTTGGTCCACTTATGGCACTGATTAAGTGATAACTCTTGGATCTACAAAAATTTTACTTACATTATCCTCCCTGAGCTCCATTATGTTCCTTTGGTATTGATATTATCTATATTAGTTGTAGTGATCACCACCAAGAAAAGATACATGATCATTTATTTAGGCCCTGTTCTTTTTTAAGCTGATCTGAACGGATGAACGACTGAAATGACCGAACTTTGAGAGCTTCTCGAGATAGTCTCGAGATTCGGATACAGTTCGTTTGACTTGCTTTTTAAAGCGTTAGAACCACGTTCAAAACAGCAAAAAAACAGACTTAAAAAATTCAAAGCATATGTGTTTTCAAAACGTAGATAAGTTGTTAAGCTGTTAAGTTGAAAAGAACTGGGCCTTAATCTCATCTCTGCACATAGGGTTCACAGCAGAAATTTGGGTTTCAAGGGTTTCAGTTCATTGGTTCTATGCTCCATCAGAGCATGCTGGCATTTCTCTCTGTATTTTATTTAGCTGCATTGTTCTTTTTGACTTCCATTTTACCCTTGTCAATCAGTTCGATCAATTTCTGGACATCTTCAGGTAACAGAATCTGATGCTGTGGATGCTGTAGAGCTTGCTCTTAAACTCTACTCTGCAGATGTTACAACTCGAGCTATGTGTCTTGTTGCACTTTTGAAATCCTCTCGATTTCCACAAACTTCAGAGTAAGTTATCATTCAACTTGACCTTATATGTTGACATGTTGGATAGCGTACCAGACGATTCAAATGTTTTTTACTTTTTAGCAAGAATGAGCAGTTTGATTATTTAAATTGTACTGTTGTCATGGAGTTAAGATTAGCCTGCTTGTTTTTTTTTCAAATTGTCAATGAAACGCAGCTATGGTCACAGGATCACCATTCTAATTTCTCTCTATATATTTGCTCATAAACTATCTGTGGCTCTGTGTTTATTTACCATACATATTACCATACTTTGATATACTATTCATTCTTTATTCTTTACCTTTATTTACGAGCATACAATGTTAGAATTGGAGCTTCTACTTTTCTCCTAATAACTAATATGTTGGCCATTTGTTTCAAATTTATGTTCATATTACCTCTTCTGTTTGTGTTGATATATTTTGTTGTTTAACATATCTTAATTCAGTTCTGTGTTACCTATTGCATAGCAATTTTTTGATTTCATCACCCTCTTTTGTTATTGTGTTGCTAGGAGGATAAAAGAAATAGTTGCGCTGAATAAAGGGAACACTGTGCTTGAATTACAGCAAAGATCAATCGAATTTAGCTCCATTATACAAAGACATCAGTCTATAAAGTGGGTAGAAGTCTTTAAACCTTGTTATGTGCACTTCCTTTAATATCATATTTACCTTGATAATGCTGGTTTATGTGCAGATCATCTTTGCTTGAACGCATGCCTGTATTGGATGAAGCTAGTTATTTGGTGAAGAGAGCCGCTTCTACACAAGCATCTGTTTCACTTTCATCAGCTAAATCTTCTCCAGCAGCCACACCTGGAGGCTCACTTAAGCTTCCAAATGGTGTAGCCAAACCGCCAGCACCTCCTTTGGCTGATTTGCTTGATTTAAGTTTAGATGATGCTCCAGCAACTACTTCTGCACCTACTACAGCACCCAATGATTTTCTACAGGATCTGTTGGGCATTGGCTTGACTGATTCATCTCCTGCAGGTTTTGACTCTTTACTATTTCCCTTTCATATAGATTCAGAATGTTTAGGTGTTATTGTTATTAAAGACGATGTAAGTGATGCCTTATCACCTATCCTGTTTAGTGCTCCTGGGCACACACTGAACCATTCCACATTGATCTTGGTTAGTGATGTATGCTTTGTCACCTGTTTTGTGTTTTGTACGTCAATATTATGGCAGTTCTAAGCTTGTTGAAGCTCTTTTAAACTGCCCCTCGTGTTGTTTCCTTAATTATCTTTTTTTGGGTGCAAACTGTCAGTTCAAGTCTTGTTAATGAGTTTGTTTTTTGTTCATGTTAAGGTGGCACCGCATCTGCAAGCACAGATATTCTTATGGATCTTCTATCTATTGGTACATCCCCTGTACAAAATGGCCCACCAACAACATCAGACTTTAGCCCTCCTGGCCAAGGTTGAACGATGATAATATGTGCATATTTTTCCCTGTTTGTCTTTCTATTTGAAGAGTGTTTCTCCCCTTTTTGTCAGCCATTCTTAATTATTACACACAATGCAGTAGAGACTAAGCTTGCTCCTTTTACACCTCCAGTTGTGGATCTTCTCGATGGTTTGTCCTCAAGTACACCTCTTCCTGGTCAGTTCCTATCTCTTGATTATATAATAACATTATGCAGTCCTAATCTTGTTGAAATTCACTGTTACTTTACTTGCTTGCTTACCAGATGAGAATACAGCTTGCCCATCAATTATAGCTTTCCAGAGTGCAACATTGAAGATCGTTTTCAGTTTTAAAAGGCAGCCTGGAAAGCCTCAGGAAACTATGATCCATGCCACCTTTACAAATTTGACGTCTACTGCATTCATGGATTTCATCTTTCAGGCAGCTGTTCCAAAGGTATTTGTTTGAACTTTTTTTTTTTGTCATTACTTGTGATATGTATGTGTTCCTTCCAGCAATGGAACTTTTCATAAATAGTTAAGACTTAAGAACCAACTATTTTTTCTGATTTATTTGTATTGAAAATATATATTTAAATATTTAACTTAATGTGTTACTGGTTCAAAAGCCATTTATGTGACCGGTCGCTTATTTCCTTTTGGTTTTGCTGATAAAATTTGAATACTAGTGTTTCATCTTAAAGGAGTACTTTATTCTCAAGCATCATTATCACCATCATCATGGTTGATGTGCAATTAAGTTTTTTGGGAATTGGGCCCTTTGAGATCATTAGTTGAAATGTTTATAAAATTTTGTTTGCTAATGGCAAGGACTAAAGGAGTGACAGGTTGCTTTTAGTTGTTTGGTTATTTGCTTTGATATAATGATAATTCAAATAAGTTTGCCCTTTTGGTGTGACAGTTTGCATCATCATCAAGGGTGTAGTTTTTTTTATGGTTACCAACTTATAAAGTACTCCTATCCATCATTTCTCACATTCTCTGTCCAAATATGCATTTCAGTTCATCCAGCTCTGTTTGGACCCAGCTAGCAGCAACACTCTTCCTGCGAGTGGAAACGGTTCAGTTACACAAAGCCTCACTGTCACTAATAACCAACATGGACAGGTACTTGAAAATATGCCTTTCAGAAGGGATTGTGACCTGTTCTGGTTTCCTTTGGCTACTGGTCTTTGCTAAGCTTGAAACAGCCTACATAACCATTAACTCAGTTTTTTTCATGGCCTTGCTATGTTTTATGAACCAAGAGTTTATTCTTGTTTTGCCAAGGCTACCTGCTTTTTTTGCATGTCTCCTGCTTATCTGTTCACATTTTTGCCTTTCCATCATTCATCTGTCTAGTTATGTTTCATCTCCTAAGTTAGTACGGTCCTGTTTGGGAATCTACTGATCAAAGTACCATCTTACATGTATCAACCTATGGAATCAAAAAATATAGTACTACTATACTAGGTGTAGAATAGACAAGGCAGTACATTTGGTGATTTGTGTAACCATCATGGGTAGTTTTCTGTTTAAAATATGCTTCTGTTTCTGTATGATTATGTACCTTGCTTTTGTCCTGTGGCGGCAGTTCCATGGTTTCGCTCACTTACTCGTACTACTTGATATACATGAAGGTTGAGTGAACGGTTGCTCTCTGACATGCAAACCGGTTCTATCTTCAGTGTTGGTGTCTTTGGCAGACTTTAGTTTATTACTAAAGCTTCCCATACTCAGCCCTGCCATCTTCGAAGTTCCATATAGATGACTATTAATACCCAAGCAGTGTCCCTGATACATTGAAATCTTTTGTGAACATGGCTTGTGTATCGTGTTGCAAGCTCATGGTTCTGTTCTGTTCTGCTTTGTTTCCATTTTGAGATCTGATGTTTAACTGTTTACTCCACAGAAACCACTTGCAATGCGTATCCGGATGTCTTACAAAGTGAATGGTGAGGACAGGCTGGAACAAGGACAAATAAACAATTTTCCTGCTGGATTGTAGTGCAACCTGTGTTCATAGTGTTGCGATAGTTGGTTCAATGTATTGCAGGCGAAGGCGAGTTTTCTTCTTCTTTTTTCACTATTTATCCCCCTATTGGTTTCCTGTTAGTGAGTTTTGCAAACCATTAGTTGGTTTTGGCCATCCATTCTTCCTTTATACTGTATAGTAGTAGCTGGCAGCAACTAATGATATAACTGCAGTTTTGCCAAAATGTATTAATATATATTGGTGTATATCACACTTGAGGAAAACCTAAACTTTCAGCCTCCCCCACATTTCAGGCAGCAAAGCAAAATGTTGTATCATGCTATTCTTCAATGTAATTATTTGTATTTGTTTAAATGAGCTCATAGCCTCCAACAGGCTTATCACAGCACGCTGCAATCTTTTTGCTGGAAAGCTTTTGTACCTTTTGCATAAACTTGCCAGCCCTTTTAAACTCAATATCTCGCCATGGTTTATGCGGTGTCCATTGACACATTGCCCAGTTTCCAAGTGCAGTTTATGCTATTTACATCTTGCTAACCTACTTGGAAATTGGAAGAAAGAACATTGTTAACTATGCACAGATTAACCTGGTCCTGATTTGATGCCCCTGAGGTTTTTCCGGATGCTTCGTGAATCTGGTCTGGTAAGCACTCGATCTATTTTTGGTACATCCTGTGAAAGCTGGTGGCCTGGTGCCCTATCCATGACCATCAGCCATGGTTTATGCGATGTCCATTGACACATTGCCCAGTTTCCAAGTGCAGTTTATGCTATTTACATCTTGCTAACCTGGTTCTGATTTGATGCCCTGAGGTTTTTCCGGATGCTCCGTGAATCTGGTCTGGTAAGCACTCGATCTATTTTTGGTACATCATGTGAAAGCTGGTGGCCTGGTGCCCTATCCATGACCATCAGGGAGTCAGCTACGGACTGATTGCACATTGCAGGGTTGTGGCATGAGCACCACTCCAGAATAGTTGGTTCCACTGCTCCAGCAGCGACAGTGTCCAGAAGCCTTTATTGTTAGTTGTCTCACCTTGCCTAGTTGCCTTCCATGGAGTCCAATGTATCCTGGTTTTCGCGTAGTGTTTGATTGGTTGCTCTACGTGTACCACCTGTTGCAACTGTTGAGAGCATCTCCAATGATAATTGTCAACATCTGGCTATAAAAAATTGAACATGTCATAAACTAGCTACAGAATGGCCCGTAAAATTAATATAGACACATGCAGTAGTGTACATATATCTTGAATTCAATTATAGACCGTGAGTTAGTAGCTGCTTTATGTCTTTCTCCTTTTCTCTACTCCATATAAGTAAAATGGTGAGTTGGCATCCTTAGAGCATGGTCAATAGCGTCGGCAAATTACTGTCGCTACAAGGCTAAGCATCCCGCCGCCGCATGCGTGCGGTGTGTTTGAATTTCCTGCCGCCGCACGCGCAGTGCGTGACGCTTGTGTAGTGCGATGATGCATGCGTATGACAACGGCTATGCCGTGCATACTCTTAGGTCATATTCAATGCAAGGTGCTTATGCACCAATGATTAAGAGAGAATGTTGACACGTCATTAAACACCTAAACAAAAAAGATATACTCCTATTACAATGCAAAGGTGGTTACACAAATGCTTGTATTTAACAATTTGCATTAAGCACTCTCTAAACATCAGGTTCTTACATTTAACAATTTGTACTAAGCACTCTCTAAGCGTTGATGCTTAGTTAAGTGTCTCTTCTCCTCATTGAAGCACCATATGCTATCCTATGCGGCAAAAACCTAATTTTATTTTCTAAGCATCTTTCTAAACACCTGCATTGTACAAGATTTATAGTTAGCTAATTAAGCACCATCGAAGATGCTACGCAGAGCTCCAAAGCTCGGAGAGAGAGACGCAGGAAGTCAAAGCGTTTGGTTTCGAAGAATCGATTTTTTAACCGTGCAAAAGCTAGCTTGCACTTTGCAAGTGTCGCAATCACTCCAGTCCATTGTATATCTCAGTTTGGCAAATGCGTTTTGCTTTCTTAAACAGTGGTGTTTCGTCTCTCCCTGTCTCTCGCACAATTCCTCTGCAGCCTGTACCATCACGAGATCTCCCAGAAATGGCGAGATTGCATCGCTGCGATGGAACCGGCCATCCATTTTCCACAGCAAGTTCCAACAAAAAAATCATGCAAACAGCGCATCGAATGCACAGTGTGATGGCGAGGGTTCCTGCCATCTCATTGAAGATTAGCAGCACTATTATCCATTTAATACTAGATACAGACACACAACCACACATACTTAGGACCAGCGCGTCACATGCATCTGCAGGCTGCAGCTGCACCCATTTGAACGCCTCCTTGTACCTGAAGTCCTGAACGAGTAGCATGTATCTAATATACCCTTCTCGGACGCTTCAAAACGCTCCGGTCCAAGCGATGAGCCAAGACATGCTAAATTAATTAATTGATTAATTAGTGAGCTATTAATTAACTAATTAATTCGTATTCTCGCAGCTTTTATTATGCGGTCTTGAATGAATCTTGATCGCCAGCAGAACCTCGCACCCAGCTGGGAAGATGCGTCCGCCCTACCTGTCCCGGAAGCCATTACTTCTGGTGTTGAACGTCACATTGCTTGCACTGTCAGTCAAGGCAGCTTGAAACATCTCTGTTAAGCTTCGACTCCGAATTTTAGTAGACTTCACTATCAAAGAACTGGTACAGCTATGTGTGTTCAATTTTGTCAGCAGAATGGCAGATGCAGTCAGTAGCAGGTTCATTCTGAAAATGCTGGAGCAATTAGGGGATGGATGCAGCACTGGTTGTGGTTAGGCAGGAAGGTTGCAGCGAGGACATAGTACAAAAGAGAGAGAGAAAACTATGCGTGCGAAGAAACATTAGCTTCCGTTTTTACAAATCTTGGAGATCACTTGAAGGTAAAGCAAGAGATGCACAGTGTCCAAGCACTTGTTTCCTTTTTATGGGTAAAACAATTTTTTATTGTGTTTGGCAACAGTGAAGACGAAGAGGAAATATAATGGAAGTTACGCGAGGAGGAATTTCCCACCGGTGAGCGAGCAGCCCACCCCGGTTTGATCCTTGAACTAGGCATTGTTCTTCTCAACGTATCGTTGGTTAGCGTATTACTGTAACATATTTGAGAGCCTTTAAAAATAGGTCTAGAGATTAAAAATAATTTTAAAAAATAGTTTTAGTATGTTTGAAAGGACTACTAAAAACCATAAAAAATCATTATAAACAATCACAACATATAGGCTATATAAAATAACAAAATTTCGCTCTGACCTCAATTTTCCGTTAAAATTTGATGAAAGTTTGATTTTTGAGATTCAAATCGAATGGAGTGAGTGGAAAAATGAAAAAAATTAGGGTTCTAAAAAAACTCTTCATTTTCGCTCGTTAGGTTTCACCGAAAATCATTTGGTTTGAATACAAAATCATGCCGAAAAATTCGTTCAATTTGTTTTTTTGGAAGTTGCTAGGTTTTGTGGGAATTTCTCTGGTCGTATTGAGTTTTTTTGGTATTTTTAAGTTTAAAAAATTCAAATTCAAATTTTAATTTTAGTTTTTTGGACCGGGACTTACACGGCGATTTAGCCATTTCCACAGTATTTGAAATTATGGCTCCACTCACCTAGGCTCGTACTCATGAGTCAAGTGCCCTCTCCTTTCATACTGAACTACCAAAGCTACGAACCTATTGATCAATAAACAATTTCGAATTTTCTCCTCTCAATTACCTCTGTTGAAGGCTCGAAGCGATCCAAACAGAGCATCTAGGTCCTAATGACATGTGTAAGATCATCGTCAACAAGATCTTCATATTTCGTTCTTCTATATCATTTATTTAAATCACTATTCATTCCCTATATTTACTTCTTATTCACCAGAGTTTCTATTCTAAAAAATATATAGAGATCGTAGAGAAAGTCTTTAAATACAAAGACTAAGATTATGTTGGATAGTATATAGAGATTATTGTTGACCGCAATACTCCCTCCGTTATGAAATAATAGTCGTTTTAAACTTATCCTAATTTAAAGTTTTAAAACTTTATCAATAGAGAACTTTTAAACTATTTAGATTGAGAACATAAAAACATACATATATATATTCGTCTTTAAAAAATTTCATAATATTATGATTTTTAATGTATTATAGATAATTTTTTTAAAAGTTTTTTATGGTCAAAGTTTTATTTTGAAGATCATGTCAATGTCCAATAGGACTACTATTTCATAACGGAGTGAGTAGTATTTTTGGGAATCCGATAGACATGCTCTAATGGTAGTCATTCTAGCCTTAAATTCTGGGACGCGGGGGCAGTCCGACAGGCGTCGAACGCGCTCTTGTCCGACGCCAGCGATCTTGTGTAAAATTTTGTTATTTTTGTTTCACCATGTAAACAAATTCAAAAAAATCATTAAAAATTATAAATATTTTCTAATCAGTGTCACGTACCACAAGTATTTTATTCGAATCTAAATGATCAATATTCATTTTTATAAACATTTTTAAAGGAAAATCTAAATGTATAAATGTTGTATATCAATACAAAAAATATATGTGGAAATAGACATGCATTAGAGAATATTCTTATTTTTTATTTATTTTTGTGATTTTTTTACATGGCGCAACAAAAAAAACAAAAATTTTCTAAAGATCTAAAACACCCGTTGGACCACCCCGCATCCTAAATTCTGGCATACTACTGTAGCAGTAGAGTTATAGTAAAATATAAAAAAATAATATAGAAAGAAATAAGATAATGATTGAAAAGTGGATAAATAATACGAAGATTGGGGATAAGATAAGGCTAACATTACATGCCCTAAGTTAGACTTTCCAGACACTATTCACACTTTTTTTTTTATTTATCTATGTTTTCCTACTAATTAGGACCAATATATCCTGGAACCGGATTTAATCAACACTGTTCGTGCAATTTTATCTTTTGGAATGGCAATTTCTACATGAGACGGAGCAAACTGTAACCATAAGACACCAAGTTCATCATGCAGATTTCTCTCTCTCAAAAAGGTTCATCATGCAGATATAGGATTCTAAGATCAACAGCACAAATACGAGCGGAATGAATGGTTATGAACAGATTAAGTAAGCAGTTAAAAAGGCGAAGAGATTAGCCCAAGAAAGTTTGCAGCACACACCGTAAAAAGAAAAAGAAAGCATCGCCCACGTTTCATTCTTGTATCACGAATCCCCAATACTTCTCCTCGGCCACTGCAACCTGCCGTCCACCGCCGGCGAGTCGTCGGACGCGAGCACGGGGAGCTTCCCCTTGCCGTTCCGAGGCCACTGCCAAATCTTGGACACCGAGAAGCTGTCACCTTTGCTCGCCGCCCCGATCTTCTTCCCCTCTACGGCCTCGTGGCCCGCCGCCGGAGTGGCGCCATCGCCGATCCCGCGCAGCCTCTCCGCCGCCGCCCTGCCATTGCCGTCGCCGTGCCGCCGGTGTACGGACACCTGCAGGCTCGCCTCGGCGAGGACGTACTGGTAGGAGCCCATGGAGTAGCACCTCCTGGCGTCCAAGCTGCTGCTGCTCGTCTCGCCCTCCTCTCTCGTGACAACGCCGCCGCCGCCGCCGGCGATGTCGTCGTGGACGGCGGCGGCGGCGGCTCGGGACAGGTTCTTGAACTTGCCGAGGCGCACCGGGAAGACGGCGTCCTCCTGCTTCCAGTCTTCACTGGCCATGTCGACGACGAGCGCGGCGTCGAAGAGGGCGTCGGCGCCGAGCGCGCCGCGGCAGAGCGGGCACGTGGAGTTGGAGAGCAACCAGGTGTCGATGCAGTCGAGGTGGAACGCGTGGCCGCAGAGGGGGAGCAGCCGGAGCCGGTCGTCGCCGGCGAACTCGCACAGGCAGACGGCGCAGTCGAACGGCTCCTTGGCGGCGCCGGCGGCGGCGCCGACGACCTCCCGGTACAGGAACACCGGGAGCGCGTCGATGACGTCCTGGTCCAGCCCGGAGTCGTGCAGGTGGAACAGCTGCTGCAGCTGCCTCTGCAGCGCCGCCTCCTCCGAGCCGCCGCCGCCGCCACCCCCCGCCGCCGCCTCGCCGGCGCCGCCCTCCGCGCGCGCACGGCCTCGCCGGAGCAAGAACCGAACCAGCAGGTGCAGCAACCCGGAGACGAACAGCACCACGGCCACTATCACCACGACGAACACCACCGCCGGGCTAGCCCTCAACGCCGCCGCCGCCGTCGAGCCGCCGCCGCCGTCCTGGTTCTTGATTTCTTGGGCTAGCAACATCTCCTCCTCGTCCTTGGCCGGTTTGCTCCGGGCAATGCGCCGCTCATCTCGCGCTGGCAAAGCTCAATGCTTTTGAGCTGAACAATACTCTAGCTGATAGTAGCAGTTAGCTTCTTGGTTTCTTGCAAGTTGCAGCAACAAGTGCAAGGATCCAAGCTATTTTTTTGGGGTAAGGATCCAAGCTATTAGGTGGTGGGGGAAAGGCCAAAGCAAAGGCTTGTGAAGTGTGACAAACCCATGTTTATATGCAACTGGTGGCACAGCGCAGCACACAAGCAACCAAATCGAGCTGAAGAACTAATCCGAAGGCTAATGGTAGTCTATTTTAGCAGTTTAGCACCAGCAGTGGTGGTGTATTGGACGCGTGTAACGTGTTCATCGCAAAGGCGCCATTGCTTGCGTTTGGACCGTCAAATGAAAAACATATATGCAAAAGGCTTTAGTTACACTAAAATGAATGGAAATCTATTCACGTTGTTCGAACCATTTAGAGCATTACTATATGTTTTATACTACCTCCGTTTTTTTTTTGTTTAACGTTTTTGACCATTCGTCTTATTTAAATTATTTTTTGTAAATATCATTTATTTTGTTGTGATTTGTTTTATCAATAGAGGTACTTTAAATATGTCTTTTTTTTTACATCTTTGCACTAAAATTTCAAATAAAACGAATGGTCAAATACGTGCCAAAAAGTCAAAGGCGTCAAACGAAAGAAAACGTAGGGAGTACAAAGGTATGGTGTAATTACATGAATAGCTGCCTACTTTGCTAGAGCGGTCGGATGTAAAATATACCACTATTGCAGTTGTGCATCACAAAAAATTGTTTAGATACTATTAGAGAGCGCACGGACGACGGTGGGAGGCTTTGATTTCTTATCGGTTAGACACATGCATTTAAATAGCGGGCTATAGCGGCGCTATAGCGGCTGAAAAGGGAGAACACTAGGCTATACCCATTTTTGCCGCTATGGCAGCTATGGCCGCTAAAGCTTGATTTAGCTCCGCTAAGTGCCGCTATCCGCTAAGCGCCGCTATCCGCTAAGCCCAAATTGTGAAACCCTAATTGAATTTCATGAATCATGTCGTAATGTCAGTATCACAATATGTCACTTAAGTGGAGCCTTGCTACCTAGAAACATATTTGTGATCATGAGTTCATCAAATATCTTGGTTACCATGTTTTTTTTCACCAATTACTCGTATTTAACTATTTTTGCATGGTTTTTTTTATAAAAAACGCTATCGGCCATAGCCCCGCTATAGCTCCGCTATAGCCTTATAGCCTTTCAAAAAAAGTTCCCGCTATTTGCCATAGCCCGCTATTTAAAACCATGGTTAGACATGACTAACAATTACTCCAATTTTCTATTTTTTTATGGGTTATGAGATTTAGGGAGTTGATGTTGGTTTGGTAGGGAGGTGAATACGGAGTATAGGAGAAAAAAAAAGATTATAAGCAATGAGATGGGCGTTGTGGTCAATTTTGATTTTGACACGGAGAGAAACAATGATGGGGAAAGTAGGGCATCTATTGAATCTATCTATTATACAACGCGCTAGCGTTTCCCTCGCCCACGCGCCACGCGTCCTTGGCCACGCGCCTGCCTGCCTGCGCTTGGTCCGCTTCAGCCTGCCCTTCCGTGCCGTTCGCCTGCGCACGTACACTGCATCCGACGGCTCTGCGCATCCTCGCCGTTCGCCTTCATCCGCCCGCATACTTGCGTCCTCGCCGTTCGCTTGCCCGCGTACGCCGGATCCAACGGCCCGCGGGCGCACGTACTGTCCTAGTTGAACAAATATGCCGAGTTTTGGTGGCTGCATTTCACACGTGCCAAAGGATCATCGACCCACTCTCTAATGGCAGCAGCATATTGGCATCGTCCTTAACTCACTTTGTCTCCATGAACCCTTTTCTGCTCCTGCAAGGTTGGTACTGTGTTCCTTTCTCCCTTACGAGGGTCTCAGATCCTCTCAGATTTGGCCATGGAATGAATGTGTCTGTGGTGGTCATGCTCCATTCCTCGTGCGCATCAATCGGCAAGGAACCGGGGCCTATTGGGATAGCTTGCGATTTTGTTCTCTTGCTCTGGTGATCTGGTCCCTCGTGTGCTGTGATGATGATGTTAACAAAAGGGAAGGGAGAAGACGAGAAGAATCGGAGAAGCGTCGCGGTGAGCGAAGGGAAGTGGAAAACGATTGTGGCTGGGGCTGATAGTGATTTCCGTTTGCGTTCTTAACGCTCTGGGCTGGCGTTCGTGCGTGGTCGCTGAGAAAAATCTCTGATGATATTTCTGATGCCGTCCGGGGAAAAAAGGTGCTGTTGTTCAACCGAAAAGATTTGAAATCGACACTGTAATCCAACCGAATGTACTCCCTCCGGTCACAAAAAGAAGTCGCCGTTGAATTTTGGGCACGTCTTTGACCATTCGTCTTATTCAAAAAAGTTACTCCCTCCGTTTCGAATTGTAGTTCACTGTTTGACTTTTGGACACGTCTTTTGACCATTCATCTTATTCAAAAAAATTAATGCAAGCATGCAAAAATATAAGTTATGTATAAAATATGTTTAATAATAAAACAAATCACAACAAAATAAATAATATTTACATATATTTTTTGAATAAGACGAATGGTCAAATAGAATATGCAAAAGTCAACAGTGAACTACAATTTGGAACAGAGGGAGTATATAAATATTATTTATTTTGTTATGATTTGGCTTATTGTTAAATGTATTTTAAGTATTACTTATATTTTTACATATTTGAACTAAATTTTTGAATAACACGAATGGTCAAAGGTGTGTCCAAAATTCAACAGCAATTTCTTTTTGTGACCGGAGGTAGTATTAGTTAGCACATTGTTTTTTTTTCTTTTTGACGAACTTGAAACAACTAAAAATATCATATAGTTGGTTGTTGCACCTTTTTTATAATATTGAATAATATGTAAATTTAGTCACCGGCTAGCATGAAAGATGTTACGGTAATTAATTAGTATGATTCAATGCACAAAATAATATTAGGTAGTATATCTAATTTGATCTGCCGAGCTCTTTGTTGGCAAAGGTAGGATGTTGGCACATCTGGATTCTCTTCACTTATCACCATCAATCTATATTGCCATTAATGGCTTGCTGGTGGCTATCCTTGTTAAGGAGTACTAGCAGGAGTGAATGGCCAATAATTCATCGACGTTTTTTGTTTGGAGTGGGTTGGCCGTTTGTAAAGTACAAGTCAGAGGAAAGTCTCTCTTTCTGAAAAGATAGCACCAGTACAGTACACCATAACTTTGGAGGACAAGGTGAACTACCTTAATGTGAATGATGAATAGCGACTATTGAGTTGCTACATCTTAAAGTCATTCTAATTAAGAACCCTAGTGCTAGTATTTCCGACTTGCATGGGTGTACTGCGACGACTTGTTGTATTCATGGCTATATTTGATCCAAAGAAATTTTTTATATAAAAAAAAATAGTGGAATCAAATCCACATGAGAAGTGCTTGATATTTGCAAAATTGTTTGAAAGAAAAAGTGTGTGAGGAAATTTTTTTGCTCAAATTTTGAAAGTTTTGTAGTATGAGCCCTAGCTCCATGATATGAATTCATTTGAGGATTCTAATGCAGGTTCTATCATGCTTTGCCATTTTCGAGCTCGTTGATTAATGTTTAGTCTCGGAGAATTTTTAATGTGAGGCTTTCAATATCATTTGAACAACTTATGTGTTTTTTTTGTTTCTTGTGGATTTCAACATAACATGAAATTTCAACATAACATGAAATTTCAATTATATTTTTTTTGTCATTTATGTGTTTCTAGAACAATGTCAATCAAAGAGGACTTTAGTGTAATAGTTGCAAATGCTATATGAAAATTCTTGTTGTGAGGATATAAATAGAGAAATTTTATGGTACACAAAAATAGAGAAAATTTTTGTTCATGTCGGCTGTTTTGTACTGTCATGATGATATTTATACTAGAACAAGAGTATATTTTGTGTTAGATGTATCTAAATGGACAGTTAGATCTAAATTTTTTATACTAACAACCTAGTATAATTGTCACTGTGTACGATAAAAGAGCTCTATAGCTCTTTCTTTTATACAAGTCAAATAGTTTTATACTTTATAAAATCTAAGCATTTTTCATGAAGCTATAAAAACCAATTTATAAAATTTTTTGGCCTTTCAAAAGTCACCGAAGAAAAATTCACAACTTTTCATATCAAATGTACAACAGATGGATTAAAGCCGTAGCAAATAAAAGCAATGCGTGTGGTGAGTAACGGTCGATTAGGTGGGCCGTTTCTTGGTAAGACGAGCACATGAATACCTTACCAAAGGCTTGTTCTTTCCATCTGGATCCAACAATAGATTTTATAATATCTAAAAAGTTGTGGTCCCTCAACAAGGGATTTGGAGGGCTTAAAAATGTTTACAAAATGGTTATGTGCTTTGAGGAGAATCATTAATTTTTAAAAAATGTTTACGAAGTGTTACAACATTTGGCTTATAAAAAATTGACAACATCTTAGTTTTTTTTTTCCCGGAACATGCCGCATATGCGACAAGATTTAGCAAAAGAAAAAACCGTTTAGGCAAAGTTGCTGATAAAAAATAACACCAACCAAGTTGCCACAAATAAATCAAAATAATTCAACCAGTTGTAAATAAAGCTATACTCAAGTGCTCCACAAAATTTCAGCACAAACAATTACTTTTACAATGAGAAACAAAAAAAATCTCTTGTAGAGAACTTGAATATATCATCCTATAGACAACCAAATAGTTTCATATTTTTATGACCGTCTGGATGGTGTTCGGAAGGTTGAGAGTATTTAGCATAGTAATTTTCAATTTTTTTAGTAAAGAAAAACATGCCGCCGTGTGTCTAAACGATTAGATCACTGCCGTCCGGACGAAATATGCATAGTTATACAAATTTGTTTTCAAACGGCCATATAGTTTTGCAACATTACTATATTAGTAAAAATATAAATTTATATCACGAAGAATTTGCAAACGTTCATCGTGGCCTTGGTGAAGGGGAGCTGCTAAACTGGGCCGATTCTCCAGTGTTCTGGCCCAGATTGTAGGTCACGGATGGGCCGCTTTGGCAGTCCATGTGGGCGTCAAGAAAATGAAAATAGCACCACTGAAAATACCTCCACTTGCATTACCAAAACCAACTCACCTGTTCCACGCTGTCAGAGTGATGTAAGAGAATTGTTAAAAGGTCTATGTTGCGCTGTTGCGGATCAATCTCAGTTTCTACGGCGCTTCAATAAAGTCTTTATAATAGTCTATGAATTTAGAGACTCTTTCTCCGAGTGTCTATGTGAGACTCTCTCTCTCTAATCTTATATCCTTTTGAAAATAAACTCTATTGGAGAGGATAAAAATATAGTGAATAAATAGTGATTTGGAGATGAAATAAATATATCAAAATCTAAAGATGATATTTGTTATAATATACACGGTAGTCGTCCATACACAATTACATAGATCAATCATAGAGATGAACACAAAGATATAGAGAGAAAAAGCAAGGCACAATGATCTTTATTGATATATCTCTTTTGTGTACAATGGGGTTCATATATATAGCCTAACCTAAATTTGGTTTCGCCCATAATACCACTAGGGTTTGATATGGGCTTCCGGCTCATAAACCTCCTAGGGTTATAACAATATTGATGATGCTGTAACGTAACCTTTCATTTTCTTCATACGAGTTCAAACCCGCATGATCCTACGCAACTACTCCCTCCATCCTGAAATAGTTGCCGTTTTAGACATTGTCGGTATAATAAATATCGGGGTATAAAGAGTCCGAAGGAAGGCCAGGCGAGGGCCCCACACGTCAGGAGGGCGACCAGACCCCAGCGTGTGGACGAGCCCCTCAGGAACCGGGGTGTGATCCGCAGTGGTTGAGCGGTGAGCACGCCGTCAATGGCGCGCCAGGTAGGGGAGCGCTAGTGTTGGTTCGAGCTCTTCGACCTCTCTTCAGACAGCAATGGCGGATCAGCAGTCCGCGATGGACCAGGAAGCAGCTGCCAGAGCCGCGGCCGCGGCGTCGGCCGCGGCGATGGCGGCAGATCAGCTAGGCGGCGGCCTTCCGCCTAGGGCCGGTGCCCTGGCGGAGGACGGCCGTTCCAGTTTGGCTAGGCGGCGCCTGGCCATGGAGGAGTGCTCTCCGGCACAGAACCTCTATGCGGCCAGGGCCCTGCTGGACAACCCGCCGGTTCCGGTGACTCCGGACTCCCCGGCGGCACCGTGGCTGGCCAGTTTGGCCCGCTACGTCGATGCCGCCGCGGCGGTGGTGCAAACTACGGGGGGCGCGGGAACCGGTGTTTCCGCCTCCTCCC
>SPJY01009385.1:491621-549742 GCA_005191435.1 Raddia distichophylla
AGATAAACCTGTTTGGAAGGTGGACAAATCAGGAAAATTTTCTGTTAAGTCAGCTTATAAGAGAATGTCTGAGAAGTGGCGGGATAATAACCTTAACAGGATATGGAGATCTAAGATACCTTTAAAAATAAAAATTTTCATGTGGATGATCCAGCATAAAATTTTGCTAACAAGAGAGAATTTAAGAAAGAGAAAGTGGATGGGTGACCCTAGATGTGAATTTTGTGATAATATAGAAACCTTGGAGCACCTTTTCTTCTCTTGTCCAGTGGCAAAAGCAATGTGGGGGATTATTGCTGCTTGTTGCAATGTTAAAGACATACCTACTAGTTTGGAAGGGTACTTCTTTTGGATGCATCAATACTGGCGTGTGAATGATAGGATACATAACTTTTGTCTGGCTGCTTTTTGTTGGAGCATATGGATTCACAGAAATAAATCTTTCTTTGATAACAATAAGATTCGATCTCCATTATCGGTGTTACTATCTGTGTGTGTGTTTATGAACTCCTGGTCAATCCTTTTGAAAGAGGAGATGCAAGACATGATAAAGGTTTGTTCCCACCGGTTGGGCTCTTTTGTTGCAGGTCTTGCGCATATGGATCAAGGAGGAAACAAGATCAAAGATGCCAATGTCAAATCCAGGGCAGGGGTTTGAAAAATGCTTGTCAGGAAAATCATAGAAAAATAGGGGGCGTGGAAAAGCCGGGAAAGGAATACTGGGAAGGATTGGAGTGGTGTCCAGGCTCCCAGGAAAAACAGAGACTTGCTTCTTTTGTTTTGATGCAATTTGTAATAATTGTGTTTTGTGGACCTAATCGGTAGTTAATTTCCCTATAGCCTCTGTGAAGGTCTATACTATGTGGGATCATGTCGTTCAAAAACCTGGTACCTTTGTATTTCCGTTATCTTTCTGATCAATGGAAATTGGGGTATTCTCCCCTTATGGAAAAAAAAATCGAGTCAATCCTACTATCTGTTTGCCCAGCTCCGCCGGCCATACATTATTGTGTCCCGTGGGTAAGAAAACTCTGTAGTACGTGATTGACATGAGAAGAAGAGAAAAAATAATAATGGAAAGTGGGTGAAAAGAAAATTTTCTTCCTCCCCAAAAAGGTAAATTCCCTTCTTCCCAGTGGCGGAGCCAAGATTTTAGAGGAGCCTGGACATAGCTATGATGCACGAAAGAACAAATACGAAACAATTGCATTTGCTCACGAAATTTGATAACAATTGCACAAGCTCACAAAAATTGATAACAATTGCACAAGCTCACAAAATTTGATAACAATTATTTTATTGAAATTATGATCTGGTGCACATACAAACATTTAAAATAAATAACATAGAAATATAAAACTAATACCTCATATAAAAATTAAATATCAAGTACGAATGTATGATAACACGAATACCCCATAAGAATAAGACAATAGGTAAGAAATAAATGATTAGCATAATGTATAACATAAAAGTTATATGTCCATTAGGCCTTGTTCTTTTCAGCGTATCGTTGCGTTGGCGTATTACTGTAGCAAATGTAAGAGCCCTCGAAACGAGGTCTAAAGATTATAAAAAACAAGTAAAAAATGGTTTTAGAATCTTTGGAAGAGGTACTAGAAGTCACGAAGAAATTGTCGCAAATTATGACAACATACAGGATATATAAAAATAACAAAATTTGCTATAGTAATACGCAACGGTACGATACGCTGAAAAGAACAAGGCCAGTTTTAAAGATTTTAAAACTATTTTTAAATTATTTTTTTATAAATTTAAAACTCTCTTTAAAAACTTTTAAATTTTACTTAAACGCTACGCTACACAAAGCTCAATTGTACGAGGCCCAGGTAATCCGTGGTTTACTGGTTTCTACTTTTAGACCCAGCCGCCACATCGCGCTACCTACCAGACCAGCGCGGCAGCAGCGCCCAGCGGCACAGCACGCAACGTGCACGCAGTCACAGCACACAGCGCGCGGCCACTCTTCTCTGCGCGGCGAGCCCGGGCCTTAAGGGTGTGTTTGGTTCATAGCCCTAGATAGCCATGCCAATTTATTGGCATGACCATTTCATGGCATAGCCAATTCTTGCCAAATGTTGTAGTGTTTGGTTCGTAGCCAATGAAGTTTGGCCAATGAAAATTAAAAAAAATCAAAAAAATTGGAAAGTATTTAAAATGGATTGATTAGGATTTTAAATGAATTATGAAATTTTTTCTATGCGATTTGGATCCCGGAAAAAATAGATACAAAAAAGAAAAATTTAAATGAAAAATGAATGCATACGTACAAATTTATTGCAGCTAGCTAACTTGCTGGAGGGCGCTCGCGTTGCTGGCTGACAGTGGGCCTGGGCATCAGATGCTTCACGGCGCTCGCGTTGGCAAGGCGCGGGCGGCCGATTTGCTCGCCCGCGCCCGCAGCAGCTCGCGCGAAGAAAAGCGATGGCGCGCCCTCGTTTTGGCACTGCCAACCAATGACGGCGATCCAAACGCTGACCAAAATGCCATGGCAACCAAATATTTGGCATGGCAACCCACGGCTGCAAACCAAACACACCCTAAATCCGCCCCTGCTTCTTCCAAATAGCAGCAAATTCTCAGCCCCATCGCTCAAACAGCGATCGCCATCGCCTCCTTTCCAATCCCCGATCCAATCACGCGGAGAAGTAACACGTGGCCCGATCCACGTGGCGCGAGCCGCCCGAATCCGGTGGCGCGGCCACGTCACACGGCCACGCCCGCTCCTCTGCCTTCCAGGCGTTTCGGCCGCGAGGAAGAAGAAGACGGGCGCAGGTGGAGGCAGGAGCCGACCATCTCGTGGGGGGAAAGGAAAAAAAGGAAATCTTTCTGCGGGTTCTCCGTTCCGTGGGGTGGAGCGCCGCCTCCGAACCCCCCCATTCCCGAAGCCCCGCCGCCGCTGGATTCCTCCTCCCTCACGCGTCGCCTCCCGTCTCGACTCCCTAGCCCTGGGCGGGCGCCGCAGGTTAGTCGAGTCTTCCCTTTGGCTGGTCCTCGGATCGCGTCTTCTTGCTTCGCTTCTCACGCAGCCACGCTTGCCCACCATGTGTTCGATGGAGTGGCCGTGAGGTGTAATAACCGTGCTAGTATGTGTGTGCTGGTTCTTGATGCTTGCGTAGGCCGATTCGAGAGTTGCTGAACACAGTAGTTAGTTAGTTGCTTGCTGCGCTTGGGCTGAGTATCTGTGGCTGCTGGCTGCCTAAATTTGCAGTTCTTTAATTTTATCCAGAAGTTATGGAAGCTTCCCTCTACCTTGCAAGAGGAGCACAAATTTGAGCAGCTGCGTACTTTATGCTGCCTGCATTATCATGTCCCTGGAAAGGAAACGGACACTTTTTCTTATTGTCGTGTTGAAAAAAAAAAGTTGTGTTTTGTTTCTCCTTTTCATGTCACTACTAAGCGTGCACGTGTAAATCACGCCGGAGTAATAATTTGCAGTATATAAAGTGTTACCTCACATAGGTATAAGAATACGACAGTGATTCTTAATCATGAAAACAAAACATGATGGTCAAAAGGATTCATATTTAATCATGCCAAACAGACAACAAAAAAAGTTCGAAATTGGTTTCCATAAAAAAAGTGATACAACATGGCAAGCATTCAATGCAAGTGAGAGGTTCTTAATAAAATTAGAGATATTTTTGTTTTATCTATAAGAAATAAAAATTCCTTCATATTTTAAGAATGGCAGCGAAAATAGAAGGTATAATTAATATTTGACTAAGTTGTCAACGTTTCTCTTTAGAAGAAATAGAAAATTGTTTATAGCTTTAGACCATTCCACAATGCTGAGAAGCTAATAAGATAGCATAATGCTAAACTGATAAGCATATTCCCATGTTACAGGAAGATTCAAACCAAACCATGGCACTGCAAATTGTGATGTGATAGACATTTATCAATATGAGAATCTTAGGAAGATTCAAAACTTTGTATGGAAATCTTATTCCATACAAAAGTTACAATAACACCTAACACTATTTTTTTTTCTGAAGATCATGTATCAGTACAATGATAAATTCACCTTCAGCTAAACACTAAAGACCAGAAATTTACAATAACTACATGCATCTAGGCATTAGTACTTATCCAGATCATGCTAGAGACATAAAATTTGAATCATATAAACAATGCACTCTGCAAGCTTGGGACGAGATCTAGGCATCCATCAGAGTCCAAGATCAGGCAGCAAGCCAACAACGCTCCGGGATCCTAGCATCTCGCATGTGCTTCGTATTATCCAGTTGGTCTAAACTTGAAAGATCCCTCACTTAGCGATGATAGTAGATAAGAGTAATTTTATGAGCTTACTGCCTACTGAATTGCAATTATCAAGTGAAGCCCGTGAGATAACAAAATTAACCAACGAAAGAAGCTATATGGATTATGAAGTATCAAGGGAATACCAATGCGAAGGTAGTTGTAGAATACTCCTTTGTAGGCTTGTAGCAAGGTAGTTGTATAATACTCCTTTGTAGGAAGAGGCCTTTTCAGATAATTCACTACCACTGCCATTCTCCTGCACCATATAAGACCAATCTTAAAAATTTTAACAAAGGCGTATTTAATCGCATATTCATCAGATAACAGCTATGACATAGGAGGCGTTATTTTATTTTTTAAGTGGTAGGCAATGACAGAAGAAGACGAAATGATAGAACAATCTGTCAAACTATTCAAGAAATAGAAAACAAATTATATTATGCATTTTGATCCGATTTGCAGATAAATAAGATTAGAACATCTAAAAGTTCAGTACAACATACAAATTTTAGTCAGTGTTACAACCATGCTTTTGTTTTATAGGCCGATAAATGGACATCCCATTTTCTACAAAAAAAAATGGCATCACATAGAAAGTTTTTATTATAATCATCATGAATATTTTTTAGCTGCACAACTGGGAGTAGACTATCTTGGACCATGTCCACCTAGGCAGAATATGGTGTCATGTATAATTCATATGACAGGTATCTTTCTAATTAAATTACCACCTCGACTACCTATTAAATAAGTAGCATGCTATTTTTTCACGTCAATATTTACGATCTTAACATGAATATGTAATTGTTTAATTAGAGTAAGGGGGCTAACAACAAAATATGAAAGAAATATCAGTGGCTGTATTCCTCCTATTGAACTTTTAAGTCTTCTATTCTATTTCAGATCACAAAATTTAGGTGTATTCATGGTCAAAACCAAGCTGAACTCCAACAGAGCTTGTCACACAAAATTCAGGTCTATTTTCACACGGTAGAGTTTGATGGGATAACAGAAAAAGGTAGAAATCAAATATACAAATAATGCTTACACTAATAACATGTCAGGTAAATAGGAAAATAGCTGCACAATCGCCACGGTATTCGGCTTGATCAATAATCTCTTTGCAATCTATCGCTAGAAAAATAGAGGAATAAAAATACAACTCAGAAAAAAAGCCAAATTAGATATACAAGGAAATGTTGAATTCTACAAAATTATAATGAGAATGGAGATACCACTATTTGGAAGGAAATGGCAAATCCAAAAGCATGCCGTGCAATGAATGATTATGCTAGCATGTGCAAAGTTCAAGATGCAAATGACATGAAGGGAGATTCATCAAAGTAGCACATATCAGGGAACCATCGAATCCAAGTTCAAACTACAACAATTACAATTAATTAACCCAATCATCAATAGTTGGAGGTGTATGTAAGGTTTTATTTGGCCTAAAAGAGTAATGACCACATGTACCAGGTGATCAATTATTTATTTCTAATACCAGCGAGATTTGCTTTGTTCTTCTCGTATGCTAAGTTCATGAAACAATTGTTTTCAAAATTTAAAGCAATGATCTGGCAGTTTCTTAAAATGTATAATATATCACTATGGAACATCCAAAACATCAATGCATTTTTGTTCATGTACATACCAAACTGTGTGCTTTGACTTAAGTATAAGATATGCATTATAAAAGGTTGATAGGGAGAAGACCAAACATATGTATATGCCCAGCAAAATATTCGCATTCTTTAGTAAATAAAAAAGAACAACACTTTAAAGTAGGCCTTTACACACACACCTTAATTCATCCAAGTGATCACAGCAAGCTCTACCCTATATATAGAGCTTCACCACCTTCAAGCTCCAAACATGTTTTTCATCTCGACAAATTTGATAATCTAGAGGGTGCTCTTCTTTGGGTTAAAATTAATCTTTTGTGCACAAGTAACTTCGATTTATTTCTCGCAGCTTGTTTAACCTAAAACAATATATAGATTCATGAGAGTGCTCATGTATTGATCCTTAAAGGATGTTTTCGGATGACATGATCACAACCGGGATGTCCATGAGAGACGATGATTCCTAGGGGAACAAGTCAGTTAAGCATAATTATGAATTATCACTCCTGTATTCAGCATATAAGATCAATGGATGGCACCGAGAGTTGAAGATTACCTTGATCTTCTTGAGCAGATCATATCCTGTCATGCCGGGCATGCAGTAATCCGTGATGATCATGTTCACCTCAACATCCTGATCATCCACGCATGAGCGAAACTAAAAACACAAAATCCATCAGAACTCATCCTTCAGGACAAGAACACATCTGGACATGATTTAACACAGGCAAACCATCTTCTTACCAGCTGGTCTGCATGGACAGAAACCAGGCCGTCCTCATGGTCATGGAGCCCCAAGAACTCCAGCGCCTTGCTGCTAGAATCAACAGTGGTAACTGCACAAACAAAAAAATTCATCAGATGCAGCAGCAGATGAAAATTGCAACAGTTCCCCAATTTTCAGATGATGGAATTAACGATTCCCAAGATAAACGGCGACGGCTCCGGCGTGGGGCAAAGATCAGATGGTGGCTCGACGGTGCCCATGAACGGCGGCGAGGGGGCGCGAGCTCGGCGGCAGCCTGGATCTGGATAGGGCATGGTTGAGGGCTTCGGCGGGGCGGTGGCGAGGGCGTCGATGGGCGCGGGGATCGTGGGGGGCACGCGGGGCGGGGCAAGTGGGGGGAAAGGGATCGGGGAGAACCACACCGCTGCCTTGAAGGGATCCACGTCGTCGTCGTCGTCATGGAGGGGAACCGCGTGACCGCCTTGAAGGGGATCGGCCGTCCGCGCCATCGTAGGGATGGCGCTTGTGCGTCGGGGGCGAGGACGTGCGGTGCAATTGCGGGTCCTAGCTCGCGGAGACGGCGACGACACGGCTTGATCGAAGCGAGGGGACACAAGCTTGATGGAGTGGCGCGACGATGAAAACGACGAAGGCGAAGGTGGCGGTGGGTCGTGGGATCTCGGCGGCACGCGGGATACTGGAGGCGGAGACGGTGGCGGAGACGGCGACACCTTTGGCAGGTGGGATTGGAGGGAGGCAGCGTGCGGGAACGGCGGCGGGGGAGGGTGGGATCACGGCGGCGACGGCGACGGCTGCGGCAGGTGGGATTGGATGGCAGTGACGTGCGGGTTCTGCGGCGGGTCGAGGCGAGTGGGAGAAAGTGGGAGATGGGAGGCAACGCGAGTGGGGGTGCGGTTGGGGGGTGAGTCAGCGCGTGTTGAGGCAACAAATCGCGATTGGAGCACCGCAAGGATCCAATCGCAAATTTCAGCCGTTAGATGAAAACGACCTACGGTTGAGATGAAGTGTGCCCAAGCTAATTGAAAACTCGTGCTTTTAAAGGAGTAGAGATGATTGTCAGCTCGTAGGATTGGAGGAAATTGACAGACACTTTGGGCCTCTTTAAGAAACAGAGAAGTCCATGCCAATTAAACTCTAAACTGCCCTAAAGCTATCTCTACCAATTTCGTTCTCTTCTGCAGGACTCACTTCTATAAGGAATTCTATCTGGTAGTTCTAGGCTTCAAGTTCTCATTGTAGGGATATTTCCTGGTCTCTGCCTCGTCTTGTTTTTCACATAAAATTATTCTGAGTTGTTCCAAGAATTTTATTTGGGTACAGTTATGATGCATGTTTGTAACTTTATATAACCCTTACCACATAAATAATACTTACGAATTATCAATTATTGCCTGATGTCAGCTCTTTTTCCCCCAAGCGTACATTTCAGTATTTCACTATACTCTGGAGCACTCTTATATATCTGTATGCAAATTATGATGGTGAAGTTTTGTTTTTTGTCCTTGACCCTTGCAAAGAATTCTGAAACCTGTGTATTTTCCTGCTTGCAGCTTAGGTATTGGTTTCTCAGCCGCTCTTAGTCAAGATGCTTGACTCACTTATCACTGGGTCACCTTCAGTGGTAAGCTATAGATTTGTAGCGACTAACGAGTCATATAAATGAATAGCTTGAAGAAAAAAAAAGCATTTTAATGGCACATGATTAGGTATATAACGAACTTTAAAGATATGTAACTTTTGTTATTATGACATTTGCAAATATTCTAACACTTGAAAGGCGCTGATCTGTTCTTTTTTATTGGCCCAGGATGCAAAGATGGAAAAACCTGATAAGGTCATTACAACTGGTGTTCTTGCAAGTTTTCAAAATTTTCTACGCAAATGCCTCGTAGCTGTCATCTCATATGGCCCAATGCCTAAACACGTTGCATTTATAATGGATGGTAACCGTAGATATGCTAAATTCAAAAGTATCAAGGAAGGTGCTGGTCACAGGGTGGGGTACTCCGCGTTAATTGCAAATCTTATCTATTGCTATGAAATGGGCGTGAAGTATATTACCGTTTATGCATTTAGTATCGATAATTTCAAGCGAGATCCAAGCGAAGTGCAGACCTTGATGGACTTAATGGAGGAAAAGATCAACGAACTATTGGAAAACAGAAATGTCATCAACAAGGTTAACTGTAAGATCAACTTTTGGGGAAACTTGGACCTGCTAAGTGAGCCTGTGAGGTTAGCAGCTGAGAAACTGATGGCAAGCACCTCTGAAAACACTGGGTTGGTCTTCTCTGTCTGTATGCCATACAATTCAACTTCAGAGATTGTTAATGCTGTTAATAAGATCTGTGCAGAAAAGAGAGAGATGATACAGGGAGAGCATGCTGGCAGCTGTAATGGTCATGCTGCAAATTGTGGTGCTCATTCAGAGATTTTGGTGCCTGATTTGGATCGCCATATGTACACCGCTGGTTGCCCAGATCCGGACATTGTGATTCGGACTTCAGGAGAGACTCGGCTGAGCAATTTCCTTCTGTGGCAGACGACGTTTAGTCATCTGCAAAATCCAGGCCCTCTGTGGCCAGAGTTCTCTTTCAGGCACCTTGTTTGGGCCATCTTGCAGTATCAGAGATCTCACCCTTATCTAGAGCAAAACAGAAAGCTAGCCAAGAAGCAGCCGTAAAATCTGTGATTATAGATATACATGAACATGGCCAAACTTCTTATCTTTGTTGAATTTTTGGTGAAATGAGAAGTACAAAAAAGGATTGTAGTTATGGCATCACGGACGGGTGAAAAAATACATGGTGTTTTTATTCTGCCACTGTGTAGATTATTCAGGCTTGAATGTACGAGGTTGCGCTTTTCTAGCCACCGTTCATATCACACCTTTTAGGGAAAGAGGAAAAGGTTAGGGAGGAGGGACACATCTAGAAAATTTAGGTTTTTATATTTATTTTTATTCTTTTATGCAAAAATACATCTTTGTTCTGTGTTTCAAAAGAGCGATCGTCCCCTGATGTGGCGATTGGACGGTCTCTGTTAACTGCCGTTAGTTGTTGTCGCTGCCGGTTGTCAGCAGGTACCTATTGCCTTTTGAAAGAGCGATAAGGCACTGTCGCCTCTAAAAAGTCGATCGACCTCGGCGCCTGCACAAATGACGACTTGCTCTATTTCAGCTGTTACAAACTATTTGTTGAACTATCCGTTGATTGGAAATAATCTATTGAACTATCCGTTGTAGGTCGAGTTGCAACCCTACATAAAACATCCGACTTGTTCTTGAGAAGGAAGAACAAAGTGTAGATAACAAATATGGAGAGAAAAAAAGAGATGGAGTTTCCTTCACCCCAGAGAGGCATCTAATAGAGATGATCCTGAAGGCGTGAAGGCCCCGATGTGTCTATGCGGTGACAATTGTAAACTTATGAAGTTTGTTGCGATGTCCTACACCTACGTGGTATTGGATGTGCTTTAACTATGAGGAAGATGAAACCGAGTGTATGCTTAGAGAGGGTATAACCACGGTAAGTTTACGTATATGTCGCTAATAATAATATTGTAAGTCGTAATAATTTTTTTGGTGGGTGTATATAATAGAGTTCGTTATGCGAGTTCATACAATATATGGACTTGGAACAAACTACTGAAACATTTGCTTCATCATACCAAAATATTTCGTTAGAGAAAACATTTGCTTCACCCTAATGAAACATTTCATTGTACCCACCAAAGCTTTTGGTTCTAACTACCAAAACATTATTTTGATAAATGTTGCAACATTTCTGTTTTGTTCTGAATATTATGATCAATCCCACTGAAATATTTCGTTATGTCTACTAAAACATTTTTTTAATAACGTTGAAATAATGTTTGAACTCTTTTTGATAAACGTTGAAACATTGTTTGATTTGTTTGTACTGAAATATTTTTTCGCGCTATTGGAACATTTTATTACGTCTGTTGAAAAAATTAGTTCTACTTACTAAAACATTTACATTTTTTTACTAGAACATTTTTTGCCTTGTTTGTTTGAGTTGAAAATTCCTAAAAACTTTAATCTGAATAAATTGTGACCCCTTGAAAGGCATATTAAAGAGTTCAAAAAGTTATGAAAAAAATTTATTTTACGAACTTTAAGAAGAACTATTGAAAACCGCACAAAAATGACTACAAAATATTACATCATTTTGCTTATACAAAATATCAAATTTTCATTTAATTTAGTATAACTTAATTAAGCTAAAACAAACAAGGGCTTTGTTTCACCCCTACTGAAAAAAATGTTTTGCTTGCTGAAACTAGGGATGGCAATCGGGTGGGTATTACCGGTACGCCTGAGCCATACCCATATCCGATACCCAAAGATATAACCCAAACCCGAACCCGGTTCTATCTACGGGTACACATGCATACCATACCCAAACTCGACGGGTACCCGATACCCAATGGGTACCCATACCCGCAAGTACGCTCCAGAATTAGTGAACACAATCACACAGAAGTACAGAACATTGAATCACACAATAAGTTAATAACACTAACAGACATACAAATTAAGTTTCAAATCTTAAATAAAACATGCTTATGAAAAGTTCAACCATAGAACTATATAATATAACCAACTAACCATACATGTCATGACCTATTAAAATTATTTCGGGTATCCATTGGGTACAAAATAATACCCGTGCCGCTGATTTTGGGTATCCGTACTCGGAAACCCATAGGTAAGAAATGATACCCATATCCGGACCTATGAGTAATATTGCCATCCTACCTGAAACATCCTTTTCTACTTACTGAAATTTTTTATTTTTTACACCGAAACATTTGTTTCACGTGTTGCCAATAAATGTTTCGGTAGCACAATTTGTCTGTTCACACGCATCATTCAAATTTTGTCACAGCAGTTGGCTATTGCAACATTTTTTTGATCATGTTGATGCAACTTTTAGTTTTAAATACCAACGTTTTGGATTTATATAACTGCAACATTTTATTAATCTTACCGAAAAAACGTTCTTTTTTTTTTTTTAAAAAAATATGGAGCGTTGGATTTGCAGCGCAGTGGATTTGCACTTTGCGAAAAAAAAAACTATTGTATCACCTGAATGACAGATTGGGTTTGGTCCCAAGTGTCATTAACACAATAATAATATTTTTTCGCCTCCTGAACCAGCCGCGCGGTCAAACTCCCAAAACCCCGACCCCTTCTCCGATGCTCCCAAGTCAATCCTCCCCCAGGCTCCATCCCAGCACGCCCATGGCTTCCCCTCCTCCCCCCTCTCCCCTCCTCCTCCTCGCGCTCCTCACCCTCGCCGCCGCCCAGAGCAGCCAGCCTCCGCCTCCACCTCTGCCTCCTCCTCCGCCGCCCCGCACCAACACCTCCCCCTCCGACGGTATCAATTTCTCGCTTCCTCTCAGGTGGTCTAATCACGGCGAGCGAGTCGGCGGCCTGACCTCTCCCCGTCCCCGCAGCGGCCGCCCTACTCTCGGTGTTCCGACAGTGGGGGCTGGAGAATGGCGCGGCGGCGCCGGCGGACGACCCGTGCGGGAAGCTCGTCTGGTTCCAGTCCTTGGCGACGAACGCGTCCATCAGCTGCAGCTGCTCCGAGCCGACCAACGAGTGCCGCATAACACACCTGTGCGCGTCTTTCTCGCCCTGTGTCTCTGCTCTGTTGCTTCCGATGACCCTATGCGTGTCGCGTGGGGACTGATCCGTGGCTCGGATGATGCAGGAATTTTACTGGCTACTGGAACATCACTGAGATCCCAAGGGATCTCTTCAACTTGACGAAGCTCATCTCTCTGTGAGTAATCGTGTCTGATGCCGCAAAAACTGCTTGCTCCAAGAAATGCTAAAACTAAGCTTCTGTATGATTGGGGATTTGCCAAACTAGGCTGGATTGAGTATTGTACTTGTTATATACCTGTAGTTATTTATTACTCAGCAGCTTGTTATTGCATTGCAGTGGATTATTTTTTGTTGCAGAATATGTTAGTGGTTACTAAAAATATCGGTATAGAACCAAGGTTTCCATGCCTAACATGGACTTGGCATGCTTATGACAGAAAAAAAATAAATGGTGTTCTTAGAATAGATTATTCTACATTCTGTATACTTCTTTTCGACAGGGGTTGCTTCATGCTCAGACGCTTCCTACACATGCACTGCATTTGGTTTAGTGTATTTCAGATCTTTTTATTTGTACATCATAGATTGTGGTTACCTTGGTTATACTGAATATGGGCAGATGTTTATCCAGAGCATTGTAAATATGATGAAAGCGTGCAGTGGAATCTTATGATACACAGTATCATAACAATTCAATCATACCCTGCATGGTTTTACCCTATTACACTTTTAATGAACATAACAGATTCTTTTATGGAAAGGGCTTAGGAGAGGACTTTTCAGTAATTTGGATATTAACATTATAGAAAAGAAATTGTAAATATGAAGATCTTAAGATAAATAGAACAGACTAGTTAACTACTGTTTGGTTTTAATGTTTAAATTTGAGTTAACCCGATTTATAGTAACATCTTAGTTTTTTTTCTATTTACACCCTTATCATCGACTACCATAGAAATGTTACACTTGTTGAGTGACAAAAGGTTCTTAATGCAATTGTAAGTCCCTTATCATTTCATTCTGTAGGGATTTGAGCAATAACAACTTGAGTGGTTCAATACCACCGGAAGTTGCCAATTTGTCCAAGCTAGAAAAATGGTAATTACAAAAAAATTACTTCTGTTGTAATTTGAATTGTAAATTTGTTCTGAAACCTCATTGGGCAATTATTCCTGTAATTGTCATCAAGGGCCATACCGTTAATCTTGCTGAATGCCATGGAACTCTGTAGTATATTTTTTTGGGCAGGAACAGAGCTCTGCAATATTGCTCAATGCTAATATTTTCTCTGGTAGGTTAGTTGTGTTAGTTTTGTGGGTGGTATAACCATACAAGGACAACTTTTATTGATCTTGCTTATCTGATTTCTAACTTTTATTGATCTTGCTTATCTGATTTCTACACAGTTTCCAACTTTTTCATAAATGAATATAGGAGCGTAATGAGCCCTTACATATTTTCTGATTTCTAAACAGTTTCATGCTCTTAATTGAATCTGATTCTAGCTAAATATATAAAGCAATTAACTTAAGTATATGAAACATATGATTTTATCTAGTAATTATAAGTTGAAACTTTCTTACTTTATGGCGCCACAATAGTATGGCTCCAGCATTTGTCCATAATAAATGCATTCTTCTTTTGTATCGATATAATTTATGAAAAAGTTTTCTTTCTAAATTACACCCTGAAATATTGCGCTAGGTGCACTTAACCCACTGATGTGAAAAAATGGTATCTCCTCAAACTTCCAACTAGTGCATTAACACCCTACAGTGGTTTTCTTAGACTGCTTTGCCACATAAGCTGTATATGTATGCAATTGTTTTGCCACGTCAGTGCCACGGTGGATATCAGCTTCTTTCCCCATCTCTCACGTCCCCCTTTTCTCCTCTTTCTCTAATCAACAGAGCGGACAAGCTGGGCATCTCAGTCACACCCATGGCAAGTGCGTCCTCCATGTTCGGTGGCTGCGTGGGAAGTTCTGTGGCAGCGAGTGAATCAGCCTCAACTGTGCCGATCGAATCCAGGTCGACCGAGTCCTGCTACCTCCACAACTAGCTTTTCCCCCCGCAAGAGCCGCCTCCCGCTAAAGCCGTGGCTCATGCCGACGTGCACGTGGCACTGGAGTGAGACTGACATCAGAGGTGAAAGGAAGAAGGATATAGCCGTAGAAGGCGGAGGCTGGCTAAGGCGAGTTCCTTGTTGTTGGTGTCCATGGCGCCATCGACGTTGCAGTAGGCCAGCGACTGTCATGGACTATTGGACTGGGCCAGCACCAAGGAGGCCGCAGCAAAGGCACTGTCAGCAATGCCCGGATTAGGATTTAGGAATCACATCATGGAACCTTTTAGCAAGTTCATCCGAATAATCAGCATCTACTTTTGCCAGTAGCCTCATTATCTTACCCCTCTGTCCTACTTGAAAGCGAATTTGTCAATTAACTTATCAACCAATCACTTGGCTGTTGCAGCAGCATAATTCAATCTAATTCTTAATCATAGGTGTTAAATCATTAGCTCCATTCAAGAGATAGAGGGAAAGAGAGGAAAATATATACGAGGAAGAAAAAAAAATGATATCCACTGTGGTGTTGATGTGGGGGAAAACATACTTAATGTGGTAAATTGCGCAGGAAGACCATTTTTAGGTGACTAAATGTACTTGTTAGAAAAGTTTGGGGCCATAATACCTGGTTTTTCAGGTCAGTGCGTTATGTGCATTGCATGCAACACTATTTTAGAGTTTAAAGTAGACTTTCCCTGTAATTTAATACAAAAATTCATTTCACTTCAGACTTTGTCAGTCTTAATTTCAAATTTGTTTTGTTGTCAAAGATATATATTATCTTCTCCCAACTTACTGAATTCTCTTCACTTAGATAGGCACTTCAACAACAACCAACTTAGTGGGGTTTTTCCTGCTGAAACTTCAAATTTAAGGAGTCTTCGATCCTTGTAAGCATGCCTAATTTCCCTTTACTTTTGCTTATACTGAGTAGAAATACCATTTTATTTTGAAGCTTTCTCACATGTTCAGATTTCAAAGTGTCTTGTTTCAAAAGAAAGATTGATTTTGCAAATGCTTATGCAGGCGGATGTTTGATAATCATATTGAAGGGCCACTTCCAGGATTTATTGCAAACTTTACCAATCTCACCGATCTGTACATGTTTTTACTAGGTGCAGCTTCTTATTCCTTTGCCATTTTGGAGAGCTAATGCTGTTTTCTTGCTAGGAGAATGTATGGGATGAAACTTAAAGGGAATATTCCAAAAAATTTCTCTAATTTGATCAATCTGAAAACTCTGTAAGTTGTTGTAATTGTTTCTTTTATAGTTCTATTTCAGAATTTAGCATTATCTTCTATATGCTTTATATCACCGATTCATACTTTTAAGTAAGGGTACTATAAAAATAGTAAAATCCATTTCATCCTTGGCCATCTAATTGAAGAAAGTTCTTGCCCACTATATTCACGTATCACGAGAACCCAGCTACCATTTCTTGGTAGGCACATCAATCAGTTTTTTCATATTAATATGTTGTTTTGTAGTGTTACCTTTAACAGGTAGTTCCTTACAGGATGCTTGGTGATCTTAATGGTGGTAATTCTTCTTTTGATTTCGTAGCCGATGTGGCAAATATTTCAACGTTGTACGTTGCAAGTGTCACAATGAAATATAATTTGATTTCCCGGTTAATACAATTACTCATACAGTTTTCTCTTTTTTGTTAAGCAGATATTTGAGAAAATGTGGAATAAATGGCCAGTTTCCTAGTGCTCCCCCAAAATTGCCCAATTTAAAATACCTGTGAGTTCTCGAAACCTTCTGCTTGAAGATATTTTTTTTATATAACTTCAAATTTTGAGATAATCTTTAATTGGTTGTCCTATAATATGTTGTTACTGTTCTTAGTTTCATTGTTGCTAAATATTATTTCTAGTCCACCTCAGTATATTGTCAACAGTATCTATTGTCAAACATCAATAGGCTGTTAGTTTCAAAAAGAAAATTGTATTTACACTGAACAGTTTTTATACACACCTTTCTCTCATAACTTACAGCCTTCTAAATTCCACTGGTAGTGGACTAGTGATTAGGTTGCCTGGAAAACTTAAATTGGTTATTATTATGCTTTTATGAAGGAAAGAAAGGCCAAATAGTGGCACCAGCTATTTTATGTATTCTTAGCTTTGGTATGATGTTCGTCATTGGACGCTTGTCAGGAATATTGAATTTTCTTATTGTTGAAAAGGTACATTCTGTTGTGTTTAAATAAAGGTTGCTATTCTTCTGGTATTTTTTAGCTATTATTAATTTGAAACTGGATCATTATATCTTTGCAGAGATTTGACTTCAAACAACTTATCAGGCGGAATACAACTATTGCTTCAATATAAGGATTCGAGATACCTGTAAGTTGTAGTTAAAATCCTCGAGTGATATACTGACATGGCACCTTTGAAGACATATTGAATCAGGGGTGAAATATTTGCTTTCTAATGTTTACTTATTGCAAGTAAAATTTAGAAATTTGGTTATGTTGACCAAGCTGTGTAGGGGAACAATGCATTGAAGTCAATAGTCTTGAGTTTTAAACTGGTTCGTTCTAAACCTGTTACTGTCACTAACTGGATGTGAAGTAAACATCCTCTTTTTAACTTATTTTGAAGGAGAATGCAGTTTTAAATTTTGATGAATTAAATTGTGGAGGGTTCCCATCTGCACTTCAGAAAATCGTGATCAGCCTTCTGTACTTTGAAAAATATGCATACCAAATATTTTATCAGTTGTTTAGCTCTAATTTGTGCTTACAGTTGACAATGCACGTTTATGGGGGGAAAGTATACATGCCACAGGAAGCTTGCAGTATTTTGTATTTACCATCTCAGTTTGCCTATTGTTGTATTTGCCACTGGAAAGACATGGCACTAGTGCTCTGTGCCACCTGCAATGGTCAACAATGGACAAGTGGTCAAATTTTCCCTTCTCGATGGTGTCTTGGCACCAACACCAAATGATGCAATGTAGATGTGACAACAGCTAGAGGAGGTGGTGATGAATCATGGTCAACTGCTGGTGAATGGTGATGGCACTAGATTGAGGCTAAAAGGGTTGCAACAGCACTGGATCTAGCCTACAGTCACCTGCGGTACTGGATGTAGTGTATCTGTCCAGTGGGTACATTGGATCTTGCCAACATGATAGGCTTCAGTACAAATCAAACTTAAGCCATGCTATCAGGGTGCTGCCGCATTGGCTTCACCACATGACCAAACAATCTAGCCCTCATAGACACTAGATGGGTCTCTTTCTCTCTCACCCTCCCTCCCTCTCACCCCTCCCCTCCCTCCTCTCCTGTCTCTGTGTGTGTGTGTAAGGGGCGTAATAACTTCGTATAGCATACATTTAAAGAAATTACAGAGCCAATGAAGTAAATGGTGAAAAATGGCATAGAACACTACTGCAATATCTTTGGTGTGGCAATGAAAAAATCAAATAACAGAAAACTTGGATGACAAACCCCAATTCAGCGTACTTGGTTTTTCCTAGGATTCATCTTGAAAGTTAGCTAGTTGTTTTTAATTGTATGCATAAATCTGTGAACCATAAAGTATAGGTGATGCCCTGCTTCTTCAATGGTCTATCCTCAAATATTGAACTCAGAAGGATGTTTTATGTTTAGTTATATCATACTCGATACAATCTGCTGCCGATCTGTCAACACTTCATTTGTAATCCTATTGTTCCTATATATTAGACGCTAAATTCCACTATTTTTTTTTTGTGAATTTCTTCATTCTTCTGTTTCTTTGCTAATGAGTGCTCATTCTATAAGATATGTAGGTGAAAACAACTTCAGTGGATCTCTTCCTTCTGAAATTATTCAATCATCACTTGCTTTGTAAGTCCATTCATTTGTTTCATGGTTGCACTGGTTGATGAGTTAAAAACAGATGTTGAGTTCTTACAACTACTACAAAATAAATGATATTTACAAAAATAATTTGAATAAGACGAATGGTCAAAGGCGTATCGAAAAGTCAAAGGCGTCAAATAAAAAAAACGGAGGTAGTATCAACATAATTATATTATCTACGATTACAAAGTGTATAATACTTGTGCATTCTCATATAATTGACATTTCTTTTACTGGTGCACGTATATTTAGCCATTTAAGGAATCATTTTTTGATTTTATTATGGCCCTAGTAGGAATAAATTACATTGTGTAGATGAAGTAGGGTGACATAAATAATGAAGTATATAGGAGAGGCAATATTGGAATTCTTTTATTGGGAAGACCAATGTGACAAGTATTTGTGGAAGAAAATTTTGGTCAAGATTGCGAAGCATTTGAGAACGAAAGGAGTATCTCCAATGTCTAACTAACAGCCAAGGATCATGTGTTTTACTCTGTTGTTCAGTCTAACAAGGGAAAAGGAATAACAAATACCTTGATTTAGTGCATTAGGAAGCTGTTTGCTTGATCTAACAGTTGGAATATTATTGACAACTAACAAGATCGATCGCCTCACGATTACATCATTAAATTGCTGAAGAATAGGGTATTGTTAAAACAAAAGGGTATTGTTTGCACTCCATACCATAGATAAATCCTATGCTTCGTCTATTTGGAGACATCTGATACCATACATATCTACTGGATGATAATGTAGCAAAACCTGTCTTAAGAATTACATCTTATTCTAATGCTTTTAACACAGCATACCAGTGTAGTGCCTCTTAAGAGAACATGCCTAGCTTTTATATAACTTCCGTAACATTACTATCTACATCCACGTTTGCACAACATAGAAACACATTAATTTATATTGACTGTCCTAATGTTTTCTATGGAATATATCACCTGTAGCATATACGACATATACACATATGTTTCTGACATATACTTCAATTCTGTACTAAGAGTCTAAGATCAGAACAAACTTGGAACTGAAACCAGCTAAATATAATTTTAGTGAAACAGTTATGGTGTAGATGTCATATCAATCAAATTGACTTGGAGCTATTGCATTAAACTAAAGTGGTCTCCAGAAATGAGGAAAAAGAAAGAATTGGCCAATGAGCCAATGATTGAATCAACTAGGAGACTTGCAAGAGCCAAGAGGTTAATTCAGATTGGTAGGAATTGGATGATGTGCTCGCAACCTAGCATGGCACAAGAATATAAAACTACATGAAGGATCTATAATTTTCTTCACGACAATATGTGATTATGTTCCAAACTCTCCACCAGGGTGTTACAGTTCTATCATTTGTTGCTTTCTGCTGGCATATGGTGTGCATCTAACTTTCCAAGATTTTTCTAGAATTGTAGTAAAACATGTATCTGTATTTTCTCTCTGTGGAATTTATATTTTTTTGCATTTCAGCGTGATCTTAAACTTGTCTAACTCTGCTGAAATTTGATGTAAATGCTCCAGGGATGTTTCCTATAATCCTTTTCTTAATGGAAGCCTTCCAAATAACCTTGTTGATAAAATTTGGTCAATGTATGTAATGTTTTTTACTCCTTATATTAAGCATTGATATTAATAGTTATTATTAGCAACCTTAATTATTCTTTTGCGAACATGTTCTTCTGTGCAGAAATTATATAGGAACTTCAATTGATGCAAACAGAGCAATCAACAGGTTATTTGATATCTTAAATCTTTGATTTAATGAGCATGGTTTGATATTATTGATGAAACAATAAAAAATTTCTGTGCCCAGTAGTTTTTTTGGAAAAAAATTGTATATTGTTGTTGGACAATCTTCATTGTGAGACATTTTGTCGTCTTATGCTACAGATTTTTCATGACAAAAGATGGAACACATTTATTAATTAAGAGAGCTTCTCTTAACACTGTAGACCTTGATTAAAAAGTATTTCCCGTCATTGTACACAAAGAACCCTTTCTTTTGGTACTAAGCAATTTCTGAATAATGTGACCATTTCACTATCATATTACTCTTCTCCTGCTGCACCTGAAAGAAATAATCAGATATTTGAAAATCGAAGGGTCATGGATGAGGATGGCAATGTGTTTGCAATTTCCTTTTTTGGAACTCACCAGGCCAAATATGCCCTAGGAAATTATCACAAATTCAACCGATCTTTGCATTTTATAGAACAACCAGGCTATAATAACTGGAAAGCTTAGGAAATTTTTAACAACGGAACAGTGATAGCAACTCAACATTGATACTTCTACAAAAAGTACAAGTCATGAGCTCACACTTCTCATATGGAATAGAATTTTATCTTTGGATTATTTTTGAATGGCATTTCATTTTTCTCACACTGCTGTTTTGTCATGCAGTGAAAACCTTACTCTCCTCAACTGCCTCCACATGAAAGAATGCAATAGAAAATATTACACTAGTAAGTTTTAGAAAATCTTTACTGTTTCAATACTTGAACATGCCTTTCTTTGCTAGATTTCTAGTATCTAACTAAGTAACTAACCATATTTTAATTAAAACTCATCAATTAATTTCAGAACCTATCATGTGTTTTTCTCAAAGTTTTAGTATCTTCCTCATCTGGTCATATATGCAGATCCTATAACTTCATTCGCTGTAAACTGTGGTGGCAAGCAAGTGAATTATCCTGATCCATTGTCAACTATGTTCTATGGTGACCTCGTTGATCTTGGAGCAGCAGGCTTTCGTGTTAATACTGATGGTCAATGGATAGTAAGTCATGTGGGTTCTGATCCTTTTAGTGCCACTCCTGGTATCGTAAATACAAGTCAACCTATCCTGGGAACAGACGTGCCTGAACTCTATCAAACAGCAAGAACGTCAACAAGGGATTTATGGTACTATGTGGTTGGTATGGCTAATGGGAGGTATAAAGTTCAATTCTTCTTTGCAGAGATAGTTATAGGAAGTCAGTTAATTGATGAACCAGTACCAGGAAGGCGTTTATTTAACATTGATATTCAGGTTTGCTCTCTCTCACACACACTTACGCGCACATGCAGAGTGAAAAAACATAAAGCGAACATATATGTTGTAGCACATTCGGGTCACGTGAGTCAAAAAGAATTGTTTGATTAACTGCAGGATCAGAATGTCAGGACAGATTTTGACATTGCTAAGGAAGCAGGGGGTTTTGGAAGACCCATTAACGTAACACATGAGTTTATTGTGAACAATTCGATACTCAAAATACATCTCTATTGGAATGGACGAGGCACATGTTGTATTCCACATGAAGGAGCTTATGGGCCTCTGGTGTCAGCAATAAGAGGTAATTACATCATTACAATTCATATACTGCTCTCTGTTGATATTGTTTTCTGCTTATGGGAAGAACATTCTCTGTTGATTTATTTTTCCTACTTATTACGGATAAAACATTATCTGAAAAGGAAATGCCTGATATCCGCAGTTTTCCGCCCCCAAGACTCAAACAAGAGCACCCCACCCTCATTGGTGCCACATTCAGCGCGACAGTATACGAGGCAAAGAGGAGTGGTTGCTGGCATTGCAGCACTTTGCATAGCTGCCACGGTGATATCTTCATCCGTCGCTTACCTCTGGTGGAAATGGGTTTCACTTGTTAAGTATCCTAAGGCATGAGGTCTCCAAATCAAATATGTATAGCCGGTTGTTTTTGTTCTCTCTGTTCCCGTAGCATGCGAGTGACCGACCCTTTGTATTGTATGTGCGTTGAGCATGGTTGTGGCATGGTGCTGGTGCCTGTATGGCTGTACAGGATTTTGCAGGACAAGAAGATGGAAAAAAAAAAACATTGATGTACAGTCCGGTTTGTGATCATGATCTTTAGATCCCTAGTTAACACAAGGTTTGTCAATCATCGATTGCAAGTTTGTAACCAATGAAATTATGGAAGGTTTTTTTTGCAAATGTTGCGAGCATATTTGTTTGTTCATCGATCAAACTCATTTCCCCCGTAGGCCCATAGTCCAGTCTTATTGGTTGGCTATGACATTTTTCTAACGCATGAAATTCTGCATGTGGTTCCAGCTTAAAATTTTTAGAGTAAAATACACGGGTGGGTTTTAAACTATTAGTCGATTCTGATCTAGATCCCTATTCTTTAAAACTGCAGTTTTGGATCTCTAATCTTTTTAAGTGGGTCCGTCTCAGTCTAAACTTGCCATGTGACAGCTATAGAGCTGACGTGGCGCTGAGGTGCCATGTAAATTAGTTTTAAAAAGAAAAATCATTAAAAAAATAAGGGGAAATTATTTAAAAAATCATTTAAAAGCATAAACATATGAAAAAAAACATAAAATTATTAAAAGAAACATAACGACATCGTGGTCGCCTTTAACCTCTCTATAGTTGTAAGCGCAAGACCTCTAGCATCGGGTCGTTTGGGAGCCCTCAAGTGTTACTTTTTCTAATTTTTTTATGATTTTTTCTAGTTGAATTATGATTTTCCGTATTTTTTTATGATTTCTAAAATTTTTCGGTATTTTTTCTGAATTTTTTAAGTAATTTATATGACATGGACTGCCATATCAGCGCCACATCAGCTTCAGAATTGTCACATAGCATGTTTGGACCGAAACGAACCCATTTAAAAAATTAGGGATCCGAAACTGAAATTTCAAAGGATAGGAATCTGGATGAGAATCGACAAATAGTTAAGAGATTCTCCGTGCATTTTACTCAAATTTTTAAGCCATAAAAAACTCAAAATTTTGGATATTCATCTAGAACCCGAAAACTTTCATCCAGTTTTTAGAATTCGGAAAACACATTTTTCAAACGTTCAACCAAAATGTTTGAGCCCGACGCAAACCTTTCTCCATCCTACGGCTGAGATTATTGCCACGTCAGCAAGACAACACGCACGGAAGTCCTCTTTTTTTTGAGAGAGCAAATGTCCTCTTTTGTTCATGCAAGCAAGTAGATAACACTTGCAAGCTTTTCGCGTCCCGCTCGCTGCTGCGGCTTGGGGATGGCGAACTAGGGTTTTGCGAGCCCGTTTCCTCCTAAGGTGCTACAGGTGGCGGCAGTCTCAGGGGGCGGTGGAGGCTGCGGAGTGAGCGGGGGCCAGGAGGTTGGAGAAGTTTTGTGGGGTGCTTCCCCGGCGGAGTGACGAGGCAGCAGACAGGCAAGAAGCTGGGATTTGGACATGAGCAGTAAGCATTCTCCTCCTGTGACATCCTCTATTTTATCGTATGTCACTTGTATTTTCGAAAACCCCAAAGTAAATTAAAAGGGAATTGTTATATACGAAACCCTGTTTTAATTAATTTAAACTAAGGTTTAAACCAAAACCCTATTAGACCTTTTTGAAAAAATAAGGCGAAATCCCCAAAAATCCTAAATGCCATGAATTAGCCACCCTCCAAATTTCAAGACCAAAGCCCAAGGCTAGCCTGTGTTTCCGCAGTGCGACGCTAGTCTGCCGGGAGCTCGTCGGCCCAATGAAATTCTGAGCGAACGCGCTAGACCCAAGCCCAAACTTGGGGGAGACGTATTTGAGGCCTAAACCTGCCTAGACCCAGAATCCCAAGCCCAATTTCGTTTATTTGCAAAATAACCAAGATAGGTGAGTTCTAAACCTATTAGGAGTAGAATTGAAGCCCAATTCAACTTCTACCTTTTGAAGGCCTGCCCTTGGTCGACCAGAGCACTATATAAGCACCCCAAGACCTCCCCTCAGAGCCACAACTCGAGATCCACCTTAGAGCAACCCTAGCCGTCGCAAAACCCTAGCCCGAGGTGAGTTTTAGGGTATATCTCCCTGTTCTCGCCGCAACCCATCTTGTAGATCACACCATTGCGTAGATCTCGTCGAAACGGTCCAGTTGCATACCCGGATCGTCAAAATCGGTTGAGATTTGAGCCCGGGAGAGCTCGCCGGAGTTTCGGCTCGCGCCGCCGCCAACCTCGCCGCCGGCAGCCTCGGCGTGCGTGCCCCGCCGCCAGCCGCGCCAGCCCGCGCGCGCGCCCGCGTCGTCCCCGCGCCGCCACGCGTCGGCGTGTGGTTGGCCGATGCCGCCGCCAAGTCCACAGCCGCCATGCGTAGTGTCCCCGTCGCCCGTCGCCAGCGCTCGGTCCCGCCGCCACGCGTCTCCACCAGTCGACGCCGCGTGTTGCCGCCGCGCCATCTCCCGCCCGCGCCAGCACTACCGCCACGCGTCGCCGCTGTAGCCGCCCCGCACCGCACCCGCCAGTCCGCTGCTGCCGCGTGTCAGCCCCTTGCTCCTGCGCTGTGCTGAGCCGGCTCGGTTTGACCTGGTTCACCGGTTTTCTCTGGTTAACCGGTTTATTTATTTTTAGCTTTTTCTGATTTTTCTAAAACTTCCAAGATTTGTTTAGGGAGCATCCGAACTCCAAATTAGATGATCCCAGAGCCATTATTTTTCATAAATCGTCTAGAATTTTATATATTTAATTGGGATATATGTTCTGTGATGAATGTTGCTGTTCTTATGCATTTGTATTATTCGTGTAGACCGTCCGTGCTCTCGTTGCTTGACGCTGTTCCCGGAGTTTCCAGAAGGAGGCCCGCAAGACGTTGAGTACTACTAAGGCAAGATAATTGCATCTTACTCTCTCAATTTACAGAACTCACCCATTTAATTGTTTTAATTACTTTTCTCATGCATAAAATGATGGGAGGGAATTAGAACCTATATATTCACACTGCGTCATTGACCCTGTGAATTTAACCTGTTTATTGCTACCTTAGTATTTCTTAGCCTATCCTTGTGCATAGAATGCTAGCGCTCGTGAGTTATTAGTTGTTAGGTTATTCATCATTTATTCATTAATCTTATGACTTGGTATGATTGGAGGTCCTGAGTTACTTAATAACCGAATCAACTAAAACCTACGTGGCTTGTGTTGGCTAAAGGTGGCAAGTCGGGTGGTTTTGTGGATTGAGGATTGTTGTGGAGGTAGTCACCTTGGTCTAAGGACTCTTGACATGTGCTAATCCGTCCAAACCATACAAGCGCAACCATAAGTGCTCGCTTAAGCATGTTCGTATAACTTCGTATAATGTATGCTATACGAAGTTATTACGCAAATTCTACCTATTGGAGGCCTACCCATGGTCGACCAAACCAGTATATAAACACCCCATGACCCTCCCCTCAGCACCACAACTCAAGAACCACCCCAGAGCAACCCTAGCCGTCGCAAAACCCTAGCCCGAGGTGAGTTTTGGGGTAGATCTCCCTGTGCTTGACGCAAACAAAACATGTAGAAGCGACCATTATGTAGATCTCATCGAGACGGTCCAGATGGGTACCCGGATCATCAAAATCAGTGGAGAAACAAGCCCAGAATCGCTCGCCGGAGTTGGCCGCCGTCGCTGAAGGGTCGGATTAGAGAGCATCGTCATGTTTAATATTGCATATCATTTGGATTTCCGCTACTCTGAATAATGTTATATGGATCTAAACAAACTATTGTAATAAGTAGTTGTGATACAATTACTTTTGCATTTATCATAATATTTTCTTAGTTATGATGATTGTGTTGTGATGCTCGACTCAAGTCGCTCATGAGTTGCTAGTATTGATCTCTGGGACTAGCAATGGATCATGGGTAGATCCTGGTGAAGCCGGGGTTGTGACACCTCCCCACCGAGATTCCCCTCCACAAGGTCTGGTTCGGGGTGATAAAGGGGCGAGCCAGGGCTCGCTGCCCACCCTTGGCCTGCCGAGTGGGGGAGCAAAGTCGGGGACGCGAGTAGTGTCGGATTGGAATGCAAAAGGAAAGTGTGGCAAGCCAGGATCGTCTTCTGGGATGCAGGATGGAGTCCCTCCTGAGGCGAGGGAGGGGACTGTGGTGGGGGAAGAACGGGTTGAAGCAGAAGAGGTGAGATCGATGTTAGGAAGAATGAAACTCACAGCGAGGGAAGCAAAAACCTGGGTGCTTGAGGCTCCGCAGGAAGAGAAGGAGAAGACAATCCATGCTCTGGTAGGTAAGGTTCTGACCTCGAGCCCCTTGGGTGTTCATTCGATTCTTGGGGCAATGAGACCTGCTTGGGGTAATCCTAGGGGGCTGGAATTGAGGATGGTGGGGGACAATGTGTTTGTTGCTGAATTTGATCTTGAATCAGATAAGATCAGGGCTTTGAATGGGTCACCTTGGTCTATGGGCAGATTTGCTGTTGGCAAGCAAGCAATTCTTTTGCAGGAGTATGATCAAAGTCTTTTGCCCACAAAGATCACCTTCGATTACTTGTCTATTTGGATTCAAATCAAGAATCTGCCGATTGGCCTAAGGAGTGGAAGCTGGGGCAGGAAAATTGCTGCTCTCGTTGGCGAGGTGGAGAAGATACAAGAAAATGACAAAGGAAAATTGATAGGCAAGGATCTGAGAGCCCGGGTAAAGATCCAAATTAAGGAACCGTTGCTACGGGGCTTGAGTCTTGTTTGCCCTGGAAGGAAAAAGGAGGACTGGTTTAAAGTAGTATATGAGAAGGTGCCTTATTACTATTTTAATTGTGGGGTGATTGGTCACTCTGAGCTCTACTGCCTAGAACCTTTAAATAGGGATGGAAATGGGCTTCGTTATGATGAATCTCTTAGGGCTGTGGAGGAAAGGAGGAATTTTGTGCAGGGCGATTGGCCGGGAAGAGGGGAAAGCAGTTCGAGGAGGTCCAACAGCTCTAGCAAATGTTCGGATCCAGGTGTGACAGACAAGGAGGAGGGCGAAGAGGGTGGAAAAGGGGCAAATCAGGGGGAACAATCTGCTGATTTTGAGGAAGTTTCTTCCCTTATTAAGGCAAGTGGGAAGGAAAAGCAGTTACGCAAGGCAGTCTCAGAAGGAAAGGAATTATTTCCGGATATGTGTAAAGGGGATCTCATTGTCTCTAGGAAAAGGAAGCCAGCTGATGTTAGTGAGGTTGTTAGTGGTGGAAAATCAAAACAGCTCTTGTTAACCTTGGGTGAAGGGAATCTTTCTGACCGGGAAGATGATTGTGATAACATGTGGGAGGATGGACAAGGGGAGCCGAAGGGTGAGGTAAAAGGGAGCACTCAGAAAGCAAAGAAGTTGAACGCGGGGCTGCCAGGACAGCCCCGCGCCCAAAGATGAGGATAATAGCTTGGAACTGCCGGGGGCTTGGGAACCGGCCGGCAGTTCGGGGTCTTCTGGACCTTTAGAAGCATGAAGATCCTGATGTCCTTTTTCTTTGCGAAACAAAAAAATCAGCAAAGGACATGGAGTTTTTCAGGTGGCGGTTGCATATGCCTGGCATGTTGGTGAGGGATAGCAGAGGCAAGAGCGGTGGTCTGGCACTTTTTTGGAAAAGGGATGTTAACATAGATCTTCTAAGCTGGTCGAATTCGCATATAGATGTGGAGATTCTCAACCAAAATGGGCAGAACTGGAGGCTCACGGGGATTTATGGAGAACCGGACCCGAATAAGAGGGAAATTACAGCAAAATGGTTGAGAGTGTTGAGGAATCATTCGGATCTGCCTTGGCTATGCATGGGGGACTTCAATGAGATCTTGTTTCAATGGGAAAAGGAAGGGGGTCAGCCTAAGGTTCAATCTCATATGGATAGATTCCGTGAGGCGCTCGAACATTGTGAGCTGTCTGAGGTTCCTTTTAGGGGGGACCTATTCACATGGTCCAACAACAGCCAGTGGGCGCACAAACATATCAGGGAGAGACTTGATAGAGCTGTGGCCAATCCGAGTTGGTTTGCATTGTTTCAGAAGGCTGAGGTAAAGCATTGCGAGTTCAGACACTCTGATCATCGTCCTTTAACCTTATACAGTGATGGAGTTTTCAAGTGGGACGGGAAAAAGAGGGTCAAACGGCGTTTTAAGTTCGAAGCAATGTGGGTTGGGGAGGAAGGCTGTGACAAGATAATTGAAGAGGCCTGGATTGAGGCCAATGAGGAAACCTGTGTGAATTCTAGGATCAGAAGAGTGGCAACAGCTTTAAAGAGATGGGATAGGCTGAACAAAGGCGATGACCTAAAGCAAATTAAGGAGCTGAAAAGGGAATTGGAGAGGGTTAAAGCAAATCAGATATCCCAGGAGAATCTGAATAGGCTTCAAGTGGTGAAGTATAAATTGGATAAGTTGGAGAATAAAAGAGATACTTACTGGAGGCAAAGAAGTCATGCTTCTTGGGTGCATCAAGGGGATAGGAACTTAAAGTATTTCCATGCTGTAGCATCCGAAAGAAGGAAGTCCAATATGCTTACCAGATTAAGAAATGACCATGATGCTTGGGTTGAAGGGGAGGAAAATATTGCCAAGTTGGATTTTAGAACTTACAAGGAGCTCTTTACAAAAGGAAATCTGGGCATGGGAAGCCAGGTTGTTGGCCAAGTGCAACCTAAGGTATCTGTAGCTATAAATGATATGCTTCTAGAAGATTTCACTGAGGAGGAGATCAAAGGTGCTCTTTTTAAGATGGGAGATCTTAAAGCCCCTGGCCCGGACGGAATGCCAGCCATCTTCTATAAAAAGTACTGGCATGTTGTTGGGGAGAGAGTGATACAAGAGGTGTTGGGTGTGCTGAATGGGGAGCCTATTCCTGATAAGTGGAATGATACAGAAATTGTGCTGATTCCAAAAGTTCCAAGCCCGGAAAAAGTGAAAGACCTCAGACCAATTAGCCTGTGCAACGTAGTCTACAAGATTGTGGCAAAGGTACTCGCAAATAGGCTGAAAATTGTCCTCCCAAATATCATATCGCCTACTCAAAGTGCTTTTGTCCCGGGGAGGTCTATCACGGATAATGTTCTTCTAGCAGCAGAAACAATACATTTTTTGGGGAAAAAGAAAGGAAGGCAGGGTTGTGCGGCAGTCAAAGTGGATATGTCAAAAGCCTATGACCGAGTTGAGTGGGATTTCTTGGAGAAGATGATGCAAAATTTGGGCTTCCAATCCAGATGGATTAATCTCATAATGAAATGTGTAACGACTGTAAGGTATAAAGTAAGTCAATTCCACCCTCACTGATTTGATCATTCCTAGTAGAGGGCTTCGGCAGGGGGATCCCCTTTCCCCCTACCTCTTTGTTATCTGTGCCGAGGCTCTCTCTATTGCAATCAATGCTGCTCAAGAGCAGGGAAGGCTGAAGGGTATCAAGCTAGGAAGGGACTCTCCTCCCCTCACGCATCTTCTTTTTGCTGATGATTCTTTGTTCATGATGAATGTGGATGCTAGTGAGGCCAACACCATGAGAGAAATTCTTTTACATTATGAGGCAAGTTTGGGGCAGACCATTAACAGGGACAAATCAGCCATATTGTTTAGCACAAACATGGCCCAAGGGCAGAAGGACAACTTCATGGGAAGATTAGGGATCCACACTGAAGCTTTCAATGAGAAGTATCTTGGGTTAACAACTATGCTTGGCAGTTCGAAAAAACAAGCTTTTGAGTACTTAAAGGACAGAATTTGGGGGAAAGTCCAAGGGTGGAAAGAGAAGATGCTTTCAAAAGCAGGAAAAGAAACCTTGATCAAGGCGGTAGCTCAGGCGATGCCTAGTTATGCTATGTCATGTTTTTATCTTACAAAAACCCTCTGTGACAGCTTCACATCCCAAGGCCTGAGATTCTGGTGGGGCCAACAGGACAATGAAAACAAAATTCATTGGATAGGAAAGGATAAGATGCTCCTGACAAAAGCAAGAGGAGGAATGGGGTTCAGGGATCTGCATGCGTTCAACCTGGCCATGTTGGCAAAACAAGGGTGGAGGTTGCTTCAAAATCCTGATTCTCTATGTGCAACCATCTTAAAAAGTCTCTACTTCGCAGACGCTAGTGTTCTGAATGCAACAAGTAAGAAAGGCATGTCTTACAGTTGGAGTAGCATTCTTAAAGGAATTCAGCTTCTCAAAAAAGGTATTATCTGGAGAGTTGGGGATAGTACTTCCATAAATATTTGGGATGACCCTTGGATCCCTAGAGAAGATAACTTGCGGGTCAGCACAGCCCGGAGGGGCTGCATCATCAATAAAGTGAGTGATTTAATCGATCATGGTCGGGGCTGTTGGGATGTTGATTTAGTGGATAGCATCTTTGACCAGGAGGAAGCCCATATCATCAAATGTTTGCCTATTCAAGGGTAGAATGAGGATTTTTTGGCATGGCAACCAGATCCAAAAGGCATTTTTACCGTCAAGTCGGCCTACCATCTCTATGTTAGAAGTCATATTCAAGAGTAGGGAATGGTGAGATCTTCCTCGAGTAATGGTGGTGGTGGAATGTGGTCTAGGCTGTGGAAACTTCAAGTCACACCAAAGATAAAGCACTTCCTATGGAGATTAGCTCACAATTCCCTTCCTCTTCTCCTGAATTTGAATCGAAGGGGTGTGGAGGTGGACACCCGCTGCCCAATGTGTCAGAGAATGGACGAGGATGGGGGTCATCTCTTTTTGAAGTGCAAACAAGTCAAAAAGAATTTGGAGGGAAATTGGGCTGGAACATGTTAGAATGAAGCTTGTGTCGTGTACCTCCTCGATTAATATGCTAGAAGAGGTGTTAAGTCTGGAGTTGAAATCACAGATGACGACCTGTGTAGTGTTGTGGGTGTGGTGGTTTGTTAGAAATAGAAAGTCTCAGGGTAATATGAGCATGTCTTTTGGTCAGGTGATGCACACCATTGCTGAGAAGTGCGCTGATTGCGAGAGCCTTGGAAATAATGAGTATGGTAGCAAGGTTCAGTTGCCGGAATCGAAGTGGAAGCCTCCTGTTGAAGGTTATGTCAAAATTAACACGGATGCAACCTTTAGGACTGAAGATCACTCAGGTGGTTGGGGTGCTGTGGCGAGAGATGAGCTTGGTCAGGCTGTGTTTATGGCTGTTGGTCACCTGCAAAATGTTTGGAATGCTTCTCAAGCTGAAGCCATGGCTTGCCTTATGGGTCTTCAAGTGGCTCAAGATGTGGGGTTAAACAGAGTGGCTCTGGAAACTGATGCAAAGAATTTGGCCTTGGCGATTGCTTCCAAAGATGAGTACAAAGGGCAGGATGCGGTGATTGTTGAAGAGATAAGAAGCAAAATTATTTTGAGTTTTGATCAAGTGCGAGTGACATTCTGCTCTCGCAATTGCAACTCAGTAGCGGATAAGCTGGCTAGATTGGGGTCTTCTGCCATTTAGGAGTCCCCGATCGTGTGGCTGGATGATTTGCCCATTTCTGTTCAGGAATTGGCGGCCGATATGCACGGTCGCATCTGAGTGAAGACTTCCTCTTCACTCCCTCAAAAAAAAGAAGAAGTAGATAACACTTGCAAAATAGCCACTCTGTTTTGGTGCTAATTGCTAAAGCCAGTTTAGCTTATCCCTTACTGGGTTCACATATGTTTTTTGTTTCATCAACTAGACAGTTTAGGCGACACTGCCACTCGTAGGGTGAAATTCGAGTCAACTCATATTTATTTTCAGGCATTTTTCTAAAACTATCGTAGATTGATCCTGCGTCTTTTGGTGATAATTTAGAAATAATTTCATGATCGGAGCAATGAGCCGAGCCAGACTACAATGAAAACAAAATTCGTTGAATTGAACCTATGCATTTGAAGCAATTTTAAAGATTAGAATGCGACAAATAAAGAGCTCAAGATTAAACGACAACATTTTCTATCTAATTTTCTATTTCCCTACTAATTTATATTCCTAATTTTACCACTATGCCTTAATTACGTTCTTTAAGATATAGCTTTATTTTCTCAGCACTGTTAAAAATATAAACTCACATCCAACATAAAAAAGGGTTTATACAATTTCTCTTTTCTCTAATTTGGCTAGAATTCGTATCCGTTGCCATCAAAAGAAAAAAAAAATGACCAGATTTATATTTTTGAAAATTTTTAAAAACAAAACAATTCGTTTCTATCCCAAGACAAAATAAAATACTCCACAAAGCGCAGGAGGCTTCTCTCTCTTCTTGTATCACAAGTAGATCGCTCCCTAACCTTCCCGACTACTCGCCTCCCCCTTCCCCTTCCTCAAATCCCCAATCTCTCGCCGCCGCCGCCGCCGCCGCCGCCGCCGCCGCCGCGATGTCTCGCCGTTACGACAGCCGCACCACGATCTTCTCGCCGGAGGGCCGGCTGTACCAGGTTGAGTACGCGATGGAGGCGATCGGCAACGCCGGCTCGGCCCTCGGCGTTCTGGCGGCCGACGGCGTTGTCCTCGTCGGCGAGAAGAAGGTCACCTCCAAGCTCCTCCAGACCTCGCGCTCCGCGGAGAAGATGTACAAGATCGACTCCCACCTCGCCTGCGCCGTCGCCGGGATCATGTCCGACGCCAACATCCTCATCAACACCGCCCGCCTCCACGCCCAGCGCTACGCCCTCTCCTACCAGGAGCCCATCCCAGTCGAGCAGCTCGTCCAGTCCCTCTGCGACACCAAGCAGGGCTACACCCAGTTCGGCGGCCTCCGCCCCTTCGGCGTCTCCTTCCTCTTCGCTGGGTGGGACAAGAACCACGGCTTCCAGCTCTACATGAGCGACCCCTCTGGGAATTACGGTGGATGGAAGGCCGCCGCCGTTGGGGCCAATAGCCAGGCCGCTCAGTCCATGCTGAAGCAGGACTACCGCGACGGCCTGACCCGCGAGGAGGCCGTCGCTCTCGCGCTCAAGGTCCTGAGCAAGACCATGGACTCGACCAGCCTGACCGCTGAGAAGCTGGAGCTCGCTGAGGTGTTCCTGCAGCCTGGCACCGGGGAGGTGCAGTACCAGGTATGCTCCCCTGATGCACTGGGGAAGCTGCTTGCCAAGTCCGGGCTCACGCAGCCGACGCCCGAGGCGTGATGTGCTGGTTTGCTGCATCTGTTGGTGCCTACTGCTGTTAGATGGCTTTGATCACTTATCCTCTGTTCTATCGTCTAAACGAAACTATTCGATAATTATGTGTTTTAATTTTACATTGGACTTGCTTGATCAGGTTATGCTTTATCGATAACAGTGGATTGCATTAAATTGGTTGGAAATTGCAATTTTTGTCTGCTATGCTTGGCTTTTGTCGTGATTAGGGAATATGGGAAATATGGGCTATTGGGCATAAGGGAACTAAGTTGAGATCTATGTATTTACCATGTTTTCATAAAGTGTGCTTAAGTGAATCAACTCAAATTATAAGGTGATTTTGGTCTAAGAACTTGGGAATTACCTAATGGCTTATGTATGTTGGATTCAGAGTCTTGGATATTCAATTTTCAGTTCACCATGTAGTTTATGATGGAAAGGTTGGTAATTGTGCACAGGACATGCTTTATATTTGTAGGTTAAATCCTGTCTCATTGTCTGTTACAAGTTCTCTTGTTGTCTAAGGGTATTAGGATAATTATAGACAACAATGTTCAGTTAAGAACAAAAGGTTATGGCAATTTGGAGCTTATGCTGCCTTCTCTCCATTATTCTGGCAGAGTTGCCTCAATAATAAGATGCAAATCTTTTTTAGAAATACAACTGCGGTAAAAATTTCTATTAGTCCTAACGAGTTTTATCTGTTTATTTTTAATTATGTCAGGCTAAATTGAAATTTGAATCTTCATCTGGTTTCCAACATGTTAAATTTACTCAAGCATTAAATAGGTTATATGCCATCAAAGAACTTAGATATATAGGTCAGTTCAGAAAATCTGTGCTGTTTTGTCTCCCTTTTCACTCTTCCAATGCTTGTATTCATCTAGAGAATATGATAAGGAACTGTATTGTATCACTAAATAAACCTTGGGTGAGCAAGTAAATCCTGTGAGCCTATGTTTTTCCCGTTCAGCTTAGGACTGGGACAGCTCCTTTGAGTTCGTTGACTTGTAGCATTGGTATTGTTTAGGATTCTCTTTTTGATAATAGTACCTGATGGACATGTGTTCCAGATTCGCAATCAAAACAGCAATTTGTTAAAATGGGCATATGATTTTGTGATGTTGAGAAATTGGATCATTACAGAGAAATGGTGCATTATTTATGATCATCATCTGAGTCAACTGGAGGTAAAATTTATGATATGCTGGTGGCTTGCCCTTAGCATAATTAGCAGGTTGGTTTGCTTCTTTTTTATTGGCGGTAATACTTCTGTAATTATTTTTTGAACAGTACAAATAGGCTTTAAGGCGTTTTAACCAGGTTGATCGCCGTATTACCATTAATGTGTGCTATTCTACTTTTGCGGTATTGCTCATGTAGATTCCATGATTCTATCCTTGCTCATGGTTCGACATGTGCCGCAATCATATTTTGGAGACTACAAATTTGGGATGATGAAGTATACTGCTCTTATGTATTATCCTAATGGTTGCAACAAGTCAATAGTGAAAATTGATTTGATTGTATGAGCTGATGCTAATAAATCCGTTCTAATCTTGCCTCCCACTTCATTTTAGTTTCCTCTTGGCCTCTAAGGCTGGTGTTTACTGGTTTATTAGTAATCTGCAGCTGGTTTTGTCACCGCTAAGGCCTGAAAATTCTAGGGTTTAGTGTGCTCTGTCATATCTAATCCATGAAGAATTCTAGTCTGGTCCATTAACATCGTCTTCTGTTTTCTCTTTTGTTTTACAATGAATGCCATTTTTGTCATGGCTAACTGTCTATCATGTGTCCTTGGAATTATTATACACTAGTTTGCCAATATGAGAATTGGCCTATAGAACCGAGTATCTTCTTTGGATCAGGCGATACTGGATGCTGTTCGTGCCAAGGTAGAGGAGACAAATATTGAAATTTTTTGTACTACCGACCGACTTCCCATATTTCGAAGGGTTTGAAAACGGCAAAGCGTTTGGTTTCTAGAATATAAGGTCGAGCTGAAAATAATAGGGCACGTCGGTTAAGCTGAGTATATCCAAGAGAGGCCCTGTATGCTATACTTGTGTTAAGCCTATTTTAGAGTATTAGAATTTTTAAGAGCAACTATATTGATCAACAGGATTTTATTTTTAGTTGCTTCTGTCGGTAGAGAAGCTCGCGGCGCTGAAGATCTATTTGTGTAGAGGTGGCGATTAGATGCTTAAGGAGAGAGCGCATTGCCATGCCTTTATAAACATCTAATTTAAAGTTTTCTCCAGTGAAATGAAATTTATACATGTGCTTACATATTGCAAAAATGTAAAAAGAAAAAAAGATGCAAGCACCATCTAAGCATTGATGCTAAGTTGCTACGTGACAAAATAAACTAGTTTTTTTGACCTAAACATTTCTACAAGTATATTGCAATATACATGCCTAAAAGAGAATCTCCTCAGTAAGAATCCGCGATGTATCACTCTCCATGGTTTTTTATGTCGCTGTCTAAGACCTTGTTCTTTTCAATTTAATAGCTTATCGACTTAACATCTTAAGGACTTATTTATGTTTTGAAAAGACATATGCTTTGAGTTTTTTGGTTCCGTTTTTCGTTGTTTGGAAGGTGTGTCCTAGCGCTTTAAAAATCAAGTCAAACGAAATGGGTCCAAATCTCGAGAATACCTCGAGAAGCTCAGCCATTTCAGCTGTTCAGCCGTTCAGACCAGCCGAAAAGAACGGACCCTAAATTTAAAGATCAATTGTTGTTGATAGAGATTATACAAGGGAAGATAAAAAAAAATAGAGAATGATCTATAACATAGAGTTCCAAATTTACGGACCCGATGGGTAGTGATGCTCTCATGGTGTCAAATGAAAATTCAAAAAGTGCTAGACGAAGAGAGTTTTTAGTATTTGCCACTAATTATTATTCATGTTTCGGTATTTGTCACCTGAATCATTGTCGATGACTCAAATAGTCTCACATGTTATACATAAGGATAAGTTATCAAATCACAAATTTTAAAGAGTCGCAAGTACCATTTTTTCCACCATAGGTGAATCGCATCGCTTTGATTTTGGATCAAGACGTCGTTTCGGCTTGTAAGGGCTAGACTAGGACGATACAATGCTTCATTTTATGATTGGGGAATGAAATCTGTGCTCAAACCCTATCGCCCTTTCCTCATGATGGGTCAGAGGGAATTAAAAGAAGGGAATGAGAATTGAAATATATGGGTCGTAATTTTTTTAAATTTAATTGTTTGAAAGGACTGAAGGATGAAACGAGAATTTGGCATTTGTAACAAAAAAAAATCAATTAAAGACATAAAATTATTATCTTCTCATCCAATTCCCATTCTCATTCAGCTTCCCCGGTCTGGCCTCCAGATAGGCGAAGCCGCGAAGGCAGCGAAACCCATAAACCCTCCTCTCTTTGCCCAAACCCCCTCGACCTTTCCCGAAACCCCAACGAACCCTCCCTCCGGCCATGGCATCGGCGGCGGCGGCGGAGTGGGAGGCGGCGGAGCGGAAGGTGCTGGTCGCGAGGAAGCCCGGCTTCGGGCTCCCCACCGCTTGCCCGACCTGCCTCCCCGTCCTCCTCTACCTCCGCATGTCCCAGGTCCCCTTCGACATCCACGTCGACTCGTCCTTCCCCGACGCCGGTGAGCCCCCTTGCGCCCTCCGCCATCCCCAACTATATTGCGTGAAAAATAAGCTCAGTTTCCTGTCCATGGATCGCTTGATGCGCCCCCTCCCCTAGGGAACATGCTAAGATTTCAGTGCCCCGAGCGTCTCCCTGAGGCGTCAGTCGGTGTTGGGTTGCGGCGCGGGGGATTGATGCTGATGCGCGGGGCTGCGCGTTTGGATTACTCTTGACGATTAGTTTGCTTGGCATAGTAGAATCCTTTGCGCTTGAGTTGCTTAGTTCAATACGTGTAGTTACTCATTTGTGCAGGGATAAGGCACACTGATCCGTGCAACCTGAGTTTTGCATGTCTTCTCCTAGATTGGAAGTGTAATTTCCATGGTAGCGTCAGTAATCCAGTTTGATAGAAACCCTGTACCTACGAGAATGCGCAAGCCAAATTTGTAGATATTCCTGCTTTTTTTATTGAACTACTAGGTGAGCCTGTCAATGGCCTCATTAATAGTATTGCACGGTAGTGGATACTGAATGTCCTAGAAAGTTACATTAAACAGATTGCTTCTAAGACTAGTTTTGAGCTTAGTCTTATAGCATCAAGCTTTAATGTCAAGCAAGCTTCTGTAATAACTGATAGAAGCAGCTTGCGGTGGTAATGAGCTGCATCGAGTATCAGATGTTCTACTGTCTTGTATAGTTCCATTTCAAACAGCAGAAATACTTTTTTTTTTCATATGGACCATGAAGGAGATTTGAACTTGAAAGTTCTGGCAAGCCCTTTTAAGGTTTAAAATGTGCTTTGTCTAAGTGTAAAGAAGTGGGTGATTGGTTTGATGGCACTTCTGAAGCCCTTTATGCTTCTTTTTAATGGTATGTTTCAGGTTGTCACAACATTTCTACATCGAGCTGGGCCCATAAATGCAAGCCATGCTATTTATTTACTTATCAAAGGCTTGCACTTCATTGCAGACATACAAAACTGTTTGAATAGATACCAGAAGCAATTCCTTTATTTTTCAAATTTACGTATTTATCACCTTTTGGGTTATCTGACCAGTGACCACTTGTCCATGGGAGTGCAAGAATTACTGAAGACAAGACCGATACATGCAAGTTTGCTAATACTTTTCTCAGAGTAGAGCTCTACCTAACAAAAAGTTAAACAGATGAACCTCCATTCAAATGGAATATGGATGTCTGATCTCCAATTCTCCATAAATGGTTAATTGATGCATTTAAAGTACCATCATAGATGTTTACAGTTATTAAGCAGCTATGTGTGGATATGCAACCATGATTTGACTCAGAGGTGACAATTACTTGTGATGCGTAAATTCAATGCCTCCTAGTTTCGTATAGGATGTATGTGCTGTTCAATGCCTCCTAGACATCATCGCTCTCATCAGGAGGTAGTTATATGTCACAAACATATGCTAGAAAGATTAATTGCAGAATGCCTTTACCGGTAATGTTGGAGGTGATGGCAAAAGGGCACGCCCCATGGGTGGTAGTGGACCTAGTGGTGGCGATGGTGATGGAAGGATGTAACAGGCAACTAGTACTAACTGCATTAGATTTACCTCCGAGCTTGTCCTTCCCTTCCCTTGTCTTTTCCAGAAATATTAGCACATGTAACAAAGAAAAGGGCAAAGACCACTCCGCCTTTTTTATGTGTAGGGCCCAAAAATACCTGTTCTCTTTGTACTACTGTGAACTATATTTATTTCCTGCTCTACTGCTCTTACACCTTAATTTTGCTTCACAGATCACATACCATATGTTGAATTTGGTGAATGTGTTGCGTTCAACAATGAAAAAGGAGGTGTAATTGAATATCTCAAGGAGGAGAAAATTGTTGACTTGAACTTAAAGCACCCGAGCGTTTCTTACTCCGATGTACTCTCCACAAAGGCCATGGTTTTGTCCTGGCTGGCAGATGCTTTGCAATATGAACTCTGGCTGGTTACTGATGGAAGCATTGCACATGATATCTACTTCTCCGATCTCCCCTGGCCAATTGGAAAGATACTCCATTGGAAGAAAATTAGAAATGTGAAGCAAGTACTAAGTATAACGAAGCTTAATGCCGCAGAAAGGGAAGAGGAGGTTGTTACATGCCTACACATTAACTTGCTTTAATTTTAGTTAAAGGCTAGTAGATTAAGAATTATGATGCACTTAATAGTTTCTTGTTTGACTATTAACAGATATACCAGAAGGCAAGTTCTGCTTATGATGCTTTATCTATGAGATTAGGGGATCAAGTCTTCCTTTTTGACAATAGGTAGTACACTGTCGTTTTCTTGTGTTTTGGATTATATGCAACATATTTCTTTCAATTGAGTTTCTATTATTAATATCCCTTAAGATGATAACATTTGGAGGAGACTGTTTTTATTTTTATTTGTGCAGCCCTACAGATGTTGATGCTCTTTTCCTTGGACATGCTCTTTTTGTCCTTAATGTATTACCTGTGAGTTTTCTCAACACTCATCTTTGCCTACCCAAAACTCATTGATATATGAGCATCTAATTGCATGAATGCACATCCATGTTTGTCGTGCATGTGTGCACACTCCTTGAAGCACAAGTGCACATGTCATGCTTATGAAAATGGGGTTCTTTAAATGTAAAGGAGATTTTCCTAGCGATTCACATCCTCGAAAACATGTACTCAGCGTTTTTTTGGAAAACTTTGAAACATGTTCTGATCTTACTTCTGATTCTTAGGATACATCTGTGCTGCGAAGGTATTTGCAGAACCACAACAACTTGGTAAACTTTGCTGAGCATCTCAAGGTCCAATTGCTGGAAGCCAGTTCATCACCAGCAGGATTAGGGACATCAACTGATCCTTCCTCCTCCACACCAAGGAAAAGAGCATCTTCGGGCCAGAGTAAGTAATTAGTTTTCGTTGTTATAAATCATATTGTAATCTTGGGCCTTGTTCTTTTCAGCTGAAAGTAGCTCAAAATTTTAATCTAAAAAAGTTGTGACCTCTCGAGAAAGGCCTTAGAGAGCCCAAAAAATTATAAGAGCCCTTTAAAACTCCACAAAAATGACATTAACGTACTCTATCGTCTGACAAATACCCAGCGTTAGCTTTTAATTTAAATTTATGCTGAAAATAACAAGGCCTAGGTAAGGTAGCACTACTAGGTTTCTTTTGCTTTGCTGGTTTCTATATTTTGGGCACATATGTGCTTTTTTCTGTGCTTCGTGCTCAAAGATTCTAATCAAAATTCAGAGTTTGCTAGTTATATTATTTACTTCACTAGATAAACTTTCAAATACTTTTATAATTTTATATATACATACATATATATATATTATATATATGTATAGTAAAAATATTTGGGACTCCATGGAGTTTGTGCTCCGTACCTAGTTTGGAAATAATTAATTATGCAGTTATTGCATTCACACCTTTGTATGGCAAATGAAAACGTTGTTTTGCATGTATCTACTTGATAAACACGAATCTTGGATGAATCCGATGGCGACAATGCATATATGTGCGCGCGCGCACACGCACGCACGCACACACACGCTATGATAAGCCTGGAGCTCTATAAGCTTCCATTTTAATTTTTTGTCAATCTGTTGAATTTGATGTGGGCACTACAGCGTGTTTCATTTGTTTTAAAAAAATGTGTGGCTTGATTAAGATTTAGGAGTGCAAGGTATGCTTGTCTGAAAATTCTTATTGTGGATGTGTTATCGCCATCAGTGCCATCACATGAAACAAGCGTGATGTATACTTATGGCTTAACCACGAAATTTAAATCTGAGAGTGACGTGTTGTGGTCCTCATTGCCATGATGCCATCATATGACAACTGTCATTTAGCCACAAAATTTGTGTATCAGCTGATGACATCATTTTTGTAGCGGCGACACAAAACAGTGATTCAAACATTTGTCCATTATGTAATAGGAACATAAGATTCATAACATCCTTGCTGCCCCGTTCATAAAATTTTGTTGATTTCACTATATATTGTGTATCGGTTTTGAAGGAAATGGTGTCAAAAGAATTTACATTTACTAGTATTATGATGGAATGGAAAATGATTACTTTATACGGAGTAGTTAATTAGTTACACATGGCTTACATATGGCAAGGCCATCCACAAACGATAATGCTATTTTTTGCATGTGCTTGCTTTGGAAGATTTGACCAAGCAAAATTCATGTCCAAGCAAAAATAATTCTGGTAGTTAAGAGGATTTCAATGCTAGCCTTATCCTGTCTCTATACCAACACCATCCACTATCCTAATACCCTATTTCCTCCTACACAATTCCTACATTTACATCTCTTATATTCTACTGTCAACCCTACTGGTACAGTATTAAACCAGCTACAGTGTTGTGTTTGGGGCTACCATTGGACATGTCCCAATAGGACTTTAATCATTTTCATTTGGGAGGGAGAGAAGTAAGATGGTAATATGGAGAAAAAATGAACCAAAGCAGTAGCCGCAGTGATAAATTTTACATGAACCAAAGCAAGAAGCAATTCATCTGTGCCCTACGTTTTCCAATGTGTTGATTGCACATTTGTTTTCATGATTTTTTAAACAATTATTTACCATTTCTTATTAGCCTGATCTTTTGTAGGTTATAAGCCAAAGCCCAGAGCTAAGAAGGAGCGAACAGAGGAGGAAAAGATATTTAGGCGAAGAACAAAGTATTTCCTTGCGACACAACTTGTTGCCGTTCTTGTCTTCCTATCACTCATGGGCGGGATTGATAGTTCCGAGCTAGATGATGAAGACGCTATAGATTATGAGGATTAATCTTTCATTTGTTTGTACGGGAAGATTCATTCTGGAAGACTGATCTGCCAAAGCGCTGGTTGTGGTGCTTTGAAATTCGTTCCCTTGGCTCGCAGAGATATGGCAATTAATATTCATATAGTTGGTAGAGTACACTTGAGTTGGTTTGCAACCGGCAGCTTCCTTTGTTTTTCAGATACTTGAGGTGCCAAAGACATGCTTATGTTGAATTTTGTATGGCTTCATGAAAAAGCTACTAAGCATATTCGGAGTACTTGCGTCTATTGCCATCTTTTTAAAAGTTACTAAGCATATTCAGAGTACTTGTGTTGTTGTATCAATTGCCATCTTTTGTAGTTAAAACATCTCGAGAATTTTTTTTACATGTAGACTTCCTCGATAAAGAGTACCATCAGAAGTGACAGTTTATCACTAGGCCAAAAGTTGTCGAAAATTGTCCTTGACAAGATTGTAAATTCTTTTGTTTTCGTCATGCTGCTTGCTTGAATCAAATTGTTTGCTTCCAGGCACTAAAATAATTCCCACGAAGAAAGACATTCCTAATTCGTACACAAGACATTCGGATTACGGAAGTGTATCGTTTAGCAAGAAAAACTGACAGTATCTAATACCAAGCTTAGCATGAAATATCTATTGCAAGTTTCTGGTATAGATCTTTGCAAATAAAAATCATGAAAATATTAATGAAAGAAACTTGAAGCCAGAAAATGTAATTATTTAAAGCTAGAAAAGGGGGCATATTAGGGCACACAATCTGTAGTCACACACACAAAAAAGGAATATTGCTATGAACTGAAGAATAGGAACTTCCTGTAGTTCCAGAGATGTTCTTAGACAAGTGTACTGTTGACATCGTCACTATCCAAACTCGGTACACAATTCACTAAAGTAAACCCTAAAAAACCATTTAAGTTGATAGCAAGCGGGATACCCAGCAAGCAGGTATGCATACAATTGATAAGAAAAGTAGCAAGTGGTTTTCAAAACAACTACACTCAAAAAGATGAATATCTACATTCAAAGATGAAGCCTGTAGCTGCCATTCGCATCAGCTACCGGTTGTTTGACTTTTGAGCCAGCGAAGGACAAGCCAAGCCGGAGTTCGGCAGAAAATGTGGTATCTCCCTATCTGCAGAGCATGTATGGCCAATTGACAAGCTGCACCATTGGATTCTTCTGAAATCACACGGGTGCAGCAAAGTTGCATTCCTCTTGCTTTCAGCTCGTCTTTTTCTTTCTGTACATGCTGAATATTTGACGGAGGGAATAAATGGGACTCCAGAACACAAGTATTTGGATTGAAGAACTTAACAGCTCTTATAGCTTCACAACAAGCAGCTTCAAATACAGATGCCGGCTCTGTTCCCAGAATTGGAAAACATAGCGCACAGATGAATCGCTCCTTGCTGCCCCGCATCAATACCCCTCCAAAGCCTTGAGTGCCATCAGGTGCAATCAAAGAAGCAATGCTCAACTTCACGAACCTCTCCTTTTTATGTAATATGCCTGGTGCTGGAGCATGCCTCATTCCTTTGATATGTGCTATCAAAATAATTAAATGATACAAACTTTTATGCATAAAACAAATGCATTTGTGTACAGATTCACTATTGCCCTCTGCTCTTAAATATAAATAATGGTCAATCTCATTCCGGTGTGTTCATACAAATAAGAGACATTCTCATTCTGGTGAAAGAGAACGTGGACCTGGTGTCATAACTGGATGTTTTGCTCAAAACTTTTTTCATGTTGATTATCGAATAATATGTAGCAGGATAACTGTATCTTTTGTTAGTCCAAACCCAGAATGGAAATACCTTTTCCGAGGGTCTCATAAATAAGACCAGAAATAATCTCCTTGTAATAGCAACACTAGTGTCATTCTAAGTGAACAAAATACTGATATAGGGGTTTTCCACAAAATTTAGAAAAGGAGCAAGACAAAAAACTGAAAACAGGTTAGGTGACAAGTATGTGAAACAAAAACAAGTGCATTTACCATTATTAGAATTTGTCTGCAGGAACATTGGAGCAGGAAACCTTGTATTGGAAACAGATGTTTGATTAAGCATTGCAACATATTTGGGATGGTAGTTGCTTACTGCACAAATTCAGCATTAATTAAAACTGTATGATTAACTGAAAAATTACAGGGTAAATAAAAATTAAGCAGTACTAACCATCATTAGAACTACCTGGCATTCTTCCAGCATATGAACTGCCTGGCATTGTTCTAGCATATGAACTGCCTGGCATTCTTCCAGCATATAAACTGACTGGCATTGTTCTAGCATATGAACTACCTGGCATTATTCCAGCAAATATGCGTGGAATTATTCTAGCATATTTTCTACTTGGCACTCTCTCAGCATACGAACTTGAATATAATGGATTCATATAATGGCCTGCAGAAGAATTACAGAGATCACCTATCACAGACAGAGGTATTTAACCCTGGAATCTTACAGAAATATGATGGAACATGAATATTGATGTCTCTTAGATATGTTGTTCAAGAGACATCGTTCACAAAACAATATATTTCAGTTAGATCAGCATGACACTTTGTATTCTGCATTCACAGTTATTCTTGATGAAGCATGAACACAAAAGATAGATACATGATGAAGAGTACTATATAGAAACCCAGCCACAAATGTATATACCTTAAGTACAATAATAAGAGCTGAATGCAGAACACATTGTAAACTAAGGAAACTATGCTAGCTTTAGTCTCTATTAGCAAATGTTTGCTCAATTTCAGAAAAAAAAAATGAAGCGCTTAACACAAGCTAAAGAAATAATGAATAGCCTGAAAGATTTGTAGCCAAAATATACATTCATCTGCCTTTTCGACCCTTGATTAATAGGGTGGTTTCAGATAAAATTTATCATATACAGTTACATGAACAACATGCATAATTTAGTGGGCTTAAAATAAATCTTCACTCTTGAGCAGTGTTTTAAATAGCGCGGTAAACACTTTAGCGAAGGCCTCCCAGAAACGCTGAGACGTGCTATAGCGACGCTAAGACATTTAGCGTTTTTCCAAAAAAAACGTGCAAAATGCAGAGCAGCTATTTAAATCTAATAAGCCAACATAAATTTGTTCTGCAGCTCTCCTGCATATTAGTCTAACAGCCTAACAACTTAAGTACTTAACAAGTCCAACAACAAGACAACAGGTAACATCAGTATAGACGTACAGCACACAAACAGCCCACCATAGCAACAGGTAACAATAACACACTAACACTATAACAACAGTACAACACACAAACACAGAACACTCAAACCCAGTAGGAGACGGAGCCAAGCAGTAGGTCAATTGAGTGGATTTGGGTCGTATATTGTGTGGATTTGGGCCGCTAGCCGCTGAATTTAGCTCTGCACCAAATTTTGGCCCAAAGTGCTATAGCGATGCTAAATTGGCCTGTTCGCGGCGCGGTTTAGCGCGCTATTTCGTGCTATAGCGGTCTTAGCGTCAATAGCGTCAAAATGGTCAAAAGCGTAGCGCCAGTGTCTCCCAAACGCTATAGCGGCGCTATAGCGCGCTATTTAAATCCATGCTCTTGAGACAAAAATGGAAGGTAAGAAAAAGGAAGCATTTACTAACCATCACTCAAATTTTCCTGCAATTGAGTAGAACTTTCAGGAGGAATCCTTACGCTAGAAGCTGCAAGTGATTCAGTATGTCTAACCACTGCACCCATGTGACTTAATTAGCAGAAATATACAGTTCAGATGGAAGTAGAAGACAGAATTTAATTGGACCATGATGCTAGGTAGTTGATTATTCAACATCATACCATTATATGAACTTGAGTAAGGTGAATCCATAAAATGACCTGCAAAAGAATGACAGAGATTTTCTACCATTATTTATACATCTATTCACATGGACATCAGATATATTGTCGAGACATAGTATAGGGCATGAATGCGAAGGGGTGTCACGAGGCATGATTTGCAAAACAAATTATTGCAATCAGATCAACGGGACACTTCATATTTTATTTGCATCTATTTATGATGGTGTACAAACATAAATGATATATAAAAGATAATGACAATATACAGAAACATGCTCAACAAATATATGTACCATTAGTATTTTAAAAATAGATACACCACAAATAAGAATTGGCTGCAGAATAATTTGTGATATAATCAACTTTGTATCTTTACTTTCTATAGTAAATGTTCATGAATGCTGAGTTTTTTTTTCTAAAAAATGACAAGAACTTAAGAATTATTAAATTGCCTCAAAGATATTAAAATTTAAATATTGTATGCATCATGCATTTTCAATCTGGGATAAATGGGGATCATAGACAAAATTGATCAAAAAGAATTATACATTTGCAACTGCAACATATACAATCGTGTGAGCTGAAGTTTATCTTTGGAAAAATGACAACAAGAAAATGGCAAAAGGTGCATCCATGAGTCATAGGAGAAATCATCAAGTAAAATATGAACAACATTACTGATGGAGAAACTGTCCAAAGCTCTGCAACCTGCTTTTCGCGTAATAACTTCGTATAGCATACATTATACGAAGTTATGTTCACATAAACAACATTCCCAGGAGCAGCAAGACTGAAAATAAGCAAAACACATTACATAATCGATGTGCAAAGCAAAGTGCACATAATTTCCTAATTTGAGTGACTTGCCAGAATATGGAAGTTGCGGTGAAAGAACTAAATAAAAGATCTTGTCTAAGAACAACATACTAGAACAAATATTTTAGGCCAAGAATAGCATCACATAGAAACTAACAGAACAATCATTCATTGTATTAGCACCATCGCACCATACTAAAACAACATTTTTTTACCCCAACATAAAAAACAAACGAGCACAACAAGTTAAAATAGATCAAGCAATTGCTCGAACACGAAAGAAACTCATTCCAATTGCAGCAATTCTGCGCCCCACACTAAACGAAATCATTCGTTCCACCAGCAAGAAATCTGCACATGGCATGAGACCAAGAGGAATTAACCACAAATGTTTGAGCACGTAAAGATCCTAGAACCAAAAACTCAAAGATCTGTAGGACTATCTCATACCGTAAAAACATCGAACAGATCACGAGCGGCACGGTAAGAAGAAACTTAAGCACGAACCTGCATTCTTGTGCCAGCCCCCACGCGCAATCTGCCCGTATCTGATGCTCCTGGCCAGGTAGCCTGGAGTAAGCGCAAGAAACGCTGCAAGAATGAGAGCAAGAACCCAAGCGAGTGCATGGTGGTACCGAGAGCCGCACGTTGTGGCGTAGGGCAGGAAGGTCTTGGCCATGTGCTTGATCGCCAAGCAGCGCAAGTCATCGCCTGCTCCGGGGAAGGAGTCTAGGTAATCCACGAGTTCCTTCGGTCTGAGGGTGATGTACAGATTGTAGACGTGTTCCGGGTCGAGATACCGGGGGCCGTCGCCGGAGGAGGCCATCTGCAATCGCGAGGAGGGAAGCCACTAAGGGAAGGGAGGAAGCAAGTGATGGGAGTGCGGAAGGAAGGAGGAAGGTGCGGGCGAAATCTCACGGCGATGGCGCTGGTCGGCGGCGCGCCGAGAGGAGGAGGAGGAGGAGGAGGCGGTGGTCGAGGCATCGGAGGCGAGCGAGCCGAGCTGCCGAGGTGACGAGCGGAGTGGTCGAGCGCTGCGCCTCTGCCGCTTCCCGCATGCGGAATGGCTTGCACTGAAGAAAAGAAAAGGCCCGAGACGGCCCAGCAAATGGATTCATGTTGCTTTATGGGCTCTCTAGGCGGGCAACCATGAGGAATATCTGGGCCGGGCCGATGCTAACTATGGCGACGACGAGCACACCAACAAGGCAGAGGAGGATATGATGCTAGGGAAAGATAGCGACAACGTGAGGCAGAGGAGGTGGTGCTAGGGCATGGTAGCGGTTGTGCTCAGTGTAGATGAGGCGGCGACACTAGGGCATGGCGGTGAGGCGGTAGACAATGGCAAAGCTCCACAATCGGGTGCCCAGGATGGAGGAAATAGCGGAAATAGCAATCAATTTAGCGGCTATAGCAGACATAGTTGTGTTCATGGAATTTTAGTCCTTAGCAGTGTTTTACATCTGAAAAAGCTAAAGTGGTGCTATCATGGAGCTATAGTGGGCTATTTAGAACCTTGCGGGGACCTGCTTATAACATGAGCTTGCAACACTATTACTGCACGGATCAAAACCTACGCCAAAGCTCTGCAACCTGCTTTTCGCTGAATCAATGAGGTCGTTAACATCTGCAAAGAAAAATACAACTACTTATTGTTGTACCCTGTCGGCATCGATCAGCCATCATCATTCCCTGCAGGCAAGCTAGAGGCCACCGGAGGAAAAGGCGATGACTTGAACGTGCATCTAGGCCCTATGTGGGTTTTGGTGATAGATGATGGGCATATTAAAGATCTAATCCATTTGTGTAGTCTTGGATAGTTTTTAATATTAGAAAATAGATTTGGAGGACCTTTGGAGACCGTAAAGCTTCAAAAAGAAGACGGTGTTCATTTTAATTTTAGTATAAATCTTTTCTTTTGATTTGAGTTTAAGGACACGCCGTACTATTAAGAGGGATGCGACGAAAAACCACTTTTAGATGTTCTAAGTGCTCTTGGTAGAAGAAACTTGACACATTCTATCCACCATTCAAATTTGAGGGACTTTTATTCATTTTCATATCGGACTATCCGATGTTGGACCGAAATATTCCGATATGGTCCGGAACTATCCGATGCTTAGTCCGATCGACCCCTCTCTATCTTCAGTCACAAAAATATCGGAACTATCCGATGTTGGAACGGAATGTTCCGATATGGTCCGAAACCATCCGATGCTTAGTTTGATCGACCCCTTTGTCTCCAGTTGCAAAAATATCGGAACTATCCGATGTTGGACCGGAATATTTCGATATGGTCCGGAACTATCCGTTGCTCTGTCCGATTGACTCCTCTCTGTCTCTAATTGAGAAAATATCGGAACTATCCGATATTAACATCGGACTATCCGATATATGTCAGCAGCAACGGCTAGTTTGAGAGCGTGGGTATTTATTCCCCTCCTTCGCCTACAGGCTGGGGTTGCTTTTCACACACATTTTCAGCTGAGCACTTATTGCAAACCCTAGATCTCCACCATTCAAATTTGAGGGATTTTTATTCATTTTCATATCGGACTATCCGATGTTGAACCGGAATGTTCCGATATGGTCCGGAACTATCCGATGCTTAGTCCGATCGGCCCCTCTCTGTCTCCAGTCGCAAAAATATCGGAACTATCCGATGTTGGACCGGAATGTTCCGAAATGGTCCGGAACTATCCTATGCTTGGTCCGATCGACCCTTCCCTGTCTCCAGTTGCAAAAATATCGAAACTATCCGATATTGGACAGCAATGTTCCGATATGGTCCGAAACTATCCGTTGCTCTGTCCATTGACCCCTCTATATCTCTAATTGCGAAAATATGGGAACTATCCGATATTAACATCGGACTATCCGATATCTGTCAGCAGCAACGGCTAGTTTGAGAGTGTGGGTATTTATTCCCCTCCTTTAGGGATGGCAGAAAAACCCATGGGTATGGGTACCCATGGGTATCCGACCCGATGGGTACGGGTATGGGTCACAACTTATACCCATGGGTTTTTCGGGTTCGGGTACCCGAATAAGTCGGGTTCGGGTTCAGTTTTGTACCCATGGGTACCCGAATTCTAACAATGGGTCATATATGTGTGTGTGTATGTGGCTGCACAGGCCGGCCTCCAATAGTCCAAAGGCCCACACGGCCACAGCTCACGCGGCCACAGTGCCCCCCCAAACCCTACTCCAATCCGCCGCCCGCCCGCCCCTCCCTCTAATCCCAATCCCGCAGCCACTCTCCCTCGGTCTCTCCCCCTCAGCCCCTTCCTCAGCTCTCCGCCTCGGTCTCTCCCTCCCTTGGGCCATTGCCGAGCTAGCCCCCTACCTCCGCCGCCGCCGCATAGGGCTGGGCCATCGCCGAGCCACCCTCTTGTCGCCGTCGCCGCATATGACGGGGCCGCCACCGAGCCACCCCCAGGTTTCCGCGTCGGCGGCGCCCTGCCCGTCGACCCCCTCCGCCTCCACAGGCCACAGCACGCCGACATCGACCCCCTCCCCTTTTTCTCTCCCCTCCGTCGGTCTCTTCGGTTGCGTCGGTGGCGCCGCCCCTGCCGCGCCCCCTCCCTCGGTCTCTCCTCTCCATGTCGACCGCCGCCATGGCGCCGCCCCCCTACTGTGCCGACGCCGCCCTCTCTTTCCTCCCTCTCACTTATTTTCGGGCATGGGTACCCATCGAGTATCGGGTACCCGTCGGGTTAAGGGTCAAGAGGGACCTCGGCTCAATTATGACCAAGCCGCCTCAACAGAGACGTAGGATCTCCTCAAAGATCCAAACTTCGGGAACAACTACTTCGAGTCTCCGTGTGTTTGTGCTTTCCTATTTGTTCACTTCACTTATTGCATTGCTATCTAACCCTATTTGGTGCAGGTGTCTTTCTTGTGTATCTTTAAATCGCTAACCCTAACTTCAGCAATATCGGATATTTAGATTCCAGATCAGATAGTCCGATTCATATCGAACTATCCGATAGTGACATCGGAACATCCAATATTATTTTTCCGCTGTGCTCTTTTCTTTTTGTAAAATTTAATTAGCCTATTTCACCCCTCCTCTAGGCTTCATCTCGATCCTTCATGACTCATGGGTGACACCGACACTCACTACCGAGCGGATCCCCCTCCATTATTGACATTGAAGCCACTTCTGGACAAGGCACCACTGAAGCAAGCAGGCAAGCTTGACACTGCCGCCAAAGGAGATGCTGCCGTGCGGATCACCCTACGCTCGATCCGCCGTCAAGGCCAAATAGGATATAGTTAACCCTGGAGGCCGATGTCAGCAAGGGAGATGGTTAGATCTAAGAAGGGACAAGCTCGCCTCTTCTGTGGCCTTCTCTATCGCCCTATGTATGAATAAGGATGAGATCGGCTTTAAAAGCTATGTAACTTACGAGTTTTGTTTGGGTCTAGACATCTTTTCTTTTAGGGTGGTCCTTTCTTTTAGAAAAAAATTGCCCTCTCTAGAGTAAACTAGATAGATATCTTTTTTGAGAAATAAGTTAACAAATTCTAATTGATAGGTTTGTTTTGTTTTGTTCTGTTGAAGGTATAAGGTATAAGTGAAAAATACAAGTCTTTTGGGTGAGCTGGTCGATGCATGGAACTAATAAGGTATCAAAATCAAAGGCTTCAAGTTCAATTCCTGGCTTATGTAATTAATAAGTTGTCCACTCCTATTTCACGTCTAATCCTTTGAGAAAGGCTCCACGTGAGTAACTTTTGGGTGAATTGGTCAATGCAGGCCAAGTTAATTAATATATATGTTCGACTTGTTTTCTAAGAGATAACTTAATTTGTTCGACTTGTTTGTAAGAGTTTTAAAATTTTGGGACGTACTGGATACAAATATCAAGATATTGCTGACTCCAGAGGACCGAAAAAATTTCTGTGTAAAGAAAATTTTGCGTGTATATATAGGGCTTTCTGAGTACAGAAGTATATATGCCGTTTAGCTATAAACGACAATAAGCATACAGAACATCCCCTAATGTAGATGATTACTAATTAATAAACCTTTATTCTGCATCGATCACCCTCATCTTTCATCTCCTATTAATCACTGCCAGTGCTGAAACAAAATTGAGACATTAATTAGATAAAATGTATACCTGGCAATATGTCCGATATATCAAACTGGGAGTTTGTGCGTGTGCTTGTGCGCGCGTGTGTGCAAGATAGAGAGGCTCTGCGGCCGGTGAGGTGCTAATTAAACCTGGATTTGACAAGATCTATCGCATCAACGTCGTTCTAGGGAGCCCGGAGTAGATACCCATATGCAAAGAAGGCACACCCGGAGTCATCGGAATTTGCAGGGTAGTCATACAAATTTACCCCAAAAAAAAATTCGTTATGTAAAAGATGCAAGTTTACCTGTTGCAACAGGATGGGGGCTGCATGTTTTAATTGGTACTTAGGTGTGGTGCTATTCATGGTAATCTTAGAGGCACGTAGACGAGGTGCAAAGAACAGTAAAATTGATCCTAACGAAATGTGCTAGAACTACCAAATATTTTGGCAAGATCATCTTGTTATATTAGATGCATGGAGAGAGCGTTATTATCGAGCCAGCTTTCCCACTCTAGCTATTGCTGGGTGTGTCCCGTCGCCTGACAATTTCTCGTAATGTCGCAGAAATATCTATATGGAATAACCCTAGCTAGCTAGCTGATCACACAGCAACGACTAGCTAGCAGGTATAATCACAGCTAGAACTTGTAACTCTACTAGATGAGCACGCGCGCCCGTGGCGCGCGCGAGGGCAGGAAGAGCGCGCGGGCTGGCCACGGGCACGCGGGAAGGCTCGGCAGCATGTCCAGCGCGGCGCAGAAGCCAAATAAAAAAGAGAAAAAATGGGTGAGACGGGATTCAAACCAAAAGCTATACTGTGCTATACTGTGCTTAAATGCAACATGATTATCTCATGCATCAAACAGCTCCACAATATTTCACATTTCATACAAACGTATTCTGGATCTATCAATCAACATAGGTCGACAAATCGGTTTTACCAATTTTCCTGGGAGCTAATCAATACTTCATACAATAGTATCTTTCCTAAATGTCGAGCGCTGCGCCTCTGCCGCTTCCCGCATGAATGGCTTTGCACGGAAGATAAGAAAAGGCCCGAGACGGCCCAGCAAATGGATTCATGTTGCTTTATGGGCTCACTAGGCGGGCAACCATGAGGAATCTCTGGGCCGGGCCGGATGCGTCACCATACAGCCAATTTGGGCTTACGGGAGGAATTTGTTTATATGCCAGTAGATTTACCTCTTTACCATATCGCATATGGGCTTAATTAATATATCATCTCCCTCCACTTACATGCATTTTTTTTTTAGGTTTTTCAGGTGATTTCACCGCTTTGCACCTCTTGGAGCCTTGTGAATTGACAAATTTGCCCCTCTCTCCTTTCTTCTCTGCTGCCTATGGCGACGACGAGCACACCAACAAGGCAAAGGAGGATGTGGTGCTAGGGCACGATGGTGAGGTGACGACGTAGGCAGAGGAGGAGCAAAACAGAGGAGGCGGTAGTAGGGCATGGTAGCGGTGGTGCTCAATGTAGATGAGGCGGCGACACTAGGACATGATGGTGAGACAGTAGATGGCGGTTAAACTCCACAGTCGGGAGACCATGATGGAGGAAATAGGTCAATTTAGTGGCTATAGCAGGCATAGCTATGTTCACGAAATTTAGGTCCTTGGCATAGTGTTTTATGTCTGAAGAAAATATAGTGATGCTATCACGGAGCTATATTAGGCTATTTAGAACCTTGCGGGAACCTGCTCATAACATGAAGTTAGATGCCCACAACACCACTGCTGCACGCCAAAGCTCTGCAACCTGCTTAATCTATGAACTGTGGTGAGGTCTTTAACATTGGCAAAGAAAAAAACTACTGTTTATTGTTGTACCCCACCGGTATCGATCCACCATCATCCTTCCTTGTCGGCAAGCTGGAGGCCACGAGAGGCAAAGGTGATGACTCACGGGTGACACCAACACTCGCTACTGAGTGGATCCCCTCCATCCACGCTGAAGCAACTGTTGGACGAGGCACCAATGAAGCAGCCAAGCTTGACACCACTGCTAGAGGAGATGCTGTCGGGCGGACCCTTCACTGGAGCCATCGTGGAGGCAAGATAGGATATAGCTAACCTTACTTATCCAACCCTCCACCCCCACCGCCACGTCGCCCTGGCAGACGATGTTGGTGAGGGAGATGGCCAGATCTAAGAAGGGACAAGCTCGTTCCTCTGTGGCAGTCTCTATCACCCTATGTATGGATGAGGATGAGACTAACGTTAAAAACTATGTAATTTATGAGTTTTGTTTGGGTCTGCACATCTTTTCTTTTATTGTGGTATCTTTTTTGAGAAACAAGTTAATAACTTCTAACTAATAGGTTTGCTTTGTACGGTTGAAAAAATAAATGAAAGTATAAGCTTTTGGTGAACTGGTCGATGCATGCAACTTAATATGGTATTAGGGCTGAAAAATGGAAATAGAAAATCCGTATTATGCCTTTACCGTATTCAAAAAAGCACTATTCGCATCCGATGTTATCCGTATTCAAATACAAACACTATCCGTATCTGACACTATTCGTATTGGAAAAAACGATATCTGTATTCGCATTATTCATATCCGTATCTGATGTTGAAGTTTTGATTTATATCTAGGATGAGACAAAAACACTCGAAAAAGGTGATATCCGAAACCGTATTCGTATCCAAGGATATCCGGATTTGTATTCGGCTATATCCATATTCGAATATGAGATTATCCGAATCCGTATTCGTATTCGCTTAAAATATATGGATACGAATACGGTAAAGGCACTATCCGATCCATTTCCACCCGACATGATATCAAGTCAAATGTATCGAGTTCGAATCCAAATCGGTGCAATTAAATAAATTGCTCACTCCTGTTCCACGTCTAATCCTTTGAAGGAGCCTCCACATGAGAGGAAGTGTTGAAAGTATAAGAAGTACATTATTCATTCTTCCTCGTTAGTTTAAACTTTTAGATAAACTTATCGATGCATGTAACTTAATATGTCCGATTTGTTTTCTAAGAGCCAACTTAATGTGTACGACTTGTTTATAAGAGTTAAAATCTACTGGATACAAAGATTAATATATTGCTGACTCCGGAGCACCGGAAAAAAAAAAATCTACGTAAAGAAAATTTTGCTTATATATATAGGGCTTTCTGAGTACAAAAGTATATCTGCCGTCTAGCTAAAAACGACAATAGACATACAGGAAATCCCCTAATCTAGATGATTAACGAATCAGGACTAATTACTGAACCTTTATTCTGCATCGATCACCCTCATCTTTCATCATGCCGGTGCTGAAACAAAATTGAGACATGAACGCCAAGCAAAACATTAGATAAAATGTACCTGCAAATAAGTCCGATATACAACCTGGATTCGACATATTGATCGATCGCATCAACGTCGTTCTAGGGAGCCCGGAGCAGTAACGCTGAAAATTAGCAAAGCACAACATTTATTAGAATTCTGCGAGTCAATACAAATTTACCCCAAAAAATTCGTCATCTAAAAGATGCAAATTTACCTGTTGCAACAGGCTGGGGATGCAAATTTAATTGGTACTCATGGTAATCTTAGAGGCACGTACGACGAGAGGTGCAAAGAACAGTAAAATTGCTCCTAACGAAATTTCCTAGAACCAAATATTTTGGCAAGATCATCTTATTCTTAGATGGAGATAGCGTTATTATCGAGCTACCTTAATTTCCCACTCTAGCTATTGCTGGGTGTGTCCCGGCGTCGCCTGTCAATTTCTCGTAGTGTCGTAGAAACACTTGTATCTATATGAAATAACCCTAGCTGAACACAGCAACGACTAGCTAGCTAGCAGGTATAATCGATCATAGCTAGGACTTGTAACTCAATGACTTAATTAACGCCTAATTAACTAACTTATTATTAATATATATGTCCAACGTCCAGCAGATTGAGGAGCACACATGCATGGATATATGAACAAGAACATGAAATATAAAACAGTACGAGAGATGAACCTGCTGCACTGTCGGGCCAGCTTCCGCGCAAACTGCGCCCACATAATATGTACCTGTTCCCTCTCCGGCTGTCCCTGGCCAGGTACCCTGCAGGGATCGGATTAGTGAAGGAGCTAGGAGCAAGAGCGTCATAGTTAATACAGTAAGAGCATCCCAACAGGTTACTTAAAATACTACTGTGAACAATCTTCGGTCCCTATAACAATCCAGCAGAGCCTCTATCCCAATCTTTAAATTTTGATCTCTATATCTTTTCGAGAATAGAGTCTACTAAAAATGATAGAATTGTAAGGAACAAATAGTGATTCAAAGAAGAATGTAGAGAATGAAACATAAAGATCCTACGGGCAATGCTTTAAGAGATATAGAAAGGGTGACGTAGGGAACGAATCTTTTAAAACGTACTTTAAATTATAAAGAAAATTTAGATAAAGAGATATAATAGTGTTTTAGAAAGAAGATACAGAGGAACGGTGAGTGACTTGTAAAGCGATCGAGCGAATTCGGGATGGGACGGGAAGCAAGCGCACTTCAGGTACTTGACGAGATCCTTGATCATGTCGCAGCGCTTGTCGCCGGCTGCTCCGGGGAAGGAGTTGACGTAGTTCACCAGCTCCTCCGCCTTGTGGTCCCTGTAGAGCTCGTACACGCGTTCCGGGTCGATCCCTCCGCCGCCGCCGCCGCCGCCGCCGGAGGAGGAAGCCATCGGCAATCCTGCCGCCGCGCCGAGAAGCACCGGGTTAGGGAGACGGAAGGAAGTAAGTTGTTTTTTGTGGAGCGGCGGACGTCGCGCGAGAGCTGGGCGCTGGGCCGTCTTTTCAACCTGATGGGCCTTAATTAACGAGGCTTTCGTATGTATTCTGATTTCTCGCTAGTACGGCCACTCAAAACCTTTATATGCATGGGACCCTCTTTTAACATCAATACAAATAAGATCTAATCGTAAACGAATACGGATGTAAATAGAGTATCTATTCAATTTCAAACACATACGAATAACATCCATCGTAGCAGTTTGTACGACTTTGTACGACTGTGATGAGCTCCGCGAGATATTCATGATAGAAAAAAAGTCTACTTGACACCTGAACTATACGAGTGCAGAGATTAACCCTTCACGAGCAAAACCGTCTAAGTGAACACCTGAGGTATGTATAGTGGTGCAAATAACCCTCCGAAATTGGTTTTCAGAGCAGTTTTGCCACCGTGGCAGCCGAGGTGGAGAGGTATTGCCACATAAGCTGCACACGTGGCGTTTTCTTTTTGCAAAAAATAATTTTAATACTTGCTCCCACATGTCATACACAATACATTATCTTCTTCTTCCTCTATCTTCTCTCTTCCCTTGCTTCCCCTCTCATCCCATCCCCCAACAACCTCCCTCCTCCCTTGGCTCCTCCGGCTAGCCGCCCTCCTACTCCATCCCCGCGGGACACCACTCGGCTTCCCACCTCTACAGCCACCACTTGGCTTGGAGCCACGTCGTCAGCCATTGCCTGTGCGAGCTCAAGGAGGCGGCGGTGACTGCAGGCTCGACGAGGCCGATGGAGACCGGATCCCAGCGAAGCGACCTCGAGATGCTTCGGTGGTGGCGACTGCAAGCTCGACGAGGTCAGCGGTGACCGGATCCCGCCAAGACGAGCTCAGTGGCGACGGCTCGTGGATCTCCTGCTGCTGCTGCTTGAGCGCCTCATGGAGTATTTTGGCGTTGATGGATGAGGGGTGGCGCTGAAGGGGAGGCGGTGCTTGGGCTGCTTGTCGGAGGCGGACTTGCGCTTCTTCCCGGCAACGACAGATGGATGGAGTCGACTGCTACTCGAGTGGGTGGGGATTAGGGGAGAAGGGAGACGAGGCGGGGTCAGTCGCACGAGCCGCTGGGGTGGTGGAAGCCGGACATCGGAGGGGAGAAGGAGGTGGTGGTGCGGCGCCAGCAACCCTAGCCGCTGGCACGAGGGTGCAGGAGGACTCGTCGAGGAGAGAGAGAGGATGGAGGAGGAGGAAGAAGACACAGGGAGGAAGGAGAATACGTGACTGACATGTGGACCCCGCACCTAAAATATATTTTTTAAAAGAAAATGCTATGTGTTTACCCTATGTGGCAATACCTCTCCATGTGGGCTGCCATGGTGGCAAAACCTCTCTGAAAACCGCTTCCAGGGGTTATTTGCACCACTAAACATAACTCAGGTGTTCACCTGGACGGTTTTGCACGTGGGGGGCTAGAGTCTCTACACCCATATAGTTTAGGGGGTCAAGTAGACTTTTCCCTTCATGATACTACTCTATCCTCTCATGCATACACTATTACAACCATGCAGACCTGGCTCAACTGGTCATAGTTTCATAAGTAAGAAGTTGTGTCGACGGTTGAGATATCGATCCCAAGTCGATTAAGGTTCTTTAAAGAGGGAGATAGGAGACACGCCGAACAGCACGAACAGCAACCAGCGACGAACAGGGAGACAAGGGTTTTTATCCTGGTTCAGTCCTCTCGGGAGAGATAATAGCCCTACGTCCAGCCTTTCTTTATATCAAAGAGTATTACAAGAGGAGGCTCGACGAGACGAACAAGTCTCGGCGAGATTATGGGTGTACAAGATGTATTATGCAAAGACCTCGTGCCCTCTACACGCCGTAGGGGCTCGGTTTATATAGTGCTGAACAACCGACCTACCAAGGGATAATCGGGCCGGGCTAACTACAAGATCGTAACGAACTCATATACATGCCAAATACATCCCGAGGTAGATAAGGTATACTCCAATTCTTGGGGATCACGACTCCTATTCCAATCCGGGAAACCAACGTCCGGGTCTTCACGTAGCCGTGCAGAACTCTTGCTCGAGTCGGACTCAAACAGGAATCCTAGGCCGTTACGCACCATGCCAGCCAAGGGCTGTTCGGCAGGATGCTCATGGGCCTGATAGAACCTTCCCAGGGAGCTGAGCCCTGGTA